>CM052192.1:5830714-6095040 GCA_028455805.1 Lasioglossum figueresi | reverse complement strand
AAATAGTGTTGGGGAATCGTCGAATTACCATTAGAGAAATTGCCGATGATGTCGGCATCTCGTTTGGTTCGTGCCAAGCAATTTTAACGGAATTTTGGAAACACAATTCATGGATTTTGCATCGCGATAATGCACCTGCTCGCGCATCGTTGCTTGCGAGTAATCTTTTGGCCAGAAACAACACCGCAATCATGCCTCAGCCACCATATTCACCGGATTTGGCCCCTTGCGACTTTTTCCTGTTCCCAAAACTGAAGAGACTCATGAAAGGACGGAGATTTGCAACGATCGAGGATATAAAGACTGCATCGCTGGAAGAGCTCAAAGCTATACCAAAAAGTGCTTATCAGAAATGCTTCGAGGATTGGAACAAGCGCTGGCACAAAGTGTATTATATCCGAGGGGGATTACTTTGAAGGGGACAACATAAATATTGATGAATAAATAAATATTTTTTGATAAAAATAAAAAGTCACCTTACTTTTTGATCACACCTCGTACACTTTGTAACGCTTCTTGCAGTACAGATGATTCGCGATTTTGAAATAACTATGGTTGGTTTGGGTACCCAGTAAACACGCGTGCTTGGTTATCCTGTGGAGGAGCGGCGAGGTACATTTGACCTCCGGTGTTGCTCTCGCGACAGCAACGTAATCCGAGACCCACGGAAGTGTCTCTAGAATTCGACACTGAATCCCAAAGATTTCGCCAACACGATTACAGGCAATAAATTAGTATAACAAGGGAGGTTACCAAACCGTAACACGCCGAAAATAATGAAATAATGACTTCCTAGAAGAACAAGATAATTTATATTTATTGCGTGTGTATCAACGTTGTATGCGTAGTAGGTGTTACAGAATTGTTTGTGCTAATTTGGTGTTCAATACAGTTGATAATTTTCGACAGCGGTGGTCGACCTCAAGATTCCGCGAGAACAGGCTCGTTGACGCGTGTTGCCCTCTCTCTCTCTCTCTCTCTCTCTCTCTCTCTCTCTCTCTCTCTCTCTCTCTATCGATTACACGCTACGGATTAGTTACATCTTCCGGTGGGATGACGGTGATGTTCGTTAATAGGGTCGCGTGAATAATGAATGATCGACAAGGCAGTTTATACTACGAGGTTTGCTCCGTTTGTCTCTTAAATTACCTCCGGATGTTCTGTAAGGGTTTCTTGATGCTAAGAGCGAGTAATAACAGTGCAAATTACGGAGCTAGCCATGGGACTGAAACAAATAAATATTATTATCAAATCGGCTCGTGTAGAAAAGGGAAAATCTTACGAGAAAATAGTAGATCAACGTTTATAAAATGACGTTTACAAATTTCTGGTATAATAGGGACTCCGATAATTCATTCTTGGACCTGAAAGAATAAAAGATTTCTAAGTCGCTCTCGTAGTATTAATAGCAGATTGTACACACGCACAATCGAATCACAAAATAAATTACTAAACAATTTTACACCGCGAATAATGATAAAAATGGTTTCACGATGTAGCGATGATAAATTCTAGTTATTTTAATTGAGAACTCGACGAAAGTTAATTCTGAAAATTGGAACATCAACCCTCGCGTCCAAATAAAAAATTAAATCGCGAAACCATTATATTTACAGAGCAAACACTCTGCTCATTTTCCGGAGAGGCGTTCGCAAAACCGCGAACGAACGTCAACAATAAAAAAAATACACGTTGAGGTGACCCGATAAAATCGCAAAAGTAGCAGCGAGGACCGCAAAATTTCGGTCCGGAAAACGAAGCCCGATACGTTCGGACGGCGGGAGCTGCAGCCGAAAATGCACTCAACAGCGCTTTATTCGTTGGCCGTCGGGGCCGATTAACAGCGGAACAGAAATCTTATTAAAACCTGCGCAACGGACGGAGGGAGGGGGAAACGACGAGCGCGGATAACCAAGATGGGCTCTCGCGGCTGTTTTAATCAAATTATAATAAGCGGGACGCGGGTGCTGGCGCATTAGGCATTCACGTGTGCACCGTCGCGCTAATGGAGACCTAGAGGTCATCTGCGAGCCTCCGGTGCCTCGTATTTTCTGTCTCCGGGACGTGTACCTCCCCGCAATGTCCAACAGGATGAAATCGGGGTATGCTGGGGCTCGTTAAACATCCCTCTACTAGGCCGGAGATGTCTCGATACACTACCCCTAGGCTGACGAGTGATTCCGATGTGTCGCGTCACAGATTTCGCGAAAATCTACGGAAACCCCGTTGTTTCACGATTCGAACATGTTCGAACCGTTTCAACTTAAATAAAATAGTTTCTACCACTTTCAACTTCTTCGTACGAATCAAGTTTGATTACGATTTAGAATAATGGCTCTCTACGCTAGCTTTCGTTTCAAATCTTAACGCAACGTACTAAAAACAATCTGGCAGATTATGGAGAAACCAACCATGGACCTTGTTAGATATCTAGTAAATTTAACTGTGCACTGCTTTACGTCACCGGAAATCCCAGAACAATGGTGCAGCAACCGAGCTAGTAAAGCCCTACTATTTGCGAGACCTCATTCCAAAATTTGACAGACACGGCAGGACGAAGGATGGGACACGTCGACAGGACACACTCCAGAACCATAACCGTGGCCGGAAGACTACGGTGTCCATTCCCGTCATTGTCTGCCAGGAAAATTGCACCCGTGGTTATAATAGATAGCGGTTTATCGTTGCTCCGTCCCGTAGATCGTGTTCAGGGGTAATGGCTCGTTATAATCCTTCCCCCGGCGCTGCTGAAAAGATGCTTTAGTGTCGGCTGAAAGTAATACGAGAGAGCCATTGTTGCGCCACGGGTTCCACCTTCGAGAGAGGATAGAGAGGAGAGAGAGAGATAGAGAGAGAGAGAGAGAGAGAGAAAAGGTTCAGCTGGCAGCCGCCGCCGTCGGAGCCAGCTATCAGGATCGTCTTATGGAGAGCCCTCTGGTTCTTAAGCTTTTAACAGTCCCGCGGATTCTACGGGCGTCGTTTTCCCCCTATGTTCCCAAACGGTTTCAGCTGCTCTCCAAGGATAATTTGTATTCGCTTTGTGCCGCTACGCGACGCGACGCGACGCGACGCCGCGTCCCACTTCTGTTTCTTCTTGGTATGGGAATCGAGCACTCGCTCGTTCCAAAATCGTTCTAGTCGAAGCTGCGTGTTGATAGCGGCACAGTTTTCGCGTTATACCCCGTTCCCAGGAATTGCGCTGAGCGATAACAGCTGGAAGGGAACGCGTTCTCTTGATACAGGATCCGTGGAACAACTCCGGAAACCGGAGGCGCTATCACGCTCCTGATAAAAGAAGCTACTTCTTCCACGAGCGTACCGCTTGTCAGGATATCAGGTAGCGAGCGTGTTAACCTGGACTTTCAAGCAGAATCGTGTATAAAAAGTCGAAAGGGAAGCATTAAACCGCGAAAGCGGTCGCCAATTAAGAACATATTCGAATTCCAGCATCGACGAATGACGCCAGCGCAAAGTTTTTTTTTCTTTTTATATAAGCACTTTGAACCTTGGCGGGTTTATTTCGCTTTACAATAACTGCAAGCGAATTACAATCTTTGAAAAAAGAATGAACACGATGACTAGCTTCAGCATTTAATTTAACACGTAACAGGGAATTTAATATTAGCTTGCGTCTTTGCGAATTATATTACACAATTCGCATTACCATATTACGTGATCAAGGGTTTCGCAACCCTGGTTGCATTTACATTTATCGTTGATTGTAATACCTATCCGCGCTAGTGAAGCGGCAGCGGAAAGTTTAGCCTGTCGAAGTTGACGCACCGCTTGATATTAAAATTGAAACGTCTCCGAAATTCGTGACTCGCTGCAATTTGTTCGGGAACGGTGTTCGCTATTGCGCGGTTTCGCTGAACGGCGCCAAAAGCTTCGAACGCATTTCGCAACTACACGAAAATTGACTTTCGGGGCTAGCAGCGAATCGATTCGACGTTTATATTTTCGGCAGGACCTTGGCGTTGTAACGAATCGTCGGACGAGCTTCTTTCATTTCTGTCCAGCGTAAAAATTTCCTCTCCGTGCACAGTTTGCTGCTAGGGTTTCCGACGGGAGAAATGCGAAATAAAATTCGCGCACGTTCGACGAGAACGCGGGATTTTGCAGGCGTCTCGCGACCACCGACGGACGTCCCAACGCGAAAGTTTTATTGAACGTCGACGTAACAACGTCCCACGGAACTTTCGACCCTACGGGAAGCGAAATATTCCGGCCGGTCGGGAATTAAGAGCCGGGGGACCGGTTTACGACCGTCATTCTTGACGATTCTTCAGCGACGAGGAATTTTCCTTCCCCGATGAATCGCCGACGAATTTCTCCTCGGGCTCGGGCACTCCGAGGACGTTCGCTATAGTTAAATATAGTGTCCCGTTCACGGTTTTATTAAAATGCTAAACAATTGGTCTGGGTCGCTGTGACAGGATGCTGTCTCTGATTTATTTTACTGTTGCAGCGATTAAAACTTCTTTGTAGTTCATAATTTTGCAGATGGAGAAGAGAAGGCATATCTATTGCGTGCCTGTACGATCTCGAAGATACGTTAACAACTATAAAATCAAATTTCGTTTCCGTTCAAAGGAAATTAATAACATTCATATTTATTAGGCTCTGTTCCGAATCTTTTTGGCACGATATTGTTCAATCCTTTCAACTCTTCCATTGTTCTAAATCCTACATCTTTATCTCTGTTACAATTTCCTTAAATCCATGGTTCCTTCTTTTTCAAGAGTCTCGTAATAGACGACTGTGCCTCACGAATAGTCGATCGATACAGTTCAATCCGTGACTAAATACGTAGCAGAATAACACAGAAGGTAAATACATTGCTGTCGTACCAGAAAAAGCATTATCCGAGGGATTCTCTGGAACCTGTTTCTCTCTCTCTCTCTCTCTCTCTCCTTCTGTTAAGCAGAGGTCTAAACTAACCCCACCAAGGTGCAGGGGGATGGCGAATACCCGGAGGAAAGAGAGAATGCCCTGTGAATGCGCGGCGTGGAGAGAAGGGGATGGAAAAGCGAAGGCGCACAGGAAAACGGAAGACGAGATGGGACACGAAACACGAAACACGAAGCACGGAACACGAAACACGCGAGAGATACGAGACGGCGATGGATGTGTGCGGACATTCCGCGCGTCGGTTTGTCATACCATATTCGCCTCTCTCCGTTGCACGCCGCTCCGCGCGCCGATATGTTCGGCCCGATATCCGCTCGTGCGAAAATTCAAACGACCCGCCAACAGAACGCCGCCGATAACGCAGCCCGGGAACTGGTATCGGTCCGCGGGTGGATCATTCACTGACCCGATCGATCCTATCGCTACCGAGCATCGAGCCTCCTTCATCCGCAATGCCTATTCGCTCGCCCTTCTGTAATCTTGTATCTATTATTCCACTGCAAATCGCGAAATTCGCGCGACCACGTTCTGTGCGAATCGAATGGATTTTCAAATGCAATGAAATCCATATTTTTTTTCATCGAGCCAGTTGGACGAATTCTTTGAACGCGCATACATTAGGGCGTTCGGAAAGTAATTTTGTTTTTCGAAAGAATAAATTGTGCGCTGTTCGAAGAGAGGATTTACCATCGGATTATATTTCTTCGCTTTTTTTCGACATTTTTTATGCGGGGTGCAAATATCACTTTCAATAACGTCGTACAAAGTCATGTAGCTCAATGTTTCGATAAAACTTATTCTAAATGGTAAAGAATTGGCTTTCATTTTTTCTTGAGAAAACGAAATGACTATCCGAACAACCGAGTATTCCCTGAATTTCGTTACCGATCGACAGTCCGGACGAAGTACAGCAAAACAAAACAATACTCTCGATAAAGTCGCCCATAGAGACAGAAATTTCCATAGAAATCCATAGTCTAACCAGAACTGGTTCGGTATAAAATTAGGAATTCGCGTGAAATGTAGTTATGATCCTAAAATTTGAAAGTAGTGAAGGTGAACGACGACGCGGCCACGGATCACCTGTCCACGCGAATGGGAACTCCGAAACGCAAGTGGAGGGACAAGTGGATGTGGTTCGGCAAAAAATATATTTTCCAGAAGAGCACGCCCCTTTCATGTCGCACAAGGAGCATTTTCCACTCGGCGGGGAAAGAAACGGCGGGAAAAGGAAGTCGTGAATAGGCTTTCCCTAAACAGGACGAGTTTTCTCAGGCAAGAGACGTGGCTTGTACCAGGGTTCGAGGTAACGTTCGTTCGAGCACGCTTCGACAGGCACAGGATATCGACGTTTGTCTGACTACGGTTCCGCGACGGCTTTTAAGGCTGTTTTCCAACGGAACGGTGTATTTTGTCTTCCGTAAAACTTACGTCCTGTGAAAATATTTCTTAACCGTGGCCCCCACCGTCGACAGAAACTTATCCCGTTCTCCTCGGTTTCTTTTTGTTCCTCCAACCAGAGAACACGGCAACCGTAAAACTAAAAAAGGCGAACAACCACTCTTCTCTCTTTCTTTTTTATCTAAACAAGCGATTCGACGAGTAGCGGTCATAAACTTCGTCAGCCCATTCGCGGGTATCATCCACTGTTGAATACGCGTGGATGGAGTCGGGGGTTGGTCGTTCATTCGATCCGAGCGGAAAAATCCATTTCGGATTATCGAGCCGGATCGTCGTGTATAACGAGCGCGAAGCGCGGAAATATAATTTCATTCCGTCGAAATGATAAAGGAGAAAGAGAGAGACAGAGAAATCCGAAATGTTAGGACCCACCATGAATTTCACATTTTCAGGGCATTTTTTGGCACCGGCCAGTTTTTATTTTCAACCCCTTCAACTAGAATTAAATATTTTCTGTTCGAACGAAATGTAGAATTGAATGGGCTCGCTTGGATGATCTATTTTTTCGGGAAAAGTCCTGATATTGGATTTCAAATTCTATAGGACAATGGTCTCTCGATTATAGATTTTTACGCAAACCACGTAGTACATCTTTAATTTGGGACTGGGACTTTTATGCAAATTCCAATTTTTGTAGCTACTGCTGTCAATTTCCATAATTACTCACGCTCCCGAAAGAGATTCGACCAACCCACGAACAAAAAGCACAAAGAAACCATAGTAAAAGCACTCGGACGAGTCCGTCTCCGCATTCGTTTATCCAAACCACTGATTTCCTTCTCTGTTTAAATAAAACCCCAACTGCTTCATGTCGACCGATACTTCTCGCGAAGCATTTTCACGACGAACAGTCGCACGGTCCGGCAAGTCACCCACGAACCCCTTATCCCACCCCGGAAATTTTCTTGGGGTGGTGCGTCCACTTCCGGCGCAGCGTTTCGAATCCTTTTCTTTCTGCGTTTTTACTTTTATGCAGCGGCGTAAACAGCCGAGAGCTCCGGTTCCTCTTTCTCTTCCCGATGCTCCTCGACCACCCCCACGACCACCCCATTGTCTCTGTCCTTCAACCACCCCAGCGCAACCCTGCCCCCCTCTTTTTAAACAGCATCCGACCCGGTTTTTTCCGAGTCCGGACGAAACCTCCGGCGTATTCTCGTATCTGCATTTCTAGCTGCGTTTCCGCCGGTCGTCGTACACCTCTCACCCCTCAAACAACCCCTCGCCATCGTCCAATCCCTCACCCCTCGAATATCACCGTAGCACCCCCTCCAAACCGACCACGCGACCCCACTCGACCATCCGCATTTGCATCCTTCACCCCTTTCGCGCGCGCGTTTCTCGCGTAATTATTTCTATCCGCGATTGTGATGCAAATTTTTGCTGTTTTCCACCCCCAACACCTTCTCCTCCGCTTCTCCCTGTCCCGTTGTCCTCGCCCTGTTTCCATTGTCCCTCTCCGTCACCCCGAACCCCCGCTCTGTTGTTTCGTTCTCGCCCCATCCGGCCGTCGCTCCTCTTTTACACCCTAATTTCAACCCCCTCAGCAACCTCTAATTCCGTCTATCGTCCACCAGATTCTCGACCATCTATTTGTTCACCAGTGTCCTCTTTTTTTCGACATCTATTATTTCCACGCTCCCTTTTCCACGCTTACCCCCGCACTTCAACCTCTCGTGCTTCAACCCCCCAGTTTTTCAAACCTCCGAACCTTCAACGGGCCGTGCTTCAATTTCCCGTGCTTTCAACCCTCGTGCTTTATCTTCCAGTCCTTTCAACCCCCAAGCTTCAACCCCCCGTACTTCAACCGCTCATGCTTCAATTTCCCGTGCTTTCAACCCCGAAGATTCAACTCCCGTGCTTCAACTTCCTCTGCTTTCAACTCTCATGCTTCAACACTAACTCCTTTTTTTCGTCGGAACGAGTCGAAACAATTTTTCCTATGTTTGTTCAATTTTTCTCTTTTTTTCTGATTCTTTTCCTCTCGGTTTCTTCGGTTCTCGTGCTAGGTACACTCTTTTCCGGGAACGGACACGGCCGTCTTCGGGGGCGGACTTCATTGTGAAGGGACGCATTAATTATTTATGGTCGCGCGCTCGCTATATTGGCCGGGGAAAATGCGACGGGGGCTGCGGCGACTTAATGAGGAATTTTGCATCCGGATCGGGGGCCCTGTTTACCTCGCCACCCTCTGCCAACCCCCTCCGCGGCCACTTAATCGCGGAATTATTTATGGGGCTCTCTCGGAGGCTCATTTTAATCTGTAATTTCATTTCACCGGCCCCTTACCTTCTCCCTCTCTTTTTCTCCCTGTATCGAGCGATCCTTCGAGAGGAACATTATTTGGTCGTTACACGAGGAATTGTGCGATTTTATGGCGTTGGTCAAAGTAGGTTCATTCAGAGTGGCTGTTACGTCATGATGATTTATTATGTGGTGTTTTAGTACCATAATCTTTAACGCTTCATGTTCAGGTTGTTATTTAGAGTCTTGCGTTTAGACGCAAATTCATCGTTGCGATTCAACTATTTTCGAAAGTGATACGTGAATTGTTTGTTTGTAAGTAATCAATAAATTCACGACGAAAGGGCTACGATCGATCAATGTCGAACAAAAATCGAAAAAAATCTTTTTCTCGATGATGTTCAAAGTCTCTGTGGGATCATCATTTTCCTGTAAGTCTTACTATTTTTATCGAACCCAGCTGAAATTTTATGTAAACGTATAGCATAGTCAGATGGAGCGTGCAGGGTGCTCAATTGTACAGAAGCATTTCCTATGAATCGATATAAAAATCGTCGAATTATTAACTCTTTTCTGACTGCTTTTCTTAACGATTACTCTATAATTACCTTTTGTTTTCCTTGTAACTGTTCAACAATTTCTTCCCAGTCGTGCTGAAATTGTTTCTGATCGTACGGTGCAGTTCAATGAAAAATATACACCACTGCATAAAAAAGTTCTGACCAACTAAAAAAATTGCAACAAAAACTCCAGATCCGAAATAAAATATCGTTCGAAGCGCAAGCGACTTACGCCACAAGTTAATTCCGGGCAGAATGTCGACTCGATTTCCGGCGATAAAACGTCTCTCCGGCTTTTGCCTGACAATTCGCGGGTCAGGGGAACGTGACTCGGTCGTTTCGTATAACACCGAGCGAATCAGGAGGTTCCATCGGGCTCGTAATAATTCGCCGGCTCGATAGCGGCGGGCGGCCAGGATCGATCCGGCCCGCGGATAATAAAAACCGTCGAGCTCGTGTCACCGGGTTTTCCGCGAAAGGATTATGCGATCTGGCCCCGGTGTGTTTGGATAACGGGACGATTAGATCGTTGGACGAGGACACGGTTCGGACGTCGAGTGTCGTCGTCGTTTGAACTGTCGCCGGAACGACCTGCGATATCGAGTATCGTTTGACGGAACACCGCCGGATAAATTCCGCGTCGAGACCCCTCCCCCCTCTGTGTGTGTGTGTGTGTGTGTTTGCCTTTCTGGAAGATTAGTGATATAGATTTTTGCGAGAACTGTGTTTGCCCTCCGCTCGAGGCCCGTTATCCTTTGATCGTCCGACGAGCATCCGGCGAAATTATTTCGCGTAGGCAATTTAACCGCGAAACACGGTGCACGAAACGTATTTTCCGTCGCTCGACAAATATTTTCGAGATTGTAAATATGCGACGAACACAGCTGTTAACTTTGAAAATCGTGCAGTAATATGAGCTATCTATGTAATCCTTCTTCTTCAATCGTAAGAATTCGATTGTATTCAATTGTAACACTTTTTAGCCCACTTCAAAGATCGACCTACCTGTGTAGCTCAGCTGTTTTTAAAGTTGAGAAACGTTTAAGAACCGTGTGATCGAAGTATGATATTAAAACACGCGAACAAGCGAACCAATTTTTGCTAATGAGATTTTGTTCACTGTTTATCGTTTCGGCCATCCGGTTGACTTTTCCGTTCCATCGAGGCCGAGTCGAACGGCAGTTCGGGACAAGTTAGAAATAAGATGAAAGCTCTATTAAATCTTGGGCGGAAGTTTCGCGATTCGATGGAGTTCGCGAGCAGGGAATTATCGAAGGACTTAAATGATAAATTTCTCGTAACGAAACGAAAGAACTCCGAACGTCTGACTTGTGTCCGACCGAAACTACTTTCATCGTCGACAAAGACGAAGGGAAAAGGGCGAAAGAGAGAGAGAGCGGGGGGCGGAGGACCAATTCTAGCAGAAGGTTAAAAAGAAGTCCTAGAAGAATCGATCTCCGACTACTCTCGAGAGTTTCTACCGAGCCGTTTGCAAGTCGAGCTTTGCCCCTTCCCCCCATCCGTTCATCTTTGAACGTAAATAATCCCTCTAATTAGTCCCGGGACCGCGTTAATTATAGGAGCCTCTCTGTTGCCATAAAAGTGAGGCGAAATTACTTCCAATTAAGGGAACTCCGGCCAGAGGATCACTGGGAACCAGTTAATCGAAATGAATCGCGGCTTTGTGGTGCTTTGATCGGAACTTAGGCCAAGATTACTGCCACCGGATCCTTGTTTCGAGAGTTACGGACCCGTCCATCCACCTAATTAGGTGTTCGTCTTAAGTATTCACCTGCTCGAACCTGCCGAACCATCCAACTAAACCCGTACGAATTTGCTTTTGCCGAAATAATATCGATTTTCATCCAAACGAACGTGCAAAGAGTGATCAAATTAGAACCACTTGTATAAATTAATTCAATTGAAATACAAACTTCATCTAATGTTCGACACGAAACATTCCAATTGGAGGTCCTCCGTGAAGGCGCATGGGGCACCTTTACAGAGGTTTACTGTTTCCGCATGGGGCACCTTTACAGAGGCTTTACTGTTTCCGCATGTCCGAGGGGTATCATAAAATGCATCTACGCGCCGAATTGGGGAATTCCAATATTTCCGTTAAAACGGTAAAAATGATTAATTTTCGGACCGATCCTAAACTCAGGTCAACACGTGCAACCGTTTTTTCCTTTACCTGATGACTTCCCCTATACACCCCCTCCCTTTCTCCTTTCCATCTATAAATACCGTCTCCACTTTCCTTTTTACACACAGAAGCACAGTAACTGTCGTGCAAAAACCATCGTCAACTGTATCTCTGCTACTAGTAAAAAATATACTGTTCAACCTCCGGCGACACGTCTCGAATCAATCAAATTACAGTCCACTTAAGTATACATCGATAGGATTTCAACACCTGAAATTCCTCCGCGTCGTGCAATCGTCGTCAAAATAATCTTCGACGCCGCGACGTACATGCATCTAATGTTTCTTTGATTTCGTGTCTTACCTACTAATTCTATAAATGCACAAAATTGGCAGCCTAGTCATTATAGCTCGTTCCACGATTTCAGAGACACCGTGTGTCATACGAATATCATCGTAAGAATTATTTAAAATAAAACTGTGAGACAACGAGGGTGCACTGTCACGAAACAGAGACTTCCACCAGCATCTTTCGTAAGGAATAGGGGGTAAGGGGTCGGCGCGAGCTCGTCGAAAGTTTACGTCAGCTTGAACGGTCAATTAAATTGATTCGGAGCCTATTAAGGGATCGGCCAGAATAAAATGACGAAACGGAATTAGCTGGGAGAGAGAGAGGGAGAGGGTAGTCGCCATAGCGCCTGGGCGACGCGACAGCAGTGAAATTAATGTCGTCAAGAAGTTTCCTCAGATTCAATTACAAAGTGTTATCGTTGGGGAATTATATTAAGGGAACGTTTCCTTATGATAATAGATCCCTTTTTCTCGTCTCACCCGAAAAACCACTCGGCGGGGGCCGAACTCTTGAAAAGTCTAATCTCGAGCTTTATTTCAACGATCGTCGTCTCCGCAAACCTCGTTTAGTTAATCCCGCCGGCGCCGTTCCGTAAAACTCCTCTTTGCCAGCAGGCAATAGCGTAAAATTAATTACTCCGTCGTCTCTCCGGTACCCCTGCACGACCCCCTTCGACGCTCTCCTCTGTCGTCTCGACGTCGTCTTCGTCGTCTTCGACGTCCTCGACGTTATCCCTCTCGCCGTCAAAGATTCCACGATCCCCTCCTCGAAACGATCGGGCCCCAATCGTCGATAAACCCGTTATTGTCTTATTAAGCTCGATTAATTGGTAGATTCGTGGCGGCTTCGCTCGATCGGGAATCGGATATCGGTGAATACGCGCCAGGAAAACCTAACGAGACAATAAAGATCGCCGTTCGAAACCCCGACGAAACGGCCTGGAACAATCCGCAAGCTTCCAACTCTTCCATGGAAGAGGACTTCGCGGTTTCATGGTTTCGTCCATTCAAATCCTTGGGTATCGAAAGCTTCTTTAACTGATTTTTAACCATTCCTTTTAGGGAATGCCAAAGAGCCATGTTTCTATGAACGTTGCAGAATTTAACAATTCTCGCGAGCAAGAACATCATCCTGTTTAGACTTACACAAAGAAGAATGCGTCATCGGCAACGCGACGCAAACCATTGTCAGTACCAATGATAAAGTCTGCCTTTTCATGAAACCACCTTACTTCAACGCAGAGCCTCTTTCATCGCACCGCAACTTCGATCAAACCGATCCTCTGTATATCATCGTTTCATGCCCGCGCAAATTAAATCGCGGAGACAGAAGGCAGAGTTTCGCTCGGCCGTCAACTTTTGCTACCATCGGGCAAACAGAACAGTTGACAGTGGTCCGAGGTATACTAAACGGCAGTATTGTCCCTTTGACGTGCTAATAGAGACGAAAGGCCGCCGTGAAAAGTTCGATACGGGCTGTTGGAAATCGAGGAATGAATTTTTGGGATCGTCGCTGCCCCTAGGGGTTTAGGAAGCCTCTCCCCTCCCCCCTCCTCCACCGGCTGAGAAAAGTTTTAGGACCAAACTATTCCGGCGATTCGGGCCAGCTGCGAGCGCGCGCGCAAACTCCCGACGCATATTCCGAATTGTTAAAAACTCATCGAACGCTTTTATCGAAATAACGAGGGGAAAACTTTCCTGCGGGCTTGCCGAAGATAAGGGATAATCGATAACCCTCCGACCGCCTATTTATTTGCATCTGGCCCCTGGAATTCAGGAAAAATGTTCGATAATTTGAATTCGATGAACGGGGCCGCGCGCGGCTATCCGCTTCTGTTATTGTTATTGTTATTGACTTTCGAACGCCGTCGATTGTTTATGGCGCTCTGCCGCGTAATCCCCGCTCCCCACCCTCGAAACCGCAGATCGTAGATACTACTTTCGATCCTTTGGCTGGCCAGATACCGGCCTGTTCTACTCGCTTTGCTGTTCTTCGATTATCGAGTAATTCCCGGTTGTTATTCTCATGGCATCTGTTTTTTATCTGCTCCGGTGTATCGTACATATTTTCCTTTTTGTTCTTGTTTGCAGTGGATGGTCAATGGTGGACTTGTTCTACTTGCTGTCTCTCGGTTAAGCTCTAGTAAACTGCCTCTTGAGAAAGGCTCTTCTCATTTCCAGTGCACCTCCAAATAAAATCTCAGCCAATCACATCCCCAATTTCGGCCTCAGAAATTCTGTCAGGGGTACAATCCTCCCATTGAACCTACCCTGAAAACTCGAAACCCTCTGGAACGTATCAACCAATTTTCGTCGGGCTACACGTATCTTTTTCCACGATACTGCCAGGTAGATTCGGTAAATAAGGGACGCGAAATTCAGCGATTCAATGTTCGGGATCGTCTTCGCTCTACGGGATGCACCGTTACGAACTTCCTTCCAGCTTCTCCGGCGATTTTCAACGGTAAATCCTTGCGGCGAACAGCTGTTTCCATTTCACCACGGAGTCGGCCTGTTTCCAGTCGCCCTCCTATCCTTGCTTGTGGAACACGGAACGTCGATTATTCGGTCGAGCAAGGCCAGAGAGCTCCTCTCCCGAGGCGCGCAATTCCCGTCTCGAAGAGCGGCACGCATGCCTTCAATTTCCGTAACGTCAACGCCGCTTGTTGCAATCTAACTTGTGTCGTTCCGCTCGATTGTTTTTGAAGGGACTCGTTTTACCTCTATGACTCTCACTCTCTTTCCCTCTCTCTCTCATTCTCTTTCTGATTCTCTGTGTTGCCTTCGTCCTTTGGGAACAACAGATCGTCCTCGCGACGCTGCGGCTCCCGAGCACAACCGTCGGCTTTCTTCGCTCGTTCGTACAATTACAAACAGCATCTGGAAACGTGTACACGGCACACGGATCAAGTCCTGACTATACCCATCGCGAACAGACCCGATAACTTCCGCGACGTGTCTTCCAGCGTGTTACACGGCTCCCCTAATACCGACTCGTTGTCACTGTCGACGGGACGAATCGGTTGCTGCCTCCCGTCCATTGCCCGCGACGGATCACGTGTACTATTTTACACGCAGCTTCGGAAAGATCTAGTAAATTGTTGCGGAATAAATGCTGGGATGGCTGGAAATGTTTTTCTGCCTCTCGTAACACTACCACGATGGGTCAAATGACCCATTCTAGATTTTTTATTTGACAATTATTGAGATTGTAAAGGTGTCTTCGTGGAATTTAATTGAATACATTGTTTGACTCCAGTATATAATAGTAGAAATCGCACAAAATCTAGTAAATTGTTGCGGAATTAATGCTGGGCTGGCTGGAATGTTTTCTTGCCTCTCTTAACACTAAACCTACCACGATGGGTCAAATGACCCATTCTAGATTTTTTATTTGACAATTATTGAGATTGCGAAGGTGTCTTCGTTGAAATTGATTGGATACATTGTTTGACTCGAGTATATAATAGTAGAAATCGAACAAAATATAAATAAGTTTAATCTTGTTATTTTTACACCGTACACCTTAGTCATATTTGATGGTCGGTAGGTTTAGCGTTAATGGATAAAATAAGCTGAATTTCGAAAATCAGTTTTTGCGAAACGTCGCTGCGGTTCGTTGTGCTGGAAATTGTTCCAACACCTATCGATACACTCATTTTCTAACATTATTTATTCATGTACAGGGTATTATCGCTGGATTTAGAAAAGGAACGAGAATACCTTCTTGACACAATCATTACGCAAAGTCTCAAGTGAAATCAATTTTTATGAAGCGTACCAATCATTTAAAATCAAACGTACCACTATCAATCATTTTATTGGAAAGTACTCTATCGTTGTGTCTGTATCTTTCGAAAAGTGGTTTGTTGTCAACGTTTATCTTTTCGAGTGTAAATCGTCTGTTTGTTCTCGACAAACGTAATCACTCGTCGTGGCTCGTTGATCCAGCTGCTTTGTATGGACCGAGAGGTCCATTAACCTCGCGCCGAGTGAAAAGGATCCGCGAACTTTTGGCAAAGTTCCGGTCCCGGGAATCTATGGAAAACACTTGCGTCGTGGTTAAACTGTAGGGAAAAAAGGCCGCGGGACGATTACGCGGCGTGCCGCGCATATTAAGCCGCCCTCTAGGCTTGCTCCATCCTCGTCCTTTCTGAATAATTTAAACGCGATTTCGCCGGCTGATTATCCTCGGCTCGGTCGTGTCGCTGTCGAGGCTCGCGTGCACACGGTTACGTTTATTTAACGATTCCGTAACGCAACTCTCGAACGAGGCGGTTCCGTAAAATCGCGTTTCCTTCGGTCGGCACGCTCTTTCCTCGCTGAAGCAATCATTTCGTTCAGAAACCAGTATATCAAACCTTGTCGATCCTGGTTCTCTTGTAAAATGTCACACGTAAGAATTTCAATTATGTCTTTAACTGTACTGTCTTTTTAATAGCAACATCTAAATCTTAATCTATGGTCCGAAGAATAACTTTTAAATATGGAACATTGTTGGCCTCGAGGCTGTTCTGCTCCGCCATCTGTGTTTCGAAGTTTCACAGAAATTTGTCGAGATATCTTTAAGAACTGTCTTTTTAAATTCATACATTACGAAATGCCAAAAATGACTTTAACACTCGTGCTTTGACTTTCTTTTAAATAGAAAAATATTTCATACGAGGCAGATTTTAAACGAGGGACATATTTTACTTCTCGAAGTACATAGCAGGAAGTTTAATGATGTAAACGAATAGACGCCGTTCCATTTGAAAACGTAGAAAATGATGCAGAGGTAAAACTTTCATATACGCCGGCATATTCGTTACGAAAAGCAGTGGGCCATTTTCCTCTTTTCATATTTATCAAACATAGAACAATTAGAAGGAAATCGCTGATTAATGAAGTCGCGAGCCCTCTGTACATGTACTAGATTTCGGTACAAATTAATTCGTGATCTTTCCTCCGCAAATTTATTCTTCGTTTACAATCGACCAAAATCTATTAGACCGTCAAAAATGATTTTCTACAGTTTAAACAAAGCTCCAATCGATTGGTCGCAAAGACGACGAATTAATTTGCACACTTGTCGAATACATTGTCAACGATCGAATGGAAGTGTGAATCGCGATGCCGATTAGAGATTGACGCGAACATTCCGGATCTTGTTCGGTTTAGATTCGCAGCGAGCGAGTGAGCTCCGTTTAACGAAAAGTTGCGGCGACGTCGCGGAGATTGGTAATTGCTTTCGAGACTTGGCCGAGCTTCCCGGCTTTTAAAGCCCTAATGAAATTGGAAAAAACGCGAGCTAACCGACGCGACGTTAACCGGCTCGCAGACTTTTTTAAACGGACGCGCAGCGAGCCAGGACCGAGCAGCTATTTCTGCCAGGAGAATCGCCTCGCCTCGCCTCGTCTCGCCATCGCATCGCGCGGCTCCTAATCTTATTACACCGCCGCTTTGTTTTATTAGGTCGCGACGGTCCCGTCCCTGCAGACTGCGGAAGTTTTCGCAGCCGCGGCGGACACTCTTAAATTCCGCGAACCAGCGCCGGAGAATAATTTCGCGAAACCCGCAACCGGAACTTTTTCTTCCGTCCCGTTTATAAACCGTGAAGACATTCAACGGGCTACCACCAGCCCTCTTAAACCTCTTCAAATCTGTCACTCGGCCTTTGCAAAAACCAAATCGATGCAACCAATGTTCCTTACTTAAGGAATCATGACTTTCGAAAATTTTTCTAATGCAATTAACCCTTCGCACTAAACATTGCTGCACCGTTATTCAATATATACTAAACATTTTAGTATCGCACGAGGTGTCATATCAAATTAAACGATGAACTGGCATCGCTTCGGAAGAACATTTTTATTTCTCAAGTACTCGGAAGATGTTCCAGATGTACGAACGGAACACTCGATCGACGATGTTTTCTGTCGAAGAGGTAGAATTCTCGCGAGTACGTCCGACTATACATGGTTCTATTCTACTTGACCAGTTACAATGGACCTCTTTACGGGCCTCGACCTAACCCAGTTCCACTCGATACTGCGTTTCTCGTTCGATACAGTCATTTTTCTTGTTCGACTATAGACTGACCTCTTCTTTCTTCTTCTGCGACGTTCTATACATGCTCGCGAATGTAAGTTAATATCCCGAGCGCACAGGAAACGTGCGTTCAATATTTGATTCTACGTTGGCCGTGTCTGACTACGTACTTATTCTACTTGGTCGACCACAATAGTCTTCTTGATGGCAGATGACCCACGCCTAACCCACTTTCGATTGATTGGCGGCTATTGCAACCACTGTGTTTTGTATTCTACGGAGTTATTCGGCGTGGCTGGCTATAGTCTGACCAGTTCCACTTGTCGATGTTTGTTCGATCTGCTTTGTTATGCTGCTGACACGTTCGTCCCTGTAAATTGACATGCTCTGTTCGTTGTTACATTATCTTCATTTTTCCAACGTAATTTGCCTTTCTATCTGTTTTATCATTGTCCCTAATTCTCTACTATTCCAAGCTAACGGTAAGCGTACAAATATTAGTGCAGTATTCGGTAAATTGGGACGTTTATGCTTTGAGAATTAATTTCGATTCGAATTGACGTTCAGGTTTGAAAAACAAACGTTACTTTTCATATTAAATTCATTTATACATTTCAGCAAGGAAAATGATAATACAAAAGCGAGGTCTGCTTTCGAATGGAATTCACATTACAAAAGAATTAAAATGCCTCGTGCTATTATAGTTGCAGAAGAGAATCAGGTGACCCGTTTCATGCGAAACGTAGAGTATATTTCGCGACCAACGTACCGATTTTAGGGACTTTTCAGCTACGGGATCCCTCGCCCGACGCAAGCCCGCCGACAGACTTAATAACGAGAGGAATTTATGGATTTCTGAATTCCGCGAATTTAAGGGAACAATCTCGCGTGGCAGATACGTAAAGCTGACGTTACGAGGCAGCGCGAGCGAAGACTCTCTTCACTTTTCCCCGTGGCTCCTCCACTTTTTTCTCCTGTTTCTTTACGTTTTCCCGACCGAAGGAGATTTTACGGACGTAATATTCTCGCGTGTATCTCTCCGGTCCGGATTTACGCGATCTCCGACATGGAAATGGAGAGTCGTTCGAGTGGCGCTTCATCTTCGTGGTTCTGACTGTTCGGAGAGATCCGGGGCTCTTAACATCCATTGTTGCTTGCGCTGGAGTTGGGAGGAATTTCTACATCAATAACAAGGCATTCCAACATGACTCATAAATTACTGACTTCCGAAGTCCGATGGAAAAATGATTTTGTGCGTAACTTTCGCAGCTGTTCAACCTGTCTCACTGAAAACACGAATTTTAGCCCACGCTGTACAATTGGCTACAAGAACGATTATTATGTTCGTCGAATCACTCCAAAGAAATCCAACTCGGACAGCATCGTTCGTTCAGGAAGCAGCACGCCGCTAATCGTTTCTAATTTCCCAGTTTTCTGTAACGCGTTCATAATTCCGAGTCAATTATCGTCGCCGGGGAAAACAGAAAAAGCTCGAAGCGAATTCTGTATTCAAGAAACGGAAGCAAAAGGACCGTGCTCGCTTCTACCGGCGACTGTGCGACGACCAACGGACGTGTCTACTCGATATTAAAAGATCCGACGGAGTCCCGCTTCCGTTTAAAGCTTCTTCGCCGTTTCATTCGGCCGCCATTCGATTATCCACGCTGCGGAAATTCTTACAACCGGGAACTTTTATCCCTTCCGCATTCGAGCCTGAGACGGCTAATTATCCGCGGCCGAGTTTCCTCCGGAATCGAGTCTAATCGTCGCGATCTTCGTGATTTGTTTCGGAGACTGGAGAAAATATTTTCGTAGCTCGAGATCGTGGAAGCAGAAATGGTCCTCTGTGAACCAGAGTAATTATTCCAGGAGAAGTTCTTAAAAATCACTCGTTTGCAACTGTCGTTACACAAAGAGCCGCCTTCAGCTGCGACAAGACGCGCAAAATATCCTTAAACAACGCGGGAAGGTCGCGGAACGCATTCTCAGGCGTACAAACAACAAACCGGAGGGTGAATTATTAAACGAGGCGCGAACAACGTCAACCGGTAAATAAATTTCTTGGTGGCGGCGCAGGGAGCGAAAGAGAGCAAGATATAGAGAAAGATGTATGTATCCAGAAACGCATAACTCGACGTCAGACGGGCAACGGGTACCGAGAGATACATTTCTCGAGCGTGAAGCTCGCCTTTGTGCCAGAAGAATGCCGACGGTAGTATTCGTTCCGTTCCCCCGGACGCGGACGGGACTTTTGAAATTTCTGCCGGCGATCGCAATACGGTGCGCGAATTTCTGCGCTCGCGGACAGCGACTGTCGAGTTATGGGCGCGAGGGCGGTGTATCGCAGGATCCTTTGAATCCGTGGGCGGCGTGCCGGGGAATCCTTGACACTTTTCTATTCGTGCCAGCGCGCCGCTGATGCTATTTTCAATTTAAACGTAAGAAAAGCGACGGGCGAAATTGAAGGATCTCCGGCTGCCTGCGAGCATGGACAGAAAGGGGGAACGCTTCCGAGAGGAGGCTTCTTAAAACGCTCGACGAGCCAGCTCGAACCGTTCGCAACACCAGCGACGATTTAATCCGATTGGTTGTTGCCCCGGCTATACACGGTTTGTACCACTCACGACTCCGTTCCACCATAATTCCTTCTTATTTATTTCTTTTTATCGTTGTTTGCCATTTTTCTTGCACGAAACATTGCTCGAGGACTTACACGAACTAATCGTGTACACTCGGCAGAATGGGTTGATGGGTTGTAAAGAGGAAGCTTCAGTCTTCGAATGTACCGTGGATCCACTCACGAGAAAAATGTTTAAAATCGAAACATACAGATCAATCTGAAGCAGAACATTTTCCACGCGTTTCAGGCGAGTCCGGCCTCTCGCAGGCGCGCAGATGAGCACCCGAATAACTTTTAATCGCGGATGATACAATCGCCAGGTATACGGGCTGAAGTCTAAGCTTTCATCCTTGACTGAGTTATCGCAGAACTCTCGGCAAACAGTGGCCGACCTCGAAAAGCGTTTCTCGTTCTTCGCTATTTTCGTATCTGAATCCTCGGGGGTGGGTTTGCGCGTGTGCGCGAACGCAGGCCAGGCTCCGGGCGTATTTACGAACCTTTAAAAGGAGCTGAAGGCCGAGTGGCTGTTTGTCCAGGCCGACTGGAGTCATTGTGTTAAACACCCCGGCTCGTTGGCAAACATTTGACCCCCGTAGCCGAGGCTGGAGTTCTCGCGCGGCAGGAGAACGGGCAACCGAAAAGCTAGGGGTTGAAAACCGGGGGTGGAAACGGGGTGATTTCGAACGTTTAAGACGGTTTCTGCCTTGGCGCAGCGAAGCGTGGCCCGTTCGCCTCCAGTCAAGGATCTAACGAATGCACTTTGTGCTTCGGCAGAGGATAATTCAAAGCCGGCGAAGTTCCTCGAGTCGCGGAAATGTTTCACGAGTTTACGCTCTCACTCTTTTTCCCTCCCCTTTTCTCTATCTCTCTCTCTCTCTCTCTCTCTCTCTCTGCTCGCAGTGCTTTTCTTTTTTCGCTTTCGCTTCGCTCATTTGCGTCGGTTCTTTCGGGATCCGGGCACAGAGAATTCGAGTACGAGGGAGAACAGTCTTTAATTTTCGAATTAGTCACGAGCAATTGAAGGCAAATATCTCGCCGGGAACTTGCCGCGAGTTCACAGGACGATTTCCATTCCGATTCAGCGGCGTAACTCGACGGAATCATCGGTAAACTTCTCGCGCGAACACTCGCCCTCCGATATATATTTCCAACATTTTTATACATTCGACCAGTCTATGCCCCTGGAAATCCCCAATTTATTGAATACCGTGTACCCCTCTCGCTCTCCATGGCGAGGTGCACCACGCGAGCCCATCGAATTATTCACAGGCTATAGCGGCTCGATTTATGGTTCTCCCGGAAACACCTCCTCGAGCCGCGCGAACTTGCCTCGTAAATTGTCAACTTTTCAATAAGTACTTCCACCAACCCCCTCCCCTGCCCCGTCGCCGACACCGTCGAGCCACCCTGTCTTCGACGAGCGGAATACGATTACACTGGTATCTTTGTTCTCCGGAATCTATGTCCTTGCGCCTCATCGAGCCCTATAATTATGGGGATTTATCCGGGAAAGTTATCAAAATGTCTTTAACCTTTCCAATTCGATGCTGGCAATTATCCGGTGTCTACCGGAGGCGTTAGCGGTCGACAGAACATTTTGATATTGTTCGAAAGAGACTTTTTCTTGCAGGATTCCTGTGGGTTAGTGGCATGGGTGCGCCACAAGTCAGACATCTGAGGAGAATTTATTGGGACAATTTTGTTCGCTATATTTCTGAACCCTTTGCATTCCAGCCTAGCGACTCAGATAGTACACCAACAACTCCAGCACTATATCAGTTACAAGTGTACATATAATATAAAAATACGGTTGCCGCAGTAAAATAAAATACTTATTCCTTAGCTACATTGTATAAAACAAGTTCAAGTTTATAAATGTTGAACAAAATGAAAATTTTATGTTTAAAGTTCATGCATCAAATGTCGCATTATCGGCGACAACGGAGTGCAAAGGGTTAATATTTTGTAAGTAGAACAACTCAATGTTGAGACAAACAACGTAGATGGAACAGAAAATTCTTTATCGCGATTGCAAGCGAAATATGATGCTTCACGGAGAATATACAGGGTGAGTCGGGAGGAACGGACCAAACTCCAAGAGTGGATTGTACACAAGAAAATAATGTAAAAACACTCGTATGTTCTTATCCGATTTTCATTTTATTTCTTTTCTTAATTTTTATTTTTTCTATCGGAAGAGCAACAGCCGCCCTTCGTAGACGAAGCCGAAAATGTTTAGAGGTCAAAGACGGTATTTTCGAACATTTATTGAAATGAGACTACGATAACCGAAATGTTAATGCCTGAAATTTGGTTTAATCGTAATCACGCTGTAAAATGAAAACAAATGAAAATCGGATAAGAACATACGAGTTTTTTAAAATTTTGTGTACAATCCACTCCTGGAGTTTGGTCCGTTCCTGCCGACTCACCCTGTATATTCTCGGATCGACTTCCTGTGAGAATAAGTGGAACAACGAAATGTTTGATCGATCAGCGTCGAAATTGCAGAACGATGTCAAGCAGATTCGATGTAATGCACAGTCGGCGACACTTAATTTATGTACGTAGTCGCGTAGAATGGTTGAATTCCTGATGGTCGTGGTTCCACAGGCGAAAAACTAACGAAATTATCCGCGGTCCAACTGGTGGGCGACTCACCGAGCCGTTTGAATCGGCCATTACCGGGATGTTACCAAGTATTACCGATGGTAATTGATTTCTACATGGGACGCGCGACGGCACGGCACGGCGGCGTTTTCAACGGCGCGTTCGCCGGGAACGCGACGTCGAAACCGCATCGTGGTCCGAGCGGTGGAAACACAAGCCCGTTTCGGACCGGAAAGGGCAGCTTTCAATTATCCGATTACGAAACCTACTTACACGGATGAACGGCCAGCGATCATTGGATTTTATAGTCGCGCGCGGATCGTCTCTGCGCCACCGCAACAGGTATTTGGGAATATAATGCCGCGGGTTACAACGCTGCTGCTGCTGCTGCCCCAGAAACCGTACAGAGATCTGGAGGGATTCGATTAGCGGAATCGGCCCGTTCTACGCGCGGTCCCATCGCCGCCTCGCGATCAGTATTTATTTCCGCGGAACGCCCACATTTTCCGCCCGATCGAATCTCACTTAATTAAACCGGAATTGGCTTCGTGCGATGTTCGAGCCCCAAACTTCTCTACAGCGGCGATGCCCTCTGATTTCAATTTTCCATTATGGAATTACCTTTGACATGGTTTTCAATGGGCCACCTTCCTCGCCGTTTCGTTTCGCTTGCCGTATGCGTTCAAAGGGTCAACGAAACCGCTGCATATTCTTCCGTATTTTGCGAAACGATTTTTCGGTGCTCTGGGCTCGATTCTTCGACGACCAAATACATTTGGACGATACAGATGAAATAATGGTTTCGGCGGCGGATAATCTACTTCGGCAAATAACAGGTAGTGCACTTTGATATATTTGTCCACCTAAGAACAAGCTTAGTCCTCTCGCGAAACTGGGAAAGCATTTATTCATTGCAGCTTATACGAAGTTCGTCTCGCTAAACGCTTATAGATTCCTCGAAGCTTCCAGCAGCCGAGACACATGTTCTGCGTCGGTGTAACAACTACCTCGGTCACATTATCGAGTCATGAAAAAATGTTCCGTTGTCTATTCGATGGCGGTCTGCACAAACATTGATTTATTCTACTTTCTGCTCGAGGAAATCGATTTATGGACTCTTCTAAGCCTCGACAAGAAGGTATCCAACGTTAATGTTTATCTATGAACAGTTTCATTCCTCTTCCAAGCCGAAGAAGAACGTCTTCTCGTCGGCACGGTACTCGTCTGATAAAACATTGAACCATTCTACTTGCTGGTCAAACAAATCGAACGGTAGACTCTGTAGAGTATCGAAGCAACGGTATTATAATTATTTCTGTGTCTATAAACATTCTTCTTCCTTTTAACGAGCTGCAAACACATTTTCCACTATCTTGGCAATCCACGTTCTATTAATCATCGAGCTGTTCTACTCGAATTAGCTTGTCGCTCAACAATCCGGGCTACACGCCAATTCTCCTTACCCATCCACCGAAGAATTGCCAAAGAATTTTCCGTCGCCGGTCCGATAATGCACGCAGCCAATCTACTTCCAACCGCTATTCCCGGTTCTACTAGGACGCCTACATCACGCAGCTCCTAATAATATTGAAACGCCTCTTTACCCGGCCCATTGACTTCCCGGCCGTATTTCCTCCACGTTAAAAAGCGTTTATTCGATCCAATGAAAGTTTATGAGAATTTCATTCGCCTTTCGTCCTCCCCCGTGTGTCCCGGAAATATTAAGCTCGGTGGAAGACGAGGGACCAGGGGTGGGTAAAGGACGAAGAACGAGACGAAAACGATGGATCCCGGAGCCGGAGAAAGGGCGCGGGGGCTGTAATAAAACGTCAGAACGACAAAAGTACGGCGTACGTGCGCGTAGCTGCAAACAGCTCTCGAGCGTCGGCTCAAAAGGAAATCGAAATGCACGAAGTAGTCGCGTCACTTCGTTACCATCCGTCGCTTCTCTTTCTTCCGGTTTCCTTTCCGCGTCGATCGACCTCCTCCCCGTCCCCCTTCGACCCTCGGTTTTCCCTTTAAAAGCGTAATTTCCCTCGAACGTAATTTTCCGGGCGTCCGATCGACCGGATTTCGCTTTCGTTTCTTGTTTTGCGCTCCGCAGAGTCCATACCGACGTGCACACAAACCCGGCAACTTATCCGGAGCCAGAAAAAAAATTCTTCCCGTATTTTTACATCCCCTACACCTATCGGCTTTAATTTACGTTAGGTCGTTTTAAAGTAACATTTATATACTTGCATTCACTTTCGATCGTTCAACTTCCGTCGCGTAGCGAACCCCCTTTCACCGTAATCTGTCGTAACAGTAGTAAATGTCCAAGGAACTTGCCAAATTTTTAGTTTTATTGTCTATTCAACACGCTGTACAGGATTTTCATCTAAGGTCGAGGCTCTCCTTGGGTTTATTATTCGCTAGGATCGGAACCTCTCTTTTTCCGATCGGCGAATCAGCGTTCTTGCTTAATTTGTGAACACCCCATCGTAACCGATAAATAGTAAGACGGAGCGGCGGAATTTGACATTGATCCACGACGTTTTGAACCACTACATTCACCACGATTAAGTGTAACATGTCGATAAATAAAGTATAGTGTAAAGTTGATAATCCGAGTTACTCGTTAGACCAAGGATACAGTCCACTATCGAATCTTAATTATTCGCGCAAAGTTTAGTCGGCGTGCGAAGTGCGAGTTTAACTATCTCGTGAGATAGAAAACGCGCACGCAACAACTTCTGTTTATGAATTCCAACTTCGACTGGCAAGAGAGGTCGTTTGAAACGAATTCGAAGAAACGTCACGAAATATTCGTATACACTTATGATAAGGAACGAGAGAATTTATGGACTGACCTAATACTTTTCGAGCGACTCGTTGACCCGGTTCCCGCAGCCGAAAACAGGAAACCCCGGGAACGATTATCCGTCGATCGATCCGCGAACACACCCCCGCAGGCTTTTGACAGTCATTCTATTTACCCGTCATGTTTATGAATGACGTATCAGGTCCGCGAAAGTGGTGCAGTAACGACGATCGGCTCTATCCGCCTCTCGAAACTGCTCTCTCTTTCTCTCTTTCTCTCTCTCTCTCTTTTCCCATCGATCGCTATCTGCCGGTTCGTCGAATAAAAACGAGATCGATGGGAATTAGCGGACGCGCCGATCGCGATCACTGATGAACAGCGCAGAAATGTCGGCGGGACTGTTTATTAATACGTGCTTGCTCGCTGTAGCGTTTTAGTGGCACTGGAGCCGGGAAGTGAACTGCCATCAATTTTGCGTGACGTTGATAGCGCGGTGGATGTGATTTCTAGTCTTCTGTATTATTAGTAAACAAGATAGAAAAATAGAGGGTACATTGAAATATGTTTTCAAAGTCATAATTCTAAACAACCTTTTCCTATACGTACAATAAACGGTCTGTTTTAGGTTTCTTTAGATATTCGCAAGAACATTTCTTAAATTTGAGTTAGATCCGGGTTAGGTTTAATATAAAAAATATATAACTTAGAGATTGTGCGTAAAGATCTACTGTATATTGAGGATTCCATAGAGATTGGATGAAGGAATTGTTTTAATCTTGTCGAATCTTCGTTTTTATAGTAGCCGTTTAATCTTTTCCTTTCGAGTCTGTTATAATTAATCTGATCTAACCAAACAGGGATTCATTGTTTTTATTGTGTGAATTTTTTTAGCACTCGAGTGACGCCTCTGTGGCGACATTAATAATTTTGCTGTACTATTAATTAAAATATTGTTTACATTATTAGATCTGTCGGTATCTAATCAATTACTCAACGCTTAAGTATTGTATGATGTATTACATCAATTTCATATCCACCAAATTTAAAAAATCATACAGAATAGAAATATTCTAGATCGAAAGAAATGTTTAATTTTGCAGTTAAAATAGCTTCGAGTGCAAAGGGTTAATATCGTACTTTAACTGCGACGTCTGACGACATCTAACGTTCCCGACAAATGTCAGAAGTGCTCTAACAAATTATCATTATCTTCGCATCAACAGTGGCCTAGTCGGCGTGGCAGCGAACGTGTCGCATGATTCTTCGCAATCGCGTAAAAATTTCCGTTTTTAAGGATTCAGAGTATGTTTACTCCGCCAAGCGCGCGAAGTCAAGTAAAATGTATAGAGGGCAGGTTTGCCAGGGCATGGAATTACGTACGCAGGTATTCGGGGCAGGTCGACGATGTAATATACCGGTTACTTGGTCGCAATCGGGGTCTCTGACGTCGTTTATGAGCGATAAATTACAACGATCCCGCGCCGCGCCGCTCCGTTGCCGTACTCGATGCTTAATGCTGGCGATTGTAATTAACGCTTTGACGATTCGGTGCCCTACGTCGAATGGATATACACCAGTGAAGGAGGTGAAGCAGGTGAGGGAGGAGGGGGAGGTCTCCGCGTGCATGTGACCGTGTTGATTATGTTCCGCCGAGCGTAACTGCTGCCTTCGCGCCACGCTCCGACGGAATTGTTTCGCGTCTTTGCGCCTCGAGCGATCGTAAACGATTACGAGACAAGCCGTCGCGAGAATTAATGATCCGGGCACACTAAAATCTTCCTGTCCTCGGAATTAATTGAACGAACTGCAAACACGCGTACATTCGAAATCGTAATCCTCGTAGCTAACTCTCTCTCTCTCTCGCTCTCGCTCTCTGATGCTTTCTCTGTTCCTGTCGTAAACTTAATCCGGCGCAATTTCACCGTGACGCTCGCGGGTTAAACTATGGTGTCATTGTAAGCGAGTGCATCTTACAGTTCGGGCATTCCTTGGACCAAAATAGCGATCAATCTTGACAAATTCAATTCCTGTTCTGTGACATCGTTCCCGGATTCGTCTTCCGATTTTACATTCACCGAGACACCTTCGTGTACTTTCTTTACGAATTGGAATGGACGAGTTTAGAACAGAATGATAATCGAGTTACACGATATGCTTTAAATTTAACAATTTACTCTGCATTTCATGTGTTAGATTTGCGTCAGAGTAAATTGTTAAATGTAAGATTGAAAAATGGATGACAGGAAATCTTAGAGGAAGAAATCTTATTTCATTTGGCTGCTATCGTTTTCCTGTGGTTCTAGAGGTTCTGCAGGAGACGTTAAGACTGTTTGCAAATAAATGTCTACTTTGCTTCAGTGATTTAATTTTATTTTCATCACATTTTTCGTTACGTCGCGCAGGAACAGGACACGTGGGTTTCGTTCGAACAATATTTATGGTGCGTTCGTGACTAAAAATCTTCCTCGAAGATCAAGTCAATTAGGGTCATTCGGCGACCATTCGAGACATTGCCAGATGTCTAGTTTTTTGTATATCTTAATTTTTCTTAGTTTTTTTTGTATATCTCTGATTGGTAAATGCAACTTTCGGCAGCAAATCGAGTTCCGACAGTTCCATCTCAGCTTTCGGACAAGCATCGTCATTTAATCCTCGGGTGGACAAGTACAACGCACCGGCCGTTGTCTTGTCGATCGTACAGTACGAGTTTCAAGACTTTACATTGCGGTAGTTCGTTGTCCAGCGGTCAGGACAACCGCGCCAAATTCCGCGTTACGATTAATCAAAAAGCCCTTCGCGTGCGCTAGCGTATAAGGCGTGACCTGCTAGAATTGCTTTACCGACGAGTCCACTGGCAGGTCCGGGACGAAACGCTTCATTTAACGTCTTCCCTTTTAATCGAATCAATCGTTGTCTTTCGCAATCGCATAATCCATTGAACCGGCTACCCAAGATTAATTTGGCGGGTAGCAACAGTTGCGCGAGGGCATTCGCGAGTCGACGCGTCCGCAGTCAAAAACCGGGCTCAAGCCTTACACCCTTGAGTGGAATCCATCCCCGCATCACCCGCGAGTGTCCCTCGAACAGGCACGAAGCAACATTTTTTTTCTTTTTCTTAAGCAGTCTTCTTATCGCTATCCTCGTTTTCGAAAGGATAGATTGAACGGATCGGACGGTGAAGATGTTGGTAACCATTTGGAACTGGGACCGAGCAGAGTGTGACCGAACACAGAATCGAAACAGGTCGGTTTCGCGGTGGAGTGCTCTCCGGGACGATCGGTATAGTTCGCGAAATGGGACGTAAGGCTGCGCAGCAAAGATCAACAAGCTTGGCAAGTTTGATCTAGCGACGGCTCTCTAATTATAATATCGAAGGCGGTGGCGGTCGGATACAGAGGTTTGCGAGTGCAATGCGAAATGTAACGAGGTCCCCTCTGTATACCGATGCTAATACAGACGATCGTTTCGCGTATTGATCTTGGCCGTCGTTGTCCAACTTGGCTGCTAAATCTATGCTTTCCAGGTAGTTCCAGTTAGATCCGCCGGGCAGATACGACGGAATGCATAATCCTCGCGAGCTCTCACCAACGGTACATACATATATAAATATATATATATATATATATATATATATATATATCAAATGTCTTTAGAAACAACAAAGATATTTGAGGTGCAAACGTTAGGTGACTCACCCTGTATGTTCATTGCAAGTAGAAGGAAAAAGTTGGAAATCTTAGTTCAGTATCAATTCAATTTGTAAGCTAGGTAGTCAAGGTCATAAAACGACCCCATCTGCCTTGCACATTTCCTTTTAAGAAAAACCATCGAACCAGGTATAGCAGCAATCTCTCCGAAATGCCATCACTCGTCTTTAATTTAGCCTTTCTGCAAATCCTAGGTCCGCATCTGGCGACCAGATTCGAGTCACCTATTTTTTTTGGTATTATTGACCTTGTTCGGCTCAAGCATCTTTTTAGATTTACGGCTCGCTATGCCTCTTGCCTGGGCCATGGGGATTTTCGCGTGGGTCACCTACAGGTACGACAGCCCTGCGAGTGAACACAGCGAGAAGCGGTCATTTTACAACCAATCAGCTGAGATTACCGCTTCCCTCGCCATGGCTCATTTTTTAAAATCACGCTCTTTTGAAACACAGTTTTTTCCATCGTATTCACCGGCAGTTCAGTTCATCTCTAGACTTCATACATTGATCATCACTGTTGACTATTTTGTAAATTCCATAGTTGTTAAATAAATTCAGAGTTTATGTTAAAAAGGTGCAAGTTCGTTAAATAAACATCCTTTCCGTCCAATAGATGGTAAGGAATCGATTTAGTCGCGTTCTCATATAATTGAGTTGAAGATTTACGACCTTCAGTGACGTCATCCCAAATCAACGACGGCGCAACGCGATCTGATCGAACACTGTATGTGTAAAAGCTACGTGCCCGTACAGATCGTACGCATATCGAAAACCGAGAACGGATATCCGAGAGTGGAAAGAGCTGGGAGACTGGCGGGATATTTCGTGCGTTCCATTGATCCGCCGTAATTGCGGTGTAACAAGTTTCGCAATAACTATACCCGGTGGCCCTCACGGGTGCTCGCGCGCGCACAACGGCGATTAGATTATCAGTCGTCGCGGTTGCGTCAATTGCCGAGTGCCGCGATGGCCGCCCGATTAAATCTCATATTTCAACCGCGCTGGAATCGCTCGCGGTTGGGTTTCCTTTGTGCGGTTTGGTTACTCGAGTCCTCGCCTGCCCCCCTCTCTCTATCAGCTCGCTTTATAATTGCCAGACACGGCCCTGATTCGCTGGACGATCTCCACGAGAGCTGCTCTACAGAGAGCTCTCGAACGCATTCCTTCGAGATATCGCGTTACAACGTTTTGTTGCAAGGATTTCAGAACAGCTCGACTCTGTGCCGCGATTTCGCGTGCCTCCATGGAATTCATATTCCCGGCAAATTGGCCTGAGCACCGTGAAAAATCGACTCCCGCAACGAGCACAGGGTTGCGGTCCGTCTGATCAGATACCGGGATCCTCTACTTTTTTCATTTAACAGCGTACCGAGGCTACCGAGCCAGGTTTACCGTGCGGTATTCTTTTATGAATGAATATGGTTGATTTCGTTTCGTTGCACCGGGGATTTCAGCTCTTGCCCGACCATATACTGGGCTATTCTACTGGTTAGTCTTTGGTCTGTTCTTATTAAGCTTTGATTTTTCAAGGCTCTTTTCCTGTACGATTTTGATTCAATTTGCTTTACAATGTTAATGGAGATGGAAGACTCGCTCTATCTGTCTGCTCCTGCACCGCCACCATCTACTTCCTCACTTGTCGACTAGTTTTTGTAGCTTCCAGGAACGCTTTGTGATTCAATCTTCTCCTGGGAATGAACATAGTTAATTTCTTCCCTCTGTACAGTGGTGTTTGATCGTTGTCTGACCAAATACTGGCCTGTTCTATTAGCTATTCAGTAGCGCTCAGTCTTTTTATGGAACGTCATTCGAAAGTTTCAAGGATTTTTCGTAGAGTTCTACATTTTCGGTTTTCCGTATGCGTGTAGTTAATTTCGTCTCTTTGCGAACTAGCGTTTAATCCTTGTTCGACCACATACTCAACTACTTCGCTAGTTCCTGTTTGCTAATTCGTCTTTTAGAAAACATCGTTTGAACGTTTGAAAGCTTTTTCGTAGAATTCTACATTCAGCTTTCTGTAATGCCACTGACGATACAAAGTATGCACTTCCGTCTGATCTCACACTGAGCTGTTTTACTTGTATCGCCGTGCAGTTACACTTTGCAGCATTTCAACTCATTTCAAATTTACTCCGACCACATACATATTGGATTTTTTCTGGGATTTTAATACCTAAAACTAAAATCATAATATCTAAATTCACTAAACTCTAACTTCTGTTTTTCAGCATTGGAAGTTAGAGTTTCTCTGCACTCTGGATTTTAATTTTCGTCTGATCACAGACAGGTTCGTTCTACCGGCATCGCACACATCTTTTATATCTTTTTCCAATTTTCCTATACAAAACTGAAATTCCAATCGGAAGCAGCAAACGATCTTGAAAACCATTTGCAATGCGCGTAACAAACGTTCTCTCTGTTTTGACAAAGCTCGATATTTTTGCAGAAGAACTTACACAAAATTGTCTCGAAATACACAAGGTTGATCATGCAGCTGGATAAATTTTTGAAGCGACGTGCTCGAAAACGATTCACGAGAGAACTTGCCCTAAAAATTCTTTTATCAGTTTGCTCGTTCGTGTACAAATTCATTATGATAAAAATATCGAACGCGACAATATTCATCGGTTATCGAATATTCAGATATAAGTTTTTCTGGACGCAATGGAAAGAGCACGACACCGTTCAACATTCAATTCCTCAATTACCGCGACAGACCGCGGCTTACAAAAATCACCCGGCGTCGCTCACTTCGCGCGACATCCTCCTCCACCGATTTAAGTGACGCGCGCACGCGATTCTGTCCCGATTCCGTTGGCATCGTTTCAAGAACACGAATAAAACAAGGCCAAAGTGACAGAAGTAATCGTCCCCGTGCTTCCTCCTACCAGTAACAAACTGCAAGAAGGCGTTCTCTGTACAACGATCCCAACACGTGTCTACCGAACACGCTTCATTAGTTATTTAGCTCGTCGCGACTAACCTAATTTGCTCGCGCGACGGAACAGTAAGCAGGAATCGAATCGGAACTCATCTCCCATATCTACATAAACCCTAGAGAATCGATCTTCTCCGAGAATGATGAAGAAATACACGGTAACGGATCAAAATGGAAATCGTCGAAACTTCTGAGTGTTTCCAATATTCAATCTTCGCGAGTTCGGGAAGTAGAGCTGGGAAGATCGCTACTTTTCCAAAGACTTTCCACCAGGAAATCGTCGATTTCCGGAATTCTTCGGGCAGGGGTGAATCGACGACGATCGGGGCCGTTGGAGACCTGGAAAACCGCAACATTCGGCCGGAATAACGGCGGCAGACAGCGCTAAAGCGTTCCGCATCAGCGTGGAAATCGTGCCGGCGCGATGGAGGTTCTAGGGGAACGATGCCGCCGGACAAAAACTGTCCCGTGGATTCCTCGAACCTGTTCGAAGTCCCTCGAACGTGTTCCAGTGTCCCTGGGGGCAGCGTCGCTCGATTCCTTCGCCGGAAAGAACGAACGGGACGGCGCTTTAAACTTTGATGGCCCATCCCGGTCGACCGCAACGACGCCGGCAATGTCGATGACGCGACGCCCGCCGTCCCTCGGCCCCGTTCTCCACGTTCCACGACGCTCGGATATCATAAAGGCGAGTCTGTAATAAACCACCGATCCCTCGAACCCCTTCACCCTCTCTCCTTTCCTCCCTCCTTTCCGCCCCTCGCATCGAGCACCGTCGGAAGCTTCGCTTTCCCAGCAAGGCTTCTGGCGTGCTTTCCAGCTTGGCTCCCGGAAAATTGTGAGGGTTTGAAGACCGGCCGGCCGCGCTTTAAACGAAAGCACCCCCATGGGAATCCCCAAGGGGCCAACGAGATGTTAACCGGCAGCGACATCGTCCAGTCATGCCCTCCGGTGCTAATCAGGCCACTTCCTCTCTGCGGTTTTTCCTGCGAAATGCTCGCTACTTCCATGCTCCTTTCCGCGGCATCGTCTCCGCCCGTGCTCGGCTGAATTGCGCTTTTTATTTCCCATTTTGAGCCGTGTTTTGCCGCCGGATGATTGCGCGCGATACTCGCCAGGAAATTGAATTGAAGGCTGTTTTCGGTGGTTGTCGCGCTTTCTTTGCGATGCTGGATAGAATCGAGGTAGATGAGAATTTCTGATAGAATCGTGTACAGGTGCGGCGGTCTACGTTGCGCAAGAATATTCGTTGACGGGTCGTTTTCTACCGGCTTTTCCCTTCGTCGATTCGCTCCTAGACACGACCATACGCGTAGTCATTTAATGATCAAATTTCATTTCGTTCTGTAGTATGAATTCTTTGCCTCGCGATTTGATTCTGTTGAGCAGTTTTCTCGATTCGATTCGTGACGATCGTTCGAGCTACTCGCAATTATGCACGTGGCGTGCCGACTAATTTATTATTAACTCCAAGGACCACTTCCCTCAACGGGGAGAACAAGATTTCGAGATTTTGGGAACAATACTTTATTCAACTACTGAAGCCTCCAAATACCGTAGTTCGTATACCGAACTTCGCGAGGCGTAACTCCCGTTCCGCTTGCTCGCAACGATATTCGGGGCTCTGACAGGGTTATGTAAGGTAACCACGTCTAGTTGAAAGTAAAATTCGCGTTCAGGAAATAACACGCTTAAGATGTATTTGAAACTTAACAAGATACAGTATTAACAATGTTCGAGGTAAAGTGCTAACGTTACGAGTTAGGTTCGAGCGATTTTTAGAACTCTGCCGAGTTCGAGCGATTTGTTAGAAGTGACTTTCGGTGTGGCGTCATGCATAAGGTCGACTCGGGTCTATCCTTATTTGTTATCTAAAAACTGTATGGGGTAACAAAATGATTTTCAATTGGCGAGTGGGTGGTGCATTTTGGTCGTCGGAGTAGAGGCGTTCTAGTAAATCTGTGTTTAGGGCGTGCAATAAATTAGGTTCGACGATACGGAAAGGCGATGTGGAAAACTAAGACTATTTGTTTGCATAAGATTGCCCTATCAATGGGTTCGCTCTTGTTGAGTGTTTCCAGCTCTTAGAGCCGACCGTTTCTAAATAAATACATATAAATCTCACGTTCGGTTTAATTAGAGACCGAAGAACTGCTATTTTGTATGAGAAACTCGACTGCCGGTACAAGATATCTATGTTTCGAGGTTGCTACGTCGACAGTCGGAAAGAATCTAATCTGTGGTACGCAGGACCAGGATGAGGAAAAGCGATCCTTCCCTCTCCCTTACAATTTCATACCGCGTGGGGGTATCGATGGGAAAAGGGGCGGTCGCACGAAAACTGAGTTCGGGGAACTGGCCCACGTGTGGACCACAGAACATGAACCGAGTTCGAATTTCGGCGACGACAAGACGACACTCGAATGCGGGAAATGAATAGTCGTCGATACGCAGCGCTTAATTGGTGCCCCAAGAAACAAACTAAGGGTAGAATTTCGACGCCTGTCCGATGACGAGCCGACTCTCAACGAATGACACGGACCAGGCGGGCAACTAAACAAGGGGCACCTTATTCCCATGAAAACGTTTACATGCATCTAAACAGATTCTAATCGGTATCGGTTAGGTTTACTGTGTGAAAAATGAATCTGCGCGAAGTTAATCGATCAGAGTGGAGTAACGCTCGCGAACGTCAGTGTTCGTTCTCAACCGTGAAATTTCGTAGCTTATTACCATTTGCGTCCCTTGTAAAAATAAACCCGAAGACCCCTTGTAAAAATAAACATCTCCATTAGGCCATCTGGTTCGGACCAACGCTTTTTCGCATAAAACATTTAGAAAGCGACAATTTCCAAAAGGTCGTACATGAGGGACCCAGGGTCTCCGAACCAAGGTCCGTACCTAATGACAATCCGTCCACTAGGGGACGACAAGGGGTCATAAAAAACACGTGCGGGCCACTTGGGCCCTTTCGTCGCGCTGCGTCAGGGTCCCGTTATTTTCCCGGTTGGCTTGTGGTAGGGATTTCCACCTCCGCTGTGGAGGGTTGTTCGGAACATCCGCCTACCTCAAGTCAACCAACGAATGGGATTGATGATCCCAAAAAGTCGAGTTCACCCCCTCGAAGATGGCACCCCAGCGAGGTGACCAGCGAACGGACCCTGGTGCAGGAGCAGTTGCCTCGAAAATCTCGATAAGACAAGTTCCCATACTAGCAATATCGTTGCTCTCGATTCTTTTAACGAAAGGATCGAACCAGACAAGTCGCGCAATAATATCGTCAATTCACTGTCAAACCGCTACAACCACTGGTTCTGTGAAACACGTTGTCCAACGTTAACTCTGCCGACAACGGATTTGTAATACAAATAAACGTTGATTGTTAGAAAAAAGGCACAACATATTTTTCACGATCACGACAAAACAGTCAGTGTGCACACGTCCGCGTGAAAATAGCGATTCTGAAGGAACGGGTCCGGGACTACGGACACTATAGAGGGTTCTGGGAGGAGCACGAAGGCGTCGAGCCCTCTGTAAGCTACTTACCGCCTCCCCTCTAAGCTGACTGTACACTGGCGGCGTCGGTCCAGCCAAGGGGTAAACTCGGCATCTCCAATTCAAATAAGATTTGCAGCCGGCAACGGGCGTCTACTTGCCTTGGCTAGGCAATGGCGTGAGAGAACACCGCGTAATCTAGCCGGCCGCAGGAATCTCCCGGTGTAATCGATCCCTGAGAGGCTTGTATTCTTTGATAACGTCTCGCCAACCCTTCTGGCCGCGATCGATGAACTCCGTTTCTTCGCCACCCGTCGGGGATCGATGGCCGAAGCGGATCCGATTTTGGTCCGATGGCTCGTCATTTGGAAGGGAAATTAGTCTCCACCGAATCCCCCGAATCGTTTTAATGTCGTCACTGCCGAATTTCGCCAGGATTTCTCGCGTCAAAGAACCTTTTCTTGGGGAACAGTGGTGTGGGTCCGTCACTTATCAGACGGAGATAGTAGTTTTGTGTTTGACTTTCACCCGACTGCTACCACTTTAAGATTTAACCAAATATAATAAATACCTTTTCTTGTCTTGGTCAGTGGTGCAGGTCGACGAGTAATCGGACAAGGATCGAGAAGGTTTGCAGAGGTTCCTGCGAACATTGAGACGATAGGAAGTTTTGTTTTAGCAGTTCATTACCGCCGTATCGCGGTGTATTCTTTCGGTATATTTGCACAGAGTCGTCGTTTTAGTCAAGGGATTCTATCAAACCCGGGACAGAGCCCAATCGAGGTTCTCGGTGACGCAAACAGCCGCGAGTTGAAGCGACTGTTCAGAAAACGAAAACATCAGCCCGTTTTCCGTGCGCACACAGAGACAGAGAAGGAGAGACGGAGAGATAGATAAAAAGCGGACGGAACTGTAGGAGGCGAGGGGACGATTAACACGTTTTCGCGAACGAGGGAAACAGCCCGACAATGATCGCGGAGAATTGGGCCGCTCTCAACAATTCATTTTGCGGGGCTAAATTGCCTGCGATATTTCGAAAGCTCGAGTGCTGCGTGAATGGAAGCCGGCAGCCCGAAGCGGAGCGGAGCAGAGCGAAGCGGAGGCGGCCGGGTCGACGTTTAAAACGAGCACCACGTTTCTACGGCGTGTCGTGCACCTGCGCGGGCAACACCTGCCTTTGGCACAGATTGTCAGATTATCTTCGCAAGTGGCTCATGATTCTCTTTCTCCTCTCTCTCTCTCTCTCCCACTCTCTAGCTCTCTCTCTCTTCCTCTCTCTCTCTGTCTGTGTCAGGCGCTCCCAGCTCTGTGCCCTCCTTTAAAAAGCCGCCAGTCGCGCGTCGAGTTTGAATGTATATTATACAAATGAACGACGGGGGAAGCGTTGGAAAACGCTGATGACTCGGAAAATGCTTCTCCGTGGATCGCTTGCCCGTTTCACCCGTTTTACTTTGCTCTCCGAGTCCCTGCGATCTATTAATCCTGTAAATACTACTCGATCGTCTACCAACTTCCTCGTGTAGACCATAGATGAACCTCTCTGTTCCTGTGGTTTGTGCTTTGAAACTGTTACAACTATGCAAGCTCTTGCGTCGAGTAAATTATCGAGTAGTGAAAATAGGCAGAACTTCATTTCTCGAACAAAAAGGATTTACAATCTTTTAACATGTTGACATTTTCTCAAATACGCACAGCCACGTACATGTCAATAGTTAGCATCGAAACAAATACCAATGTCTGAAGAGGTTTAATTCCATTAAACTGTACATTTTATTGTTTCCGCGTTCTCCATAAATACTTGAGTTAATTATGAATTTGTACGAAGGGTCCCGGCAGAATTTTGCCCGTTCAAGTGGGCTAAAGTGTTCGGTAAAGGGTAATTTGTTCCACTTCGAATATTCGAGGGTTGCACTTTCGGCAGAATTTTGATAATTAATAATAATATATTCCAACGGGGATAGAACATTTCGATCAGGCATTCAATATTTATACACCGTATTCGATGACTTTCAATTAATTGGTCGAATAAGCTAATTGATTTACTTTTAACGCAGCAGATTCGCTGATGAAACTAATCAATTTCTGCCCGTTTATCACGGCGGGAAATTAGTTTACAGAAATTTCAATTTGTACAAAATATTCGCAGTCTATTTATTCCATGATTGCGTGCCAATTATTCTGCGTTATGTATTTATTGTCTGGTATATAACGATACCGATACTACTTCGTGATTTTATCGGTTCGGTGCCTGGCAGATCGTGTTTTAAATGTAGTAAATCGTGACGGTTGTTTCTCATTATTGACACATTGCCGATGTATACCGTCTAAGGTACATTATCTGTGGCCTGTATTGTTTTCATTATGCTGCGGATTTTTATGCAAAATAAAAATTGTCTTATTTATTCCCTCGATGAGTTTAGTGGAGGAGAAATCATATATTGGCATCTTGAATTTTGAAAATTTATCAAAAATTCGAATTTCATCCACTCGATCTTGCTGTAAATGCATAAAAATCCGCAGTCTAGTTTTAATGTTGCAAGCTGTACAGAGATTCTTTTAAGAACATTGTATCCGATCTGTAACCGACTGCTGCTACTACTTCGCGATACCACCAATTCAATGGCACGAAATAAATTCTGTCTTTAAGTGAACTAAATTGTAACTACATTTCTGCAATGTCAACAACTCGATATCAAACGAAGATCATTTTAAGTAGTTCTTGTCTGATTCACAACTGACTAGTATTATACTACCTCGTGACTTTACCCATTCGGTGGCAGGTATATTTTGTTTTCAACTAAATTGTGGTTAGTTTTTCGAAAGATTAACACTTCGACGTCAATGCAAACCGTCTTAACTATTTTGTGTTTGACACAACGTCGACCATTATAACTGAGCAACGGACATCTGTCGGTGAGCGCAGCCGCGTCTGTCGCAGCGTTGAGCACCACTACTCAGCGTCTACCGCAAGACGGATAATTAACGCGCCGTCCGAATAATAACCGGATCGCGATCCGTCCTCGCGAAATACTATAATCGCAACTGGCCCACACGTCAATACCCGGTAATTACACGCGCGTCCGCACGTATCGATATTCCAGAAAGAAAGGGACACAATTACCCACAGGTGAAAAGAGACTCCACTATTCAGCTTTTCAGGAAACAGACCGATTTTTAATATTCCCAACCACGTTAAAACTCACACCACAATAATCTCCGATCAGCAATTTGCCATTGACAAGCCCGTAGAAATGACCATAGTCCAAATTTAATCATTCAGACCCGCCGAAATGAATCTTTACGTACACTTCCGCTCAAAAATATCTGTACACTTTGTTGCAAGTATAATTTATTTTAACAGTACCAAATTGTACAATTTAATTGTTACAATCTCTTGAATAAATAAAGCATTTTCGGCAGGGCTAATACTGTTTCAATCTACGACGATCCATCAGCGTGGTTTGCTGTCGTCTCGAGACAAGAATAATAATTATTATTGAGATATCTTATGAATTTATTATTAACTGTATAAGCTAGACGGTATAAAAAATTGAACTTATAAATATTAAATTTTTATTTATCGACAAAAGCGTTAGAGAAGTTTTAAAAAGATATTTAAAGTGGTTACCCGGTTAAGGACATAAGGGTTGAAAAAAGAAAATTTCGAAACACGAAACTCACATAATTATTATTAAAATATGTATTCTCTGGTACTGTGTAAACTAGACCGCATAAAAAATTAAACGTGTTGTCCACACACTTTTGAGCGAGGCCGTATATCAATATTAATCATGTGCTTCTAGATTGATCATCAAATTAATATCGCGGTGATATATGAAAATATTTGTAAACAGTATACCGAACAGGTATCGGACGTTGCGCAGGACAGAATATAATTAAAATGGAAATGCGAATATTTGGAAGTGGTGTAAGTGCGCAATATGTCAGATACAACCCTTATTAATTTATATCAGTGAAATTCTGAAGCGATAATGGACTATCATGGGTCAGATCGGAAACATTCGATCTAGAATAATTGTACAGTGGTGTGTAATTTCATATTAACGTCAATTAATTTGCAATCAGCCTGTGTGTTACATGTGTTGCAAATTTGTCGATACCCGCGTGATAATGTTGCTACGGTACAAGATTAAATATATTCCAAATATACGAATAGATTGACAGATGGTGAAAAATAATTGAAATTCGGGGTGTGTCTCGCACGCTGCCGAAAAGAAGCAAAACTATCAAAAATACCAAACTTCTATTTTCGCAAATTTTTCCCTGTACCGTCATAAATGCAAGCACTCGCCAAACGATTGAATTTAGTTTGACGAAACGTACTACACGCGAAAATGTTTATACCAGTAGCTTTTACGGCAGGATTGCCATAGTCGGCAAAACAAAAAATCGGGAAACAGACAAACAGAAGATCTGGGGTTGGCTGGGAAGGGGGGTGGGAGGGTGCAAATAGAGAATTCATGCGCGGCCGACCGGCAATCATCGTCGAATTCGAATCCCGTGCAAATAACGCGGAACAAAAACGGTTCTCCGGTCGTAGTCCGCTAGAGGCCGCCGGGCCGTGTAAACTTTTAATTCGCCGTTTCATTCCGTTTCCGTGGACGCGGAAACGCACCTGGAGGGTTCTCGGTTATGCCGAATTACCGTTCAAACTGTTCGAAATTTCGAGTTCCGCCGGTTAATTTCGACGATCTCGCGACGGGAACGGTTTTTTAAAAGCTCCGACTCGAGTATCCGGTTCCGAAACTTTTTACCACCCTCCGCGCCACCCACTTGGCCCGACGATTTACTCGTCCGATTTCCCGCCGTTCTGTGTAACAGCATTTTCCATGACGACTTCCACCCCTTCGGAATAACCAATATACCTCGTGACCCATTATGGTTATGGTCAATTCGGCTAGAAAAATTTCGAAGTAGAATGTACAGACTCTTTTTCAAACCTTTTCTATCCTTGCGCGCTGCAAATCGAAAATATTGCTACAAGGAATTTAAAAAAATTGGAACTGGTCCGAAACTGAATGAAGAAATGTCTATCCTTTCAACTTTTTTATTTTACGAAAGTCACAAACATTGCTGGAGAACTAGAAATTGTTACAAGAAATTTCCAGAAGCAACGATGGAAAAAATAATTTTCTTTGTAGCTGAAGAGGGTCACATCAGTAAATTAGACGAAGTCAAGTTGAATGGCAGCATCTGAAAATTACTTTCGAGAAGAAAATCTAAGAGATTTCGGGGAACTTTAAGTTGCGAAAAATTAATTCTCGTGAAAATCGTATTATCCAGGTCGCGAAGTTTGGCGCTAATCGGATTTTTAAATTATGCAAACAGCAGGGAACCAAGGGGGCCAGGCAGAGGGAGCTTTTAATTACTTAATAAGTCTATCGACTGGGAAATTGTTTGCTCGCTAGGTAGCTCCATTATTTATTCCCTCGCCGCGAGAAAAACTGTTGGGGATTTCTTTGGCGACGCTTTCGACGCGCTAGAATCGGAGGATCCTCCTCTCCGCGGTAAATCCCAGCCAGCCTCTCCTCTTTTTAATCTTTTAAAAGGATAAGGGGGCGGGGTGGAAACTGATTTCCCGTGACGGGTTACAGGGACTGCGTTTCAACGGGAAACTGTGCGGCGCTTTCGAATCGTTTAGAATGCTAAGTCTACCAGCTGTCTGAGAGTCGTGTCTTTTGGCCGGAGACGATTTATAACTGGCTGCGGATCTCTTGATCCTTGCGATCGCGATTCGACTTAAGAATCTCGTTACTAGAGAAAGTACATTCGTTGGTTTCGAGCAAAACAATCCAGACGTTTCGCGTTTTAAGCCTAAAGAAACGTTTATTCGAATCAGTCGCCAAGATGTTTTAAACAATGACGCCGTCGTCGACGGGGTTGCAAAGTTTCGCAAGAAGATTTGCGAGATCTCAGAGGAGCCTCGTGTCGATGTCTCAAGCTTATCGTTTGGCTTTCGGAACAGCAGTGCTCGGTTACGCGCGGTTTTCGCAGACGATGATGCGGTGTCCATTGGTCAGACGGCGGGTATACGATTACCCGAGCGGAAACGCGAGACGGAAATACGCGGTGGAGTTTCCGCGGACGCGGAGGAAACGGCGACATTTGCAAGACGAGCGGGGAACCGCGTTTAATTACGCGCCTCCCGAGGTTGACATTAAAGAGCCTGTGCGCGCCAAGAGAGCGAAAGAGAAAAATACTGCAAGATAACCAGCAGGATGCAAAGAGAGGGGAAAAAGTCTGCTTTGGTCTGGCAAAGGCTGCGACTGAGAAGTTTAAAGGGAAATAGACAAGATGGCTGATGAGAGGAAAGTTTCCCGAGAGAGGGTTTCGGGGAATCTTGAAGAGTAACCCGGGAGGAGAGGGGGTGGTCCTGTAAAAAGGAGGAAACCAGAAGCAAAGGGCTAAGAGAATTAACTTCCAGCCGAGTGAGAGAGGACTGCTACTCTTCTTCCCTTTGGAGAAAAGTTTTAAGGGACTTGTGTAGTTAAACGGGGAATCAAGGGGGAGATTCACGGGGAAAATCTGTCAAGGGGATGAAAAGCGGGGGCAGGTTCGTCCGAATCAAAGGGAAATCCAGAGAAATGCGGGGATCGTGTGGGAACCGGACGCGACACCTTGCCGAGTCGCTTGCGCCGCCGAAAAGCGAAATCCCACGTTTCAGAAACGAACGCCTTTAAATTCTGACGCGGTGCGTTTGGGCACGCCTTGCGAAAGGGCCGAAAGGGATTTTCGAAAGTGTACGGAGTGCGACTTCGCTCGACGAGAATGGAATTCCAAGGAGAAGGAAACTGGGTCGCGAAGGAACAGTCAGCGCTTTGCGAAAAGAAAAGAAAACGGTAACCTTTCTTGTAAATTATTCGACCCATGAATCACCGACTTTCTTTTCTTCTATGAACATTTCCCTGCAGCTCGGTGTAGACATTTTTCGTTTTTAAGGTGGAGAAGGTGATTTTTAAAACGCAGAAGGTGATTTCTAGATGCGAAGGCTAAAAACAATTTCATTTCCTGTATTGATAGTAGGTCTCTTATTGCGTCCCATTTTTCGCTGAAAATTTCAATTTTCTTTATGAAAAATTTGCACACGCAAGCAACATGTTACGCAAAATTTCCAAGTTCTCAGAACATTCGTTTTATTATGTCTGACGTAACAGGAAGCATGTTAAGAATGTAAAAATATTCTTAGAATATTTGTAGAAGAATCGACGAACTTATTTTACCGAAGAAAACTATGACAGCGTATGGTTTAAGCGAATGAAGGATAGAATGAACGTTCACACGTCCGATCAATACTTAAGTTTTCTACTTTCCCCAGTGATCTGAAAATCTCAAGAGATTGTAATAGAGAGTACAATGTATGCAAATATAAACGAGCAATGCGATAGTTCACAGTACTTAAATGAACGGGCGATAGAATACCACATCGGACCACTGCTCGACTTTTCTACTTTCTCCAGCGGTCTGAAAATTATTGCCGCGAGAATAATGCGCGTGTAAATTCGCTGAAAACACTGCACGAACGAACGAAAAGCGAACTGCATCGAATATACACAGCAAGTAGAACCACCCAGTTGCGGTCAGACCCGAAAGCCACCGCTGATTACTTCTCAAATTCCATCAAATTATTTTCAAACTATGTTCCCTCAAAACTACGCGCCTTAAATGAACATTCATACCATTCATTTGTCGATCTTAAACGGCGTACTCGATCTTTCGATTCCATCTCACCAAACAGGAAAATTTTGTGGCTCATTTAGCTTCTCCGTTTCCTTTTATTAGAACTCGTTATACCCATCGGTGCTTTTCATCTCTAGAAATGAACTTATATATAGGAAGATTGCGATCGTGATATTGACATAAGTGTTCCATAGAAATTTCTAGGGAGTCGCATTTTTATTAGCGAATTCAAAGCAACCGGAATCAAATAAGATTTCATTACTTGAAAATGAAGTACGGCGGTATATAGAAATCGTTCGTATTAAATTTGCTCATTTTGTAATCGTCCGATGATTTTTATACGCAATTAATGTTTTATGCGGATATTCGGAGCACCGTTTCACCAATCCCCATTACTTTTTTATTTCAGCTCTGTTGATAAAGAAACGAGACAGCTCGGGATAAAATTGAAATGAGATTCTTGAACACGTTCTCGCATAACAAAATCATCCGCGGAATAAATCAACGTACGTTCAGGTGAAATTTACATCCGAAACGAACGACAGTCTCCAGAAAAATTATCATTAGCCCATTTTCTTTTCGATTTATAACTTTTCGAAGAAACTCCTTCGGGCAACAGAAGAAATTCGTATTCGCTGCACAATGTCTCCAGGTCGATTAAACTGGAGTTCAATGAGCAAGATCCAAAAGAAAATTATGTACATTGCGACAACGTCACGGAAGACAACCAAATAGAAGGGTGCGGGACACACGAGATCGTCAGAAACGTTGAAACGTTGACTCGAGTAGGAAACACGGTAACTCGGCCAACAGGAAATTCGAATTAAAGCCGGAAGGAGGGACGCGGTCCGTAGGAAACGGGTCGGCCATAAATCTTTTTACCGTCTTCAAACGGTAGAAAAATCCCCGGAGGCTGGTCGGTCGGCGCAGGCTCGCTAGAGAAACGAAAGACGAATCTCTCCTCTTTTCCCGTGGTTTTTGCTCGGCAGCGAGAAAGGTCCCCTACAGTTCCGTCTATTCCCTAATTTACTAACCTTATCAAGACCTGTTTTCGAGTCGGGCCCGGAAACAAAGGAACTCCGCCGGTTTTACTTCCGGCGACGGATGGCTGGTCAAAGGCGTGCAAATTACGCGCGGCCGGATAGACAACGCCGGAAGAGAGAGATTATCGGGCCACGTTGCGCGAGGGAATAGCGCGAAGCTTCGGATAGAATGATAGACGGAGAGATAGAACGATAGAATGGTAGGTGGAGAGAGAGAGAGAGGGAGTGTGACAGAGAGAAAAGCTAACGGATACGTGGGCGGAGAGAGGACGTTCGAAGCTGGAACCAAAGCTCGCAGCCCCACGCCCCGTTCGCGTTATTTTGTTAATTAAAGCAACTTCGGGGGACCCGTCGCGAGCAATTAAACCGACTACGCTCGCTGAAAGGAACCTAGCCGCGACCTGTCCTCCGAGACGAGCGACTTCGACGCCTTGACTCTAACGAGCCGCGTATTTCAAGCTTCTCTCTCTCTCTCTCTCTCTCTCTCTCTCTCTCTTTCGCCGCGTTTCGCTTCGTTCCGCTCCGCGAAGCACCCGCTCCGACTCGTCTTTCTTCGTCGACGAGCTGATTGGTCCGCTCGAGAACGAATAAGGACGAGAAGTCATTCAACATTCAAACAGATGCCCCCAACATTCTTCGAGGTTTTTTACTGCTGTTTAACTTTGCGAAAGGATCACTTACAGCAGTCTGTTTTGTTTTTATTCGGAGTGCGATGCAGACGGCTGTCGTCTATTTTATTGTTCGCGTCCGGTGCACCGCTGAAAATTTCAATGTATCATTGTATCTATTGAATTCATAATTTACCACGATCCCTATTTATCCTGGTGATCTTCGTGTTTATCAACGGGAGTCAGTGGAACGAGTGGAAAAGTCGATCAATGGTCAGGCGCTGCGATGAAACTGCTTTCTGTGGTTCGCCAACTTAATTCAGAAACTACAACGTTTTCCACTTAACGTTACATTTCTCATGTATCGATACACAAACCATTACAGTGGAAATGCCGACCGATAGTCGGACGTCACGGTGCATTAAATGAAGTTGGAACAAATTCGTGAACGTTTGATCGAATACAAAATCACGTGTTAATGGAATAGAGATTTCGTTTCGATAATGGTTCGGCGAGAATATAGGTTGAAGAGAAATAAATACGATTGAATTGTTCTGTTAGCATGTTTTTATAAAACTCTGAAAAAATTAAAATTAATTAATTCTCATTCACTTTTATCGGGGATTTTGTCCGAGTCTGAATGAAATAAAACTCTGATCGAGTTGTACTTAATCTTCGACTATTCCGATTCCTGGGTAATTCTGTTTCCTTTAGACGCGTATGACCGCAATCTAATTACTTACATCGGATATATTCCCAGTGGAATTAGCTATCCGCAGTACACTTATGAACAGATCACCGGTCGTTACGCCAACAAAATTTTCAGAGTTCCATTTCTCGGTCAGTTCGCTCGGGAGCATTTATAAGCCAACCTCGTTTGCAAAATTAATAGAATCCACTCGGTCGTCCGTCGAATCGAAAAAAGTAGCCTCGCTGCGAGGTACGTTTAATTGCTTGGTAAAAAAAAAAAGTTTTTCCAAGTAAAACATTGACAGAACCAAAATGATATTTCGCTTCGAGTCGGTCGGACAACATTCGCGTTTATTGAATTCCGTACAGTACAGTAAACATAGCTAATTACGAAGTAGCACTTCCCATCGAGTTAAACGGGTAGCTAAAATGTTTATTAAACTCGGTTACGAAATTTTCTCCGGATGAGGTTGGCGCGTTGTTACAAGGCGGAAGGGTCGAATTAACTGGTAACTACCCCTACCCGGACGTGTTTCGAATGGTGTGTTCGGGTAAACGGCGATGAACCATGAACTTCTGTCGACAATCCGACACGTGTATCGCAAGGAGGCACGGTTAGGGTAACCGAGTGTGCTGCTGGAAGGCCGCACGCGAGCTACGTCAAGCTCAACTTGAAATTGAGTTGTCATCCGCTACCCGTGTTACACGGCGCCTCGATAATGCTTAACGGATGCGAGAACTATTAAGTCCGAGACCGGATGCACTCGGTTTCCCCACCTTCCGGATAAATTGCCTTTGCACTCCGCCATTTTCCCATTCCTCAGTTCCGAACCTCACATACAAAAATTACGTTATTTTCATGTTCCGAAGGCACCCTAACACGTTCGCGACCAGCGTTACAGATACGTGACTTTCACGGATCCGTTATTTCTAATGTTCTTTTACGCAATCCAGTAGCGCGAGTAGAAAAGTCGACCTATGGTCAGAAATCCCCGAGAAACATAATACCTATTATCCACCCTTTTAATTCACGAAATGGCATGCGCCTCTTGATTAAATCCGCCGCGGCAAGTAAAAAAGTCGACCTGCGGTCAGACGCTCTATTAGACGTGCACTGTATTTCTCGAGACATTTAAGCGTCTACGAAAAAGTCAGTGGACTTCTTTTCTAAATGAACGCCTCGTTTAAAAGTACACACGTGTACTAGTCTGTTTGTTAAAGAACGTTTAAAAATGTCCGAATAACAGCCTGTTTCCTAGAGATTGTTTTCCTGAATATACTCTGTACCGAACACGATTTCCTGCAATCGAATGGTCCATAGTAAAATGGGAAAACGATTACAAAAGCAGAGAACAAGATGAATCTAAGATCAGCGGATAAATTCGAGTGTATCAGAAAAATAAAAACTGTTATCTGCGAACGGACCCCAGGTTCGGAGAAACGGGTCATGAAGGGCGCGTACCCTAAAAAGACTGAAGCAGTTCCCGCAGCCAATAATTTCGAAGATCAGTGGAACCGATTTTCTGTCTTCGTAGCCGAGTTCCCGCGATTAAGGTCAGCCCGCAAGCAAAGTCCCGCTTGCGGTTATATTTCTCGCAGTAAACGCCGCGCCAGCTTTGCCTTATCCTCGTCCGCAAACAACGGCGTTCTGTGCCGTGGAAAACGGCACCGGTGTGACCCACCCTCTCCGTTCCTCAACCCCCTTGTGCTCAACCCCCGGGTGGTGGCCAGCGCCGGGGGGCTGGCAGGGTTCGTTATCGCTTAAAAGTGTGGAAGAGAAACGAACCTGGAAGTGGATACTTTGTATAAGAGACGGCGGACGTTTGTTACCGTTGCTTTCGCTGCCTGTGTCCCCACCCCTCGCCTCGCACACATCCCGCAAACCACCCCCCGTCGTTGCATACGGGACGGGTAACCGGATACGACGCGGGTGTTTAGACGATCCAGCCTCGGTCCCGTATTTAGCCTGGTCTCGGTATCGCTTATTTTTAACCATCCTCGCGTGTGTTCGCGGCTGGTCGACTCGGGTTCCACGTTATCTAGAACCGTCTGCGTTCTTGTTGCCGTTCTGGCCATCTGTCTATCGACTATCAGCGCGCGGAGCCCTCTGCTTAGCAGGCTAAACGTATTTTTATTTTTCGTGAATTCGTTTTTAACCCTTAAAGGGCTAGGATGGTCACTATAGTGGCTAAAGATGTACGATTAGTAACTGTGCATATTCAATTTTTAACTTTTTCGAATGTTCAATGTTTAACCGTGTCGTTTAAGGATTTATCATATTTATTTATTATATATATTTTATTGGTAGAGCGACTTCCATGGTGTGTTTGACGATTCGTTGATTATTCTACTTGTTCTAACAGCGTCGAAGTTACAGAGATAAATTACAGGCATTAAGTATGATTTATTTAGCTGAAATATTCTACAGATAAACGAACAAATGGCGAGATCAATTTAAGAATAGTTAAAATCGTTTTGCAACGTGGTCTTGTAAGTTCGTAATTAAATATCCGAGGCTCCGGGATTAATTATGCTTCCCGATTAACTTCAACCGAGCCAGGTAAAAACTCGAAACAAAAATTCCGCTTGGAATTCTCGATTTTTCAGAGAGTTGTGAATTTTTTACGACGTTGCTCGGTCGCTGAATATTCCGGGTAACAACTTTAAACCCGCCGCGAGTGCGAAAACCATAAGTAACAGAGACTGTGCCTTGGAGAACGCTGGCGGAGAGCGTACCGTGGCTCCTATTTTCCAGCATAAATTCATTAACCCCGATCCGATCATAGTAGCCGGAAAAGGGGGCTTTTAACTTGAACGTAATTTCCTTTTGATCGAGAACCCAATATTCCTTTTTTCCATCGACGATCGACCTCCTCGCGGCCTTGCAGCCTCTCGACTTATGCTCGCGAATAATGGACCGTTCCGAAAGCTGAACTGATCGACGTTCAATTAGGGCTATAACAATGATTGCAAACTAAAAAAAGAATTATTTGCACTGTTCGCACAGGTTTACTTCGTCTATCTTTAATGCAAGATTCGTATAAAATAGAATAACAATTTTCATAAAAAATAGAATAACAATTCAGCCCATACAAACATAAATTTACACAATGTATTTCTATAAAATAAAATCGAAATGGAAGAAAATGAAATGTCTTATTACGTTCAACTACAATAATAACTTCACTGCGGATTTTATGCATTTATGATAGAAACGAGTACGCGTAACACAAAACTATAATGATATTACAGGAACTTGGAAAATAACAATTATATCAAAAGAAGATATCGATTGTCATTGAACTAGTGTTAACTAGTATTCCTTACAATTGACTTAGACAATTTTTATTTTGTATAAAGATCCGCGGTTTAAAAGTAACCTGTCGCGCAACAACAGAAATCGAGATTATATTTTTCAGAATACACTTTTAGAAGCAATTTTCAATGTACGATTTTTTTTCTATTTTTCAGAGGGCCGAATCCTGGAGCTGCATTCTCCCGACGGTGTTCACGAATGTTGGCTAAGAGCCGCGGACAATGCAGAAGCGAACGTATGGTTCAACGCGTTGCACTCAGCTCTAGCTGCTCTAACACTGAAAGCGTTGCGACTGGCTTCGGTGCTTCCAGATCCACCGCAACTTCAGCACATCGGCTGGCTCGCGAGGAGACACTGCCTTCAGGTATTTATGAACTGAATTTCTGAACCGCAGACAATTTCATACATTACATACCCCGATGGGAAATCCGCGATTCTTTATTCCATTCGCTTTTATTTGGAGACTACGTTTCCCAGCGTTCCTTGGTACAAAGGAAACGTCCCGTCGCACAAATCATTGAGAACGTATTATACAAACAGTTCCGGAAAAACGTTACCCAGTTTAATTGAAATGTTCGACCGAGTGGATCATCTTTCCCTTTGGAAGGAATAATTTCAAACTGTATAAAACCGTTGGAACAGGGAAATACCATTCCTACGTGTGCGAAATCGATATTGTAAATTCATTACGCACACATTATGTATATTCGTTATATTAGGAAAATTTTTTTCTGCAACGTACAGTGAAACGAACACTTTCTTCGCGTACATATTCTGACACTTTCCATTATCCGAAGATCGTACATACACAAATGGTTCGAAAAGTTGACGATGATGTCACGTAAGTCCGACAAGAACGTTGTATTTCTTCTCTCTGGACAACGCGTCGCATCGATGCATCGTTTCGACTAAAAAATATTAGTGTTCGTGCTAAAAACAAGATCGTAAATTACTGGGCATGTTCGCGGATATTACCAGCAGTGAAAGAAACGAAGCAGAAAAAGATTCGACGCGGCTGCAGGCGGAACGGAAATAAAAAGTAGGGGCGAGCGGAAATGGAGACGAGTACGATATCGCGAAGGTGAGGGTGGAGCCAATAAGGGGCCCGGAGGGTTGGCAAGGTACCGGAGGGTGGGCAGGAAAAATCAACAGGGGGTAATAACAACGACAAGAATCGTCGGGGTCGCTTTGACTGATAAAACGGGTCAGGGAGCGTGATTGAGCGAAGGAAATGGAAAAAGGGCTGGTAAAACGCAGACGTAAGAATTAAGGACGACGGGAGGAGAGAAAGGACGAGCTTGAGACAGTGGTTGGTGGTGGGGGAGGGGGGAGAGGATCTTCGACGGGGGTGGGGAGAGCAATTTTAGGAAAGAGACGGGGAAATATTGAAACGAGTCGAGTTTAAGCGTGAAGAGAGTGGAAGGGCGGAATGGATGCGGAGCGTGTCTGGCTCTCGAGCGTTTCCTCTCGCCCTCGGAGAGCGCATAGACTGCTCTTTTCGCGAGCAGTTCCACACTGATGGAGGGTGACGCGCGGTCCTCTCGACGACGGCAGCCCGCATGAGCATACCGGCAATTTGCGACGATCCCGAAAGCGTCGACGGAAGCGTCTCGAAGCGTAATATCGCGAGGCAGCGCGAAACGCCGAGCGATTCTTAACGACAGCCAGGGCCCCGTCGCCATCGTCGCTGGCACCGGAAATGCGTCCTCGGTCCTCGAGCGCGTTCAACCGTACCCGACGCCGCGATACTCACACACAAATGAACGCGGAAGAATCGGTTTACGTCCGCGGCCCCCCCAAAAATTTTCTACGAGATCGGACGAGCGAGTGGTTCGCTTTTAGACGGAGGAGCTGTTCGAGTTTCTCCTGCGGTTTAATCGGTTGGACTGGTTTCATCGGGTTTGTCCCTACCTAGCAAAACGAATAGAAAACGAGCCAAGTAACAACAAAACCAAGAACAGCTGAACGAATTAAACCAATGGCGGAAGGCTGTCTGTCAACCACCCGCAGTCGCGTTTTCAGGCAAGCACACGACAAGCAGCTCGACGATTATCGATCAACGACAAGCGGCCGCGGGTCGGAACAATAGTTATCGATCAGGTATCGCTCTCGCTCGAGCGATTCCGCCGTTACGGAAAAACCGAGGCGGCTAGGCTACGCGGCGCGGCTCTCGTTAACATAATTCCCTCGAACGGCTTGGGCGCTTTCGTGAAATAATTTCGCGAGGCGATCAATCTTCCATGGCGCGGCTTATCGCGGAACGGCACGGAGCGGCGCGGCGCGGGTAGCCTCTAGCATAATTCAAGCCCCTCTCGCTCGGGGAACGAGACGAAGAAGAAAAAGAGGTGGTGTTCCTGTCGGCCGGAGAAAACGGTCTCGAGTTTCGACTCGCAGGAAAAGAAAGTTAGAGTGCAAACAGCAACGCAGGCGAACAGCACCACCGATCGGTTCGTTTCCTCGGCTCTCCTGGCGGAAAATCAACGAGAGGTTTGTCTCCGCGCGAACTCGGCGCCGAGAGCCTGTAATTAACGATCCCCGATCGTTCCGGATAATTAAGCTCGCGACTGCGCGACAATTACTCGCCCCTCCCTCCCGCCGACTTGCACACCAATTACCCATTTAACCGACGGTTCCTTATCCCGCTCTGGCGAAAAAAAAGAAGTAGTACCGCGAGACTAGCAGCGGGGAAACAGCCTAGAAGAGAACCCGCTCAAAGTCTGGAAAGAAGTTTTATCTTCGTGACTTCCCGCGGATCTTACACCTCGACTGCTTCTTCTTCGTCTTCTTCGTTGCTTCCGTAACCTGGCTTCGGTGAATCCCGTTTTGTTCCTCCCACGCGAATACTTTTCGAGAGAGAGAAGCTATTAGACGGAGAAACGGCCCCACGAACCCTCCGATCGAATGTTTCTGGCCTTCTAATTGGACCAGTTTGAAAACTGAACGAGAGGGCGCCGAGTTTTTGGGTCGCACTTCAAACATCGTGATTTCGCTCAATCAACGGCGAGGCGCGGCGAACACGCCTCGTCTAACGAGACCGTTTTATTCATGGTAGCTATGGGGAGCGATAACTGCGATCTCGAAGTTCGCCGCGAATTCCCGGGAAAAGTACCCGGGAAAAGTACCTGGAGCCCGACCATTCGTTCCGTCTAAGTGATTCAGTTTGAAAGTGCTTCTGGCCAGGGGAAACGGGATATCGCTGAATCGTAGAAGTATTGGTAGAATCCGGGGAAATTATTGCGGATGCTGGGGGTAAGTTGTTTGCGATCAGGTTTCGATAATCGTTGGCGATTGTCTACGGGGAACACGTTAATTACGGTGTTTAGTGTAGTTGTTGGGTGAAGAACGCTATGGACCGACGGGTAGCGTCGTTGTTTGCCACTGGGAGGGGCTCGGATTCGAATCCCATCTGATTCTGAATGTGGTTTTTCTTTGGATGGTTGAGGTTTGGAGCATTAGATATTGCTACGCAAATTGGGAGAGGTATTTGGGATGATCGATTAAAATGGTTTCAAAGTTTCTTCTGGTGGCCAACCTACGGTTGGACTTGCGGTGAATACTATGGATAAACAACAACGAACGTATCAAAGTTTTCCTAGAATTCGTCCAAATAATTCTGGATATCCACGAGAATCGAGAGGAACGATAATGCTAAAAGAAATGATCGAAGAAGATCTCCTTCTACCAAATGAAATTGAAAATTCAACGGATGCTATCCGATACAACAAGACATATCCTGGTTTGGCTACAAACAGAATAGGTGTTCAAAAAAGTTACATAAAATGTCTCTGAAAGTCTCCTCTAAACAAGGATGGATGATATTACATCTACCAAGGTTTTCCACGGCTATAGGAATGATTCTAGATTGCGTGTACCACGCAAATAACCGCTTTCTGTTCAGAAGTATGATTTCCTGTAACAACCCGGTAGAATGCAGAAAAACAGGATCTCAATGACTAAAGTAGAGTAGGATCGCTACGACCGCGGCGCGTGTTTGTTCAAAAATAACGTTTGCAGAACACTGTTAGACCAACCTGCGTAAACATATCGATATCAACATCGGTGGTCAAGTTCTATCGATCGCGTAATGTCACCGGCCACAGGGAGGATCTCCAAAACCGAGGCGAGGGACTATCGAACGGGGGTATAGATCCGTCAACCAATAGATCGATAACTAATATATCCAGCACACCGATGGCGGTATGGCGGGTGGTTGGATTGTATATATCGGTGATGGCCAGGCTACCAAACGAAGGAACTCGGGGCCGGAGAGGAGAGAGAGAGAGAGAGGATAGACGAGGCACCGAGCACATAATTGATTGGCATTAACGCATCTGATTGCCAGTGCCCCAGTCCCGGTTACGTCGTCCTTCGTCCTTCGTCCGGGAATCGTCCCGCGGGGCGCTTGCGTATGTCATCGTCTCCGGGTTAGGTGTGTTTGAAGATTCGTGGCCAATAATCAAGCAATATTGCGCGAAACGAGGAGAAACGATCGGCGGGATCCTGTGGGGTTAATCGATCGCACGGGAATGTGCGAAATAACGCGTTCGCACCGTGGATTACAGAAACTGATGGTTGTATCGGCAAAATAAACGTGATACATTAGGCCATCTGAAAATCTCGTTCTCCTTTACAGTATAACAATGTTATCGTATACGAGAATGAATATTATGAATGAATAAATGCACTGAAAGATGATACAACATCTATGGACAAAATGAGCAACGCGCGCATTATATTAAGTTTTATCCAAACAAACGAAGGTCGCTTTTATACATACGAATATGCGAACGTATTTGCCAACGAGCCTTATGAAAATAAATATAATCGGTCTGTCATATATGAAATTGACCACGATAATCAATACTCTTCCTCGATTCTCTTCTGAATTCAGCGATGATGTTTTGTTTGAAAATAAATACAAATAAATGAACGCGCAGGAAGGTGACAGAATGCTTTGTTTATGAAACGAGCAACAATTATGCTTCGTATAAAACTCATTTAGTAAAGTGAGACTTACCTTTAAACGTTGCTGTAGACGAGAAGACAGATTCCTCCGACCAGTCCGGAGAATTTGAAAAAGAAAATTATTTGAACGTAACAAATTCATCGTTACGGAAATCCTCATTTCCCGAGGATCACTGTACAACATTTTAACCAAAGGACAAATTACGTTCTCCAACTAGGAAGCATCTTGCACCGATAACTAAACAAAATGACTATCAACGTTCGTTAACATGCTGTCCGCGTCTTAAAAATTTCTGTGTACACTTTACGAGCATGAAGATCCGCAGTCGAGCGATATTAATTAGCACCGGCTGATAAATTAGGTCCTACACTACGGGATATCTACTAGAAATTGTACGCCGCTTCGCCGAGAAAATTAATAGTAAAATGCAAATCAGGGAATCACGGGAGAATAGATTTGTTTCGAGCTAAGCGCGTAGCTCTCTGCCTCGTTCCGAGGTGAGGCAAAGAGAGTGAGTGAGAGAGCGAGAGAGAGATAGAGAGTGGGACGGGCAAAGCAGATTTTGACGTTGTCAGAATGGTTAATGATCGAACCAGGGAAGACAAATCGAGGCAAGGAATTCCGCGAGCAGGTGACGCGGGTTTCGAGATTGCCGGGTCGGTTAATCGCGCGGGGATTACGCGTGTTTATCGTGTTTTGTTTGCCGTCAAGCGATTACTCGCGCGGACCGGCGCAGCGGATTGCTTTCGCGGAACCGACGAGGGTTGCAGACAGAGAGAGACAGAGGCCGAGATTAATTTCGAGCGTAAACGCGATCGTTGCACGCGCGCGTTGGCGAGAGCCGGTCTCGCTGCCAGGCTGATCCCGCGAGTGCGGAACATAATGCTTGTCGCGTATGCCCCGGACAATTATTGTTTCTGCGTGTACTTTACGCGGTTGTAAAATCGACCGACACGGTGTCGGAAAATTACCGTTCAGCCGCTAATCGTTAATCGCTGGATTAATCGCGTGCCGAATTGTTTTTCGCCTCGCGACGTCCTCCTGTCAAAAATGGCCCCTGTGTCCGGAAAACGAACACAGCTCATGTTTCACCTCTGAACCAGCGTTCAAAATGATCTTAAAAAGTGCAACAGCCCATGCTGCACCCCTAAGCGAGCTTCTAAATTGATCGTAAGTGTTCGCGTTTATGAATTTCGTGTAGAAATAACAAAATTGTGGGAGAATTTTGTTTGGTTCCGTGTTTTAATATCGACGCCCCGAGAGAGAAAAAGGATGGCCGATTAGTTTTTCGGCGAGGTCGAAGCAAAAAGAACAACCTCGCGATAGAACAATGCAGTCTCGATTAATTGTGGTCCCTTTGTGTCTTTTCGAAATTTCGACGGTCGCGCGCCCCTGAAACCCGGCTCATGACATTCCTCGCACAGAGCGGCGCTGTATGAACGAGCCGCGCGAATAATCAGTTAATATCAATGCCAGTCGATCGCTAGAGAGAGAGAGTGAGAGAGAGGGTGGGAGGGAGGGAGGGAGGGAGCGCTCTAACGAGCGGCAATTGACGAACGCGTAACGATCCGATACGACCGACGACTTTGTCCGCGCGGCTTGAAAATCCGATTCCGAATAACGGGGGCCGCGACAATACGCTCGCGGTATTACGCCCTCTTTTCGCCCAATCGATAAACGGAACGATTAATCGCAGCGACTGAATTTGCCCGCAGACGATGCCCGAACGCCCCAAAGAAACGATTCCGAGCTGCTTGTTACGCCTGTTACCGACGCCGCGGTTTATTTGTCCGCGAAATATAAAGTCGAATAGCTTTAATCCTCGCTTAATTCACACAGATTTTTCTGTTTTACGTCTGATCAATCGCTGAATTTACTGACCCCTAAAATGGTTTAGGTTCTCGAACTATAAAATGCATAATTTTTTCCACGTCTTAGATTGTGGTAGGTTCTGAAGAATGAAGTTTCTTCTTCGCAACGAGTCCTTAAAATTTGATGTACAACCTTTTGTTACCGTTTTATGGCCCTTTGAATGAAATATATACTTCGGTATTAGAATAGCTCAAGGTACACCGCGAACGATATCGTAGATCAATGTATACCGTTGCGGGAAAAAATCGTACATCAAATTTTATGGATCCGTCGTGTAGGGGAGACTTCAATCTTTAAATTCATAATAATTTCAGTCGCGATAAAAATGTTTTAAGCTCTGTAGAGACGTGCGAATTTACACAACTTCCGAGGAAAAATCAACCTTCGCTTATCCACGTGTCTACCAATGTAAAAAATTCTTTGGAAAGATCAATTTACGTATGTTAAAGAAGGGGCTCCGTTATTTAAAACGAGTCCACACAGATTGATTTAATATTTTTTTTCACGAAGTTGCAGCAAACTAAATATCAAATATATCAAACGCTTCTGAAACTTTCTTATTCCAGCACATTCAAAGCATTCTCGAATTGTCATTCCTAGGCTACCTCCATCAAGCTACATTCCATCACACCGCACAAACAAACCGTTCTATTATTCTCAGTCTAGTCTCATACCCAACAAAATGACGACGACGCTCGCACGTGGAATAAATATTTCCGCGAAAACCAAAAGACGGAAAACCACGATACTCTCATCGACACGTGGCACAGCTTCTAAATGAACCAGCGTATATCCTTCCGAAGCCTCTTCCGGGTCGCTCGCCACGGAAGAAAACATTTGCATAGCATTAAACAAACGGAAATCGGCTGGTATTCGACGGAATTCTCGACGCGGTTCGCTGGGAACCAAACGTAACGCAAAGTTCATAAAACCGTGGGACCCGGGGGCCGATTTCTCTGATAATCGTCGGGGAATGCAACCGTTGATAACGACGCAATTTATTCGGACCGTTGGTAATCAGCGCGGCCGGCTAACAACGCAACGTTTAACCAGGAAAATCCATAAACTGGCTGGCTTGCCTGGCCCGGGTCTGTTCCCCGGGATTATCCCCGGAAGTGGCTCCGAATATCCGACCGGATCGTTTATTAAATAATATGAGAGAGAACCGAGTTCCTGGATCAACGGCTGGTAAATCACACCTGCAAACAAGCCGCCTCCGGACTAATTAACGCCCTCCGACCACCCATGCCACCCCTCTCTGCACCCCCTCTGGCTGTTCCTCTCGCGCGATGTAGAACTGCACGGCTATTGTAAATTGGATCTCTGTAATGAATTCTCCGCGGCGGCGGGTGGATCGGACCGTAGACAATGGACACGTGTCAGCAAGCGTCGCGATTACTCGCGAACAAACGCGTGTAATATCGTCTTTGCCGCTCTTGCGATGTTACACTGTCCTATCACGCTGCCTCCGAAGTCCTGCCAGCTCCAAATGTCCTGGAAAATTGCTATCATCGATGCAACTCAAGAATGATAAGAAACAGACATTTTGTTGGTTGGTAGTTAAAAATTGTACAAAAATGATACCTAAAAATGGTAATGGTACTATTTTGATACTAAAAGTACCGACAATCGACGCATTCCCGCATATCTTGTTTCTTTCCTATCAATGCAATCATGCGCGTCTCTGTTCGCGAACTGCTATGATGTACCTCGGGAAATTCGTAATGTTCGTACCTGTATTTCACGATTCTAAGCATTCACGACACACGGCGTCGAAGCGATCGCGTTTTTCCACGGCGCGCGATATTTCAGGAAAAAGTATCAAATCGAAATAGGGGAAGAGGGGAAAAAATGTCTTGGAGAAAGCGCGTCCGCACACATTCGGAATCGCACAGATGATTCCCGGGACGGTCTCAAAGGCCGAAGAATTTTCCACTCACGGGAATCGAACTCGCGGGCGGCTCCGGCCCGAGATCTAATTCCTCAAACATTTTTCCCGCATTTCCTCCGCTTGTGCCGGCTTGAAAGGTTGCTTTCGAGCGGGGAATCCGGGAATCCAATAGTCCGAGGGGGGTTTCGGAGCCGGTGGCTTCGGCCACAAAGCGGAGGCCGCTTGCCGACGTGTGCACCGATTCGCTATGGGACCAGAATAACACGAAATCTTCCCGCGGAAGGAAAGCCACGAGACGTTCTTGCCACGACTCGAACAACAACGAGTTCAGAAACGCGAGAAACAGCCTGGATGACTTCTTTGAATGACAATAGACCGCGGCGTCTTTATGTAAAATAAACATTTTTTGAAATTGCTGTTTCGCTCCTGTGTGCAGCAATCGATGAAGACAATTTTCATTTTATCCGTTTTATGCTCCGTTCGGTTCAACCGAATGTCTACTCCAAGTCCTTTGACCGTTCGGCTCCCTTCTCCCCTATTATTCACAAAGTACAACAAACTTCAATTCATGTTCTCCATCATTTTCAATATCCACTGCCTAGCAAGTTTTTCTTGGAGGAAAGAGAACGGCGTGAGAATGGGAGAAAGAGGTGGAAGGAACGACGATAAATTTATCGAGTTCACATATTGAATCCTCGCAGGCGGCTCGCAGGACAAATAAACGCGCGAGGTCCGAGCGTGTCAGGGTCCTGGAATCACGTCCCCTCTAATCTCGTATATACGGCCGCCGATAAAGTATCTAGCTGAGGAAGGACAGGGCCCACGTCCCGTCCCAAGCCCTTCCACCCTTTGGTGACAAGAGAAACACGGTCCCTGCGTCGTAATCCAGCCGGAAGATGGACGATAACGCGGCTCGCGCGCCAGCTTTCGCCTCCGGATCCCGATCGAACTCGGAATGTTATTCCGTGCGCGGAATTTAGGGCTCCTTATCCCTTCGACGCGATTTTCCCGACCTTTCTTATTTACTTTCCCCCCCTTTCCCTCGTTTTATACAAGATTTTCCCTTCGTTCGTTCCGGCCTCCTCCTCGCAGGTCGATCGAAAGCTAACTGCTTTCGTTCCTTCTGCATCTTCTCCAGTTTCTTTGGATGGTCGCGTTCGCTGGAAACGGATCTTGATTTCCCTGTTGGAATCCTTTTGCGTCCTGCGGGAATTTTGGAGGATCCCGTTTATCATTTCTCCTGATGGAATTTGTCCTGTTTCTGATGTTTTCGAGCTGTTATTTTGGACACTGTCCCTTTAGTAGTTTACGATATATTTCTGGCTTAAATAATATTTGTACTTGCACGGTACTTTTTCCATTTTGTCCGGTTAGCGAGGAACCTACACTGCTATCGAACCAGTTGTATTACTTCCACGGTCGATGTTCATTCTTCTCTTATAGTATTGGTCCGATTAGTGACTGAAATACATTACTTGATTGACTTGTACTACTTCCTTCGCTAATAGCTGAATTGTAACGTATTCGTACCACTTTCCTGGCTTCTCTCCTGGCTTGATATGCACCACTTTTCTTTTTAATGACTGGTCTATACCAGTTTCTCCTGTGAAATGATCGATATATACCACATCCTTGAATTAATTCTTGGTTTACACTGCTTGTTTGACTAAAGACAGTCCGATACTACCTAGATATTGGATGAATCGTTAGTTCATTCGACTGGTCTGCTTAATGGCTGACTCGTACCACTTCTACCTGGAATACAACGTCAGAGATTGGAAACGTGCGACAAGTCATGCTAAGACTGATGCCTCGTGAAAGTTCTCACAACAGTAAAATAGGCTTAAATTTGGATTCGGAAAGATTTCGGAAACAGCCTTCCCCCAATTACCCTAACGAACACTGCTGGAACAACAGCAGCAACGCCGAGCAATTTGGCCAGCGGTCTAACCGGCGTTAGATTAAATCCAAAGCCGAGCTGCTACTATATCACTATGCTAAAATTAACGATACTCCGTTTTAAGTGCATTTTAATTAATCCGACCGTAATAAAGGCGGCGCGCGAACGAATGCCGCGGTCTTGCACACGTTTTTCCAGAGAGTTAATGTAGCCCTGCGAAATCCAAGGCACGGTTTTATTAGCAGGCCGCCATAATAAAGTACAACGGGACGCCTAACATATTCGTGCGCGATAATCGGCGGCTGAATGCGGGCACCTCTGGCTCGATTTTGAGGTAGAATGCACTTCGTTCGCAGATACAGCCATTTCCTGGTTTATTGTATTATCGGAATTAATTAATTATAATACACAGGGTGTTTCGTAAATGGCGGTACAAGCGAAGCGGGAGTGACACCACATGAAAAATAAGTCGGACATATAGAATAACATTTTTTCATGCTAGGCTTTGTTTTCGAGAAAATCGATTTTGAATTTTCGCTGGGTACGCGTGCTATGTATGTAATACGTACGACTGGTGGTAGAAACAAAGGGGGGTGATACCACATGAAAAAATAAGTCGGAAATGTAGAATAAAATTTTTTCACGCGACTCTTTGTTTTCGAGAAAATCGACTTCGAATTTACGCTGAGTACGCGTGCTATGCATGTAATACGTATAACTGGTGGTACAAGCGAAAACGGGGAAATACGACATGAAAAAATAAGTCGGAAATATAGAATAAAATTTTTTCATGCGACTCTTTGTTTTCGAGAAAATCGACTTCGAATTTACGCTGAGTACGCGTGCTATGTATGTAATACGTACAACTGGTGGTACAAGCGGAAAGGGGATGATACCGCATGAAAAATAAGTCGGAAATATAGAATAAAATTTTTTCACGTGACGCTTTGTTTTCGAGGAAATCGACTTCGTATGTACATATATAGCATTAATCTAACGATTAGTATGGTTCAACCATCAGATTGACAAGCTGTGATTGGATATCAATCATACACGTAACAGAGATGAATTATTAATGACATAAATAGTGCAAGACAAGCATTAATCTAAATAGAGATGGTAGTAGAAGTAGTACAAGTCGGTTATCGGCCAGCCGCATTTATCTTCAAGCCTCAATTCGCTGTGAAGTTGCATACACAATCATTGCTTATAAAGAAACAATATGTTTTAGGCCACATTATTTACTGGTCGACGTGACAGATTTAGACACTTCCGAGATAGCACACTAACTATCAATTCGAGTGTAAACAGCACATAAACCCGCATGGCTCCCAATGGAAATACAACGGAGCCGATTGAAAAGGATGACAATTGAGGACAGCATTGTCAATAGCTCAAAGGGGCTGACCAGAGCGAAGACAATGCTAATACGTCACAGTGGGAGTATATGACATTGGTTCAAAGCGCACTGTTGACAACAATTACACTCCATTCTAGAATTATGATGTACAGCAATTGAATGGAAATAATACAATAAACCGTCTCGAATTATCGTTCGAATACCATTCGACGAATATCCGAAAATATAATATTCAATTTCGGAACACGTAGTACAAGCTGCTAGTGATCACACCACAATACTTAAAGTTATTCTACCACAATAATGACTAGACCGCGGGTTTTCATGAAAAATAAAAATGTCCTGGATCAATTGCGAGTAACAGGAGCGAAATCGAAATTTCATTCCTTCTTGAATATTTTTTTCAGATATTAAACAGAACACGCCGATATTAAATTTTCTGAATCCTTCAACTTTTTTAATGACCTTTACGGAGCCCGTTAAGTTTCCTACGGGAAAAATTGGAGTTTCGCATCTTTGAATCGAGCGGGCGCGTCGGGCATCTTAATAAATCATGGGGCAGAGAGCGTATCGAGCCGTGGCCGGCGATAAATTATCTCTCGGCGTTGGCCGAAACGGTGCGATCTCGCCGGGACAATCTGCATGTCAGAACGATAATCCTTCCTCGGTTCGCGGACGTCCGCGTAAATAATGAATCGGTCGACGGACGCGGGCCGGCGTTTCATTATTCAGACGGGCTGGAGCGTCGGCTCTTGCACGCCGATTTCTGCCCGTCCTCTCGAGAATCCGTTTCTCTGCTGCTTCCGCACAAAGACGACGACGACGACGACGACGTTTTCACGTCGCGCGAGACATTGAAAAGAACAAAACCGCCTTTCGGCAACGATGAAATTTATATGACTCTCTTTCCCGGGCACCGATGGCAAACGAGGAGGTTCGCAATACCGTTCGCTTCCTGAATTTACGAGGACGCCCGGGCCGCATGAAAAATAGATAAATTATCCGGAGATGATAGAATGGACAGCCGTGACGTGTGTCGCTACATTTGCCATGCTGAACGTTCGCTGAACCCGAGTGTCGCATTATATTTTATCCTCGCGTAATCGTTCCTTAGAACGTGGCGATAGATCGATCCCCCACGGGCAAAGATCGAGCGATTCGAGAGTTAACAGCGAATCGTTCATCCACCTATAAAACTCCTTGAAGAGTATGCCTCGTAAAGTCGGAGTTGAAGACGTTTGGAAAGGTGTATGCGTGCGTGAAATTTTCGAGGAGCTGCTCGATTGGAGATGAGATTCAAGGTCGCGGGGATGTTAATTTTATGGCGAACTCGAATTTCGCGCTGTTCGTGCGAATACCGCGTTATGGATATTTAATAGGAGCTCTGGAAGCTGTAGTTTCCGTAGAATTAATTCTGGACACTTTGAATAAAAATATTTTTCATTTTATATTTGTGCAGGAAATTTGTATTCTCCTATGCTAAATTGATACCGTAATATTTTTATTGTAGTCTATAATGTTTATACCGAATATTTTCACATGATTTCGTTAGAAAATGTTTTAACGTTATAATTCGAACAAATCTGAACTGTGTTGTTATTTTTGTTTTTGCGCCTGGCAACACTTGACGGTCTTCAAAAACAGTTTCATCGTTGTTTTATTCTGGCATTGCGTTTCCAGAAGCGAGGATCTTAGTGAAGTTTTTAAAAGTATGTGGCTATAATGTTTATACTGAATATTTTCACATGCTTTGGTTTGAAAATGTTTTAACGTTATAATTCGAACAAATCTGAACTGTGTTGTTATTTTTGTTTTTGCGCCTGGCAACACTTGACGGTCTTCAAAAACAGTTTCATCGTTGTTTTAGTCAGGCATTGTGTTTCCAGAAGCGAGGATCTTAGTGAAGTTTTTAAAAGTATGTGGCTATAATGTTTATACTGAATATTTTCACATGCTTTGATTTGAAAATGTTTTAACGTTATAATTTGAACAAATCTGAACTGTGTTGTTATTTTTGTGTTTGCGTCTGGCAACACTTGACGGTCTTCAAAAACAGTTTCATCGTTGTTTTAGTCAGGCATTGCGTTTCCAGAAGCGAGGACCTTAGGAAAGCTTTTAAAAGTACGAATAACGATTAAAATTTCTTCGAATACCTCGAAACGTGTTGAAATTGTAATTTTTATTGTATATTAAAAGTATGGCTGTAAATGTTCTTTTTACTGATTTGTTTAATATCAGAGACACGCTAAAATTATAGAAAACAACGATTAGAATATAAAATATAAATGATTATACAGGGTGGGACGCTTACTATAACCACTTTAAATATTGCCCTTATTTGTAATAATATGAAAAACTGTTGTATACAAAACTTACACGGTATAGAGGGGGACATATTGTGACACAAACATTTTCTACGTAGGTGGATGCATAGAGGAGATTTCAAGATCACCTTTAGTTTTTTAAATAGAAAGATCTACTTTCTGTATCATGAATCGATAGATTATCTTTTCTGAGTAAAAATGTATTGACCTCCGTAGGTCCTAAATCTAATAGTTAACGAGATATCCTCGAAATAATTTTCATTCTTCTTTGGATAATATCTCGTTAACTATTACGTTTAGGGCATACGAAGGTCATTACATTTTTACTCTGAATTCGATAATCTATCGATTCATGATACAGAAAGTAGATCTTTCGATTTAAAAAAATCAAGGTGACTTTAAAATTTCCTCTATGCATCCACCCACGCAGAAAATGTTTGTGTCACAATATGATCCCCCTCTGTACCGTGTAAGTTTTGTATACAATATTTTTTCATATTATTACAAATAATATTTAAAGTGGTCATAGTTATCGCCCCACCCTGTATATTAAATAATTTCAATAAATGCGAAATTTAAGGAAACATTTAAAAGTGTCCAGAATGAATTCCGCTAGTGTAGCTCGATGTATCGAATAGTTTGCATTGCTTCATAGCACAGTGATGCCAGATGCGATACCGATGGTAGAAAGCTTCTCGACCCAATAATAACAAAACTCGGTACAAGCACATGCTTTTACGAAGAAGAAGGAAAGTTTAGATACGCGTGAGCTAGAGGGTGGGCCGAGCCAAATGGCGGGCAATTGTGAAAGCAAAAATTGTTGGGATTTAGAGGATGGAGATTAGGCCGGAGGAGAGCGTTGCGTTTTGGGCGCGGCGCGGCGGCAATATTCGTGTTCCCTGGCGGGCCGATTAAATTACCTTATCAATCCCGGTGTCGCGCACGTAACATCCCAACGCGACGTGTCGTATAACGCGCGACAACGTTTCGGCTCGGCACGACCCACAAAGATACGGGGCGAAATTGTCCGCGCGATAGGCGAGGCGAAGCTGCATGAAAAAAAAGCCTCTCGTACGTCACTCGTTATCGTTAGTTTTAGGAGGCCGTGTGAAACCGGAGCTTCGCCAAGAAGCTGCTAGGTGCTCGTTTGCGTACACCACGGAAACGGTGCACGGTTACCTGCGGCCGCTGCAACGATGCAACACTGCACCAGTCGATGTATACAGGCTAACGCAAACTATAGATTCTCTAATCCGCCCTCTAGCCGTGCAGAAGTGTTTATATCACCGGAAACAGTTTCTGCGAAACAAATTCACCCCGTTCTCATCGTTCTAGATTTCTTATTTAGGCCGTAATATACATGATTGCATTGCATATTCTATTAGGTCGTTCGGAAAATCATTTCGTTTTCTCAAGGAAGTGCCAATTTTTTACCATTTCGAATAAGTTTTACGACATAAGTTCTATGATCTCTTGCGATTTTTCAGGCAACTTATGGGAGTCGACTCGATGAGTTGTGTGGTACACCACACACCGCTAGACGCATGTACGTACACGAGAATTGCAAATGTTGGAACAAATGAAAATGCAGCACTGTCACCCAGCATTTCTTCTCCTGCGGCTCCGCTAAATTCTGTCGAATAATGCGAATATCGCCTGAAAAACGCAAAATTAGGCTTTCTGGGATAGTAAGCGCGCTAGGTGCATCTTTTATCTAGCGATTGCGACTATGGAGAGGTCCCCAATACGCATTAGCGAGACGCTATTTTCCTTATCCCGGACCCTTGCAATTCTCGTGTACGTACATGCGTCTAGCGGTGTGTGGTGTACCACACAACTCATCGAGTCTACTTCCTTAAAGACCCCATACTTGTAGACTTTCTGTTTTTTAGCAACAAAAGATCGAGTTATATTGAAATGAGATTTGGCCTAATATTTTAGTTGTTAATCGTGTACCGGATTGGTTTGAGGCAATTCGAGGAACGTTTGGCAAAGTGGCTTGTACCAAAGCACAGTTATGTGCATCAGCAACGAGACACAATTTAACTGTTAAAGTTAGAACGTGTAGTATGTTTATACTCGTAACCAAACTTATTTATGTTACAACATAATATTATGTTACAAACTGTCGTTCTCGAGGCAGGATTGAGTGGGGCCAATCGACGATGGTGTTAAGTAAAGTAGGTCGGCCATAGTCGGAGCGAAACATAAATCGAGCCAAGTAGTACCAGTCTAGCAGCGTTTCAACGAGACAAAATACACTCTCTAATGTATCGTGGATTATTCTGATCTTAACAGCACAGCTTCCATTCGAAGTGTAATAAAACGGCGATAGAAAGATAGCATATCAATTTTTATTAAGAGAAAACTTCGATCTACAAATCGCAGGTAGCTTTGAGCCGCAAAAATAATTTCTCAAACTTCGTAGAAACGTTTGAAATCACGAAAACTATGGAACCGCTCTTCACCCTTTTCGTCTATTCCCTAAGTTACAGAAGCCTCTGCAAAAATGAAACGACTTATAAAATATAAAGCAGAAATTTCGCCCTATAAAATGAGCTCGAGCACGCTGCCGTACGATTTTTTTCAACGAAGTAACAGCCTCTCGAACATTTAACTATACGAACGATCAACTATACGATTAACTATATGTATCTCAGACAAATGGTACAAATCGACCAGTAGACAAACAAGTAGTATAGATCACCGTGTAATGCGACTTGTAGTACAATTTGAGTGACAGAAGAAGTAATACGAGTGGAGCAACGACCGGGGCTAGTGGTACAAGTCGGCCAATAGTCGGACAGAAATTCGATTCGAGATTCTGTGATTTCAAGACGCGCGCAGGTGTTGGTAAAGCGGAAAAGGATGAAGTTTCATTGCAGGGCGGGAGGTCAGCCGTGTGTTTTTCTAGTCTATAGGGGTTCATTAATCGTATCGCTTCCGGTCGCAATGGGTTCCGATAAAATCAATATTTACGCAGTGACGCGGACGGCTCTTGTTACATGGATCAGCCTGTACGGACGAGCGTAGCCCCGAGATATATAGCGGGTACATGGGAAATGGGAAAAGTCCACGTGCGCGTCCGGGAAACTGGGTTATCGGGGGATTTCAACAGGAATTTCTGACGCCGTTTCTCCGCGCTTGTTCGATAATCTTCGATCCACTTTACATTTATATTATCGTGGATCCTTCCTCGAGGGGAAGGAGGGGAGAGGGAGGCTCGAAGCGATAAATCTAGATCCATAGTATCACGAATTTGTCACGATCGATTTCACCGAGAAAAATCCGGTAAAAATACCATTCTCTATTTCCATACTCCATCTCTCCCTCTCTATCGTTCTCTCTTTCGACTATTGCGTCGAGAGCTCCCGAGAGTACCTTACGTAATTAATGTTCAAAGCTGCTGCATTTATAAAATCGATCAAGCATTCGTTAATACTTAATTCCTCGTAACGCGTGGAAATAAGTGGAACTACGAGCAAGCGGTTTTCCAACTCGATAATTATTCATTATCGGTAGAAGTTTATCTTTAAACCTGACTGCAGTAGCAGTTCTATTCTCTGGTCAGACGTCATCGATTATTCACGACACTTAAGCGTTAAGGATTTTCTTCTAATAAGTCTCTTCTAATAATTGTACCGTTTTAAATTAACTTGAGCCCAACTTAAATTATCCTGCCCGACTAAAATCTGCACGTATCACTTCCGATATCCAGCCGGACGCGTTTCTGAGATACCGGCGAGCTACGAACGGTGGTCCCAGGTGATTTCAAGGGCTCTGCAGGGCGGCAAACAGTTCTGTGCACAATTCTTCCTTGTGATCCTTTCCATGTGCTTCGGAAGCGTCGTTTAAACGTTGTTGGACGCCGGGAACGGCTGGAATTAAGTTGAGAGGAGTCGCCTTAACGACCGTAGATCTCGCCGGCTCATTGGTAGCCAGCCGATACCGGTGCGAGGGCCGTATCCGGCATCTAATCTGCCCTCCATCTTCCGCGGAACAGGCGGAAAAGATTTGGAAGCGGCGTTAAATCATTCGGGCTAATTTCGCCTAATCTTTACGCCGGCCGTAAAATAACAATTCCAGGCAACCGGCTCGGCACGCGAGGGCGTAAAGGGCCCGGGAATTAATAACCAGCTGAGAGAGGAGAGCCTTGCTCTGGATCCACCAGAGGATTCAGCCTGCGTAATACTTAATGCTCCGGCAAACTTCCTGTCCGGCGAGCACGCGCACGCGGACACACGCTCGATTCTCAGCTCGCAGCCTGACGCACAGCTAGCTGCCAGGATTAGGGGCAACGCAGGACGAACGGGTTAAGGGCCACACTTTCCCGTTGCCAGTCGAATCCGTGCGTACAACGTGCCCGTGCATACGTACGGCCTAATTATTAATCGCGGCCGCTCGTAAATTCCGGATAATTTTCCCGAGCGCCGCGTGCTGTCCGCTCGCGTTTTCCCGATTATGTCGCGCGACCCGTCAGCCTTCGCTTTGCCATAGAATATTAATGCATACGAGTTCTTAGGACGCGATTCGTTCTGCTATAGGTGCGGCTGATAGTTTCGCGATTTGTTTTGGGCATTCGGTAAATTTCTATCAAAAATTACGTCGTCCTCTCAGACATTCAATTTTATACATTGCCAACTGATCATGTATTCGAAGATTGACGTCCTCTTTATACGGTTACCCCATAAAATCTGATATACGATTTTTTTTGCAACCTAGTAACCGTATCTCTTGGATTACTCTAATACCAACTGCACACCTTGCATTCACAGCGCAATAAAATGGCAAGAGAAAATCGTATATCAATTTTTATGGCGTCATTGTACAAAGAAGACTTGTATCTACACGTATTCATACTCCGTGGAAACATCTGAACCGATAAAATGTATGAAATTCTAGAGACCGAGTCGGAATTCAATTAAATGAAGAAAAACTTATTACTAGACTGCGGATGTGCATGCATTTACGACAAAAATCTATTTGTTCGAGCTTACCAAAATCATTAAAGGAGGAATGAAACTTTTTCTTCAAATCCTGTGTCTCGCAATCGATGCAAAGAATTTCGTACTTTGCTTAAAGAACCGCAGTCCACTTGTGACATTGTTTCCGAGCCGGGTCTGCTGACAAAGTGGGTCCTGTCAGGTTATCCTAAGGTTTTCGTAGACACCGTGTACATCCGTTTTAACAAGCATCGCGGGACTCGAGACAAAAGTGCGCGGAAGCAAATTGAAGTAGACAGCTTGAAAGAATCCATTAATCTATTTGTTCGTGCTTACCAAAATCATTAAAGGAGGAATGAAACTTTTTCTTCGAATCCTGTGTCTCGCAATCGATGGAAAGAATTTCGTACTTTGCTTAAAGAACCGCAGTCCACTCGTGACATTGTTTCCGAGCCAGGTCTGCTGAGAAAGTGGATCCTGTCAGGTTATCCTAAGGTTTTCGTAGACACCGTGTACATCCGTTTTAACACGATGAGCGCCACGCGAATTCTTAAGGAAATCCCCGTTAGGTCACGCGCCGTGTTTCAATAAAATCCATTAAATGCCTTTATGACATAATCCTGTAATAAATAAAAATTAAGTAAATTTTCAGTAATTACTTAAAACAATGTAAATCTTTTAGTTTTATATCATATTTTACATTGTCAGTCACCGGTGACTGACGTGGCACTCTACGTGTTAAGGAGCATCGCGGGACTCGAGACAAAAATGCGCGGGAGCAAATTGAAGTAGACAGCTTGAAAGAATCGATTAATCTATTTGTTCGAGCTTAACAAAATCATTAAAGGATGAATGAAACTTTTTCTTCAAATCCTGTGTCTCGCAATCGATGCAAAGAATTTCGTACTTTGCTTAAAGAACCGCAGTCCACTTGTGACATTGTTTCCGAGCCAGGTCTGCTGTCAAAGTGGGTCCTGTCAGGTTATCCTAAGGTTTTCGTAGGCGCCGTGTACATCCGTTTTAACAAACATCGCGGGACTCGAGACAAAAGTGCGCGGAAGCAAATTGAAGTAGACAGCTTGAAAGAATCGATTAATCTATTTGTTCGAGCTTACCAAAATCATTAAAGGATGAATGAAACTTTTTCTTCGAATCCTGTGTCTCGCAATCGATGCAAAGAATTTCGTACTTTGCTTAAAGAACCGCAGTCCACTTGTGACATTGTTTCCGAGCCAGGTCTGCTGACAAAGTGGGTCCTGTCAGGTTATCCGAAGGTTTTCGTAGACACCGTGTACATCCGTTTTAACGAGCACCGCGGGACAGTTGAGGCGCACGGGACTCGAGTCGCAGAAGTTAGTTTCCGCGCCGATAAATGCCGGCCTGATGATCCCGTGTCCCACGAATCTGAAACAAACAGTCGCCCGGGAACTTCTCTAGAATGTCTAGATTGTTCCCCAGCCCGCGATACTTTTCGCGGGGCGCGGCTTTAAAGCTCACTTAAGCTCCGATCTCCCGGGACTGTTCCACCGGCTCTCTTCCACTGCGAGCGAGAAAACGAGAGCCATTTGTCCATCAATTTCGTGCCATCAAAAGACTGTTTCAGCCCCGATAAAAGATCAGTTTCGCGATTTCGCTGGGTTTCCGCGCGCTGTCGTCCGTCTCGGACGACAAACAGTCTCGGGGAAGTCTGTCGAGGCGAAATCGTAACGAGCTGGGACATCGTTACGAGGCAAACTAGTTGCGGTCCCGGCGATATTGGATGCAAAATAGTCGCGATGGGAATAGAACGTCGCGTTCGCCGCGCGTAAAGTGGTCCGCGGCTTAAACAGTCCTTCCAGGAAGTAGTTACAGTCCTGTAATAGGGGACACACTGTAAGCGGCATTGCGGCCGGAATAATCGCGAAGCCCGAACGATATTCGACCCCGAAGTAACCCGTGACCAACCGCTCTCGGACGACTATGTATAGTAGAACCGGCGCGGCGGATTGAGTTGCGCCAGACCCGGCCCCGAGCTTCAACTGTAATTTTAGTGATAATGGGGGTGAAGATGTAAGCGATATCAGATTGAGGGTAGTCGGGGATTTAGTGGAGGTTGTCGGGATCTAACAGAGATTAGAATACCTGGCGCGACGTGATGTACAGCGAACTGTAAATTCCATGGTTAAACCGTAGATTTAAGTAGAAGGTGGACGTTAAAGTCGGATGGGAAGCGTCGGCGGTTGTTAGAACCCTTGTTTTAAATCTTGCGAACATTATCGTGCACCCCGTAGTTCACTGTAACACTGAATTGTTCCTTTAATGGAAGACTGCAAGGATTGTTGTGTGTGGTCCGACTATCCTCAGGATATACTACTTAGACGCTTGTAATTACGGGTTCTAACAGTTCTAATCACCTATCCAGATTCAATCTGCTGCACACTCTTGGCATATTTACATACCTTTCGGTTTTATTCGTTTAAATGTTGTTCACCGACCCTCGCCTTACTTTGTGAGTCCGTGAATACAGATTCGCAGGATCGAGTACGGTAAAGGGTTGAAGGAAACGCTCGGGAATCAGACGTACAGAAAATTGTCATGTCACCAAACTTAGTCTCCAACTGGGTTTCTACGGTTTCACGAATTGACTTTATCGATGCTTTAAGCAATTGTTCCATGTATTTGCAACGGGCGCGTACTGCACGAGAGATCGCGTCCCGAATTATTCTCGCAGAGGAGAGATTGATCGCAAAACACTGGTTTCTCACCAGGGAGACGATACTGGTCGGTTTTATACGATACCGTTCGCGTTGTCCCATCGAAGGGAACGACGGTTGACGTCTAACAAATGTTAATAGAATAAATATGTACGACCATACAGCGGACCTACTACTTACACCACATTTTCATTCGATTTCTTACGTATAAAACTTCGATTATCCTCTCTTCCGTTTATTTGTCCAGTGAACACCAATTCTAAATTTCTCTAACGATTTGTCTGGATCGTTTTCTCATCGTTGATTTTTCGTACACTATTCGTACATTTCCTCTCGGCAATTTCCCTCGGTAACACACTGACCGAACCACTCCGTCTGACCCTAAAGAGGACCTACCACGTCCGGTCGCTTGTCTCGAAACTCTGCCAACAATTCCACCGATTCGCGAATCTTTTTGTTGCAGATTCTTTCGGCACACTTTGATTCTTCTTCCCCTCCATCAATTTCCCTCGCATAAAGCTCGAACCGAACGACCAGGAGGTCCGACCATAAAGGAGAGCTACTACCCGCGCCGAGTTTATCTTCAAACTACCGCAATATTTTCCAATATCCCCAACGATCATTTTTCATTCTCTTTGTTTTAACAGAGAGAAGAAGCTTCCTTCGGCAGGATTCCGGTATTTCAGCGAAAGAAAACTTCCAAAGAATAATTTCCCGTGCCGAATAACGTCATTTACGATTCGACGAGGTGGGCTATACGGTGTTCTCGGTGGATCCCGGTACCCGAAAACCTCCGCAATTTCGCGAACGGGTACGCGACGGCGGGTTGGCTCTCATTAAACGGCACTCACCGAACTTCGTAGGCCTCGCGCCGGAAGTTCAACGAGCGAAACAACCGTACGCGTGTGCATATGTTGTATAACGGATGCACGAACGGAGTCGCGGACGTTCTCCGGCTCATTTTAAGTCGATTCCAGGGGATCGCGACATTTACGAGCGCGCAACTCTCTCGCACCACACCCTCACCAAAAGTCGGAATTCGAGTTTGCAACGCGCGGCGAACTCTGCTCGCGGATTACGATTTCGCTGGAGGGGAGGCTTCCTGGCCTAATGGTGGCCTCCGTAATTGTTCGGTCGCGCGTTCTCACGTCCAATTTTAATGCTCCACGAAGAGATCTCTTCGGAAACCCTTTCTTAAGCCTCTGTAAGTATTTGAAGCCTTCGTAAGGACTTGCTTTATATCCTATTGTAGTTGTCAGAACTCAACATTGAATGTCATGCTTGCTTCTACCCAGCAACGTTTCATTTTAAATTGCCAATTATATTAAAGAAGGGGTGGCAGAGGATGTAGGGGTATATTCACTTCAGCTCAAAAATATGTGGACACTTTGTTGCAAATATAATTTATTTTAATAGTACCAAATTGTACAATTTAATTATTACAATCTCTCGAATAAATAAAAGTTTTTTCGGCAGGGCTAATACCGTTTCAATCTACGATTATCCATTAGCGTGGTGTGCTGTCTTCTCAAGACAATAATAATAATTATTGGTGAGATATTGGTGAGAATTAAATTTTTATTTATCGACAAAAGCAATTAGAGAAGTTTCAAAAAAATATTTAAAGTGGGTACCCGGTTAACGACATAAGGGTTGAGAAAAGAAAATTTCGCAATACGAAACTCACATAATTATTATTAAAATATTGTAGAGTCAGGAAGGTTCAATGTGGATTTGATTGAGAATCCTTTATTGAATATTACAGAGATACATTCAATGTAGTATATTGCGCTGTCTCGTCTTACTTCGTGTCTCGTGTACTCGTGTTCTCTTAATCTAAAAACTCTTTAACTCTTATAATCAGAAAATCTTGTCTCGTGTTCTCTTTCAAAAAACTGTCTCTACTCGTCAATTTCTCTGAAGACTGCCCTGACTGACCTACCTCGCAAAATATATAAGTTATTGCGCTCTCTTTCGTATTTATGATTCGCACTCGCTTGCTCGGTCGTTCACCCATCGCATATTTACCTTTTCGGATCTAACTGTCGGCGGTCAACCGCTGACCAGTTAGATCAAAAAACGTGTTTTTACGTAGTTCAACCGTCCTCGTTCGAATCTTTAGGCTGGACTTCCTACAATATGTATTCTTTGGTACTGTGTAAACTTGACCGCGCAAAAGATTAAACGCGTTGTCCACATACTTTTGAAGGGGGCGCGCCACTTCGATGAGTGAGACAACTGCCGACAAAGAAGCAAACGTTTCTCCGGAAATAATTCGGTAAGAATTTTTACGATTCCAAGGTCGTATAACATTGAGGGGGTTGTAACGTCGGCCGTACGCACCCTTAGCACTCTTTAGCCGGGAAGAGAGATGAAGACTGGATCAGGCAGCGACACCAGCGGCTGGTATCTCGGCCGAGGGCCGAGGCTAACAGCCTCGTACCGTTCGTCGTCCGACAATTACCAAACTTTACTACTTAAAAGCACGAGCCGGGGACGTAACATCGGCCCCCCGCGTTGACCCGCGGCCATTATCCGAGGGGGGACTCGTTTCCAGCGGGCCGTATCGACCGAAACAGGCGTCATTGAGCTGTTTGATGGCTTGACGGAGCTAATGGAAGGTATATTAGAACGCTGGATACGCCTGCGAATGCAGCCACCAGCCAAGACTCGCTAGCGATTCGCTCGTATCGTCCTCGAGAAACAGTATTACCTATGTCGCGATCGATTTCCATTGGTTGCCCGGCATCTGGCAATAATTTCGCGAATGGGAATTATTAATGGAGCCCGGTGATACGACTATTCTATCCCGAACCAGATAATTCGTCGGAGAATTCGCAATGATCGGGATAGATCGATTTCTCTTGGAATATGCTCCTGGCAACGTTCGATTAATCGTAAAACAGTGGCCGGGTTCGTAACAAAATTGCTTTGAAGCTCTTTGAGGAGGAAAGTTTCCTACAAAGTTGCGTTTCAGCGCCAAAGAAACGATGCAGCATTCGATGAGATACCTTTTAGCATAGAGCGGTGAACGATCTCTTGGAATTATTAGTTATTTAAATTAAATGAATGCGAATATCTATGGAGAATCTTTGGTGATTAATTTGCAGGAAGAATTCTTTTGTTCGTCAGAAATTCAGTTATATTCCAAAGAAGCTGAAGATCTCGTTAAACCTGCTAAGGTATCTCACCGTGCTTTCTGAATGTATAAAATCCATGTTATAATCCTTAGGTAATCGATAGCATTCGATTATGCAGTTAGGGCGTTTATGGTTCGCAAGTCAAAGGTCCTTTGCCCTTTAGCCTTTCGACGACCTAGGCCGCCCTGTTGGCCCAGAATCTCACAAATTCGGCCACGGAGTAATTAACATCGGTCGTCGTCGGAGCAATCCCGGCCGTCATGCGATTAGTATCGTGCTCGGCCAGCCGTTCGCATAATCGGGAGGCGTCGAATGTCGTTAAACGACGGCCATCTTTGGCTCAAAATCGCGGACAATAGGTCGGGGCGTCGTTCTTCGCATTTTATGGCGAATGATTCGTGAAATCACAGACTGCGGATTCGATGAATTTAGAAGAAAAATAACTAGCTGCGGTTTAAGACGGTAAACCAAATTGAACGAACTTGAGAGTATCCATTCAATGTTTACAACTTATTCGAACATTTTGATCTTGCACAAAGATCCGCTGTCTGTCGACGATCAACTAGGGCATCCGGAATTCTAAACAAACAATCAGAGTGGACGCTTGTACTCGCCGTGTAACGTAATTCCATAAAGGCGTTCACCAACACCTGGAATAAATCTCGCCAGACCCTAAAGGGGAACTACTACTTCCTTGAAGCCCGGTGAAGTTTGTCTAAGGATTCTAGCCATTACGTATTCCTCGCAGATGTGATTGTTCTCCGGCCCATCAATCTTCCTAGCATAATAAACCTCGCCGTCTGACCATAAAGGGGAGCCACTACTGTAAACTTCTAGCTCGCCGCGAGTTGAACGATCCGAAGGCATACTCCGAGGCGCGCCGTGCTCAATTTTCTCTTAACAATCGTGGGACTCTCTCTCTGTCTCTCTCTCTCTCTCTTGCAAAAATCCGGACATAGCTCATCCTCGCGGGAGGCCCCAGAAACAAATAAAGCACTCCATAAAGTTCCACGAACATAATATAAACTATCGAAGTTCTGTCTTTCCAGTGGCACTAGCTCTTCGCGATTTGTCTCTCTTCCTTTCCCGCTCGCTCTAAAATAAGAAGAAAAGCTTCCGGAAGTGGACTCGCAACGGGAGATCCGCGTACGAAACTCGCGGACGACCAGGTGGAAACGCAACGGCGCGGCGGAAAGAAAGATAACAAACTCCCGTCAGCGGAAACACAATTATCATAATAAGTTCGTAGGCGAGGGGACACGGAGCAGACAAAGGGGAAAAACGGGAACAGAAGTCTTGTAAGGGTTTCTAACGAGGAAAATAACAGCGGAGTCGCCAGAGGGCGGACGTTCGAGGGGTCTCGCGTTAATTGCTCGTTAATTCGCGCGAGGAGAACACGCGACAACCAGACTAATTGTCGAACGCGAGAGATGATCGCCTCCCGGGGGATTGGCGGTCGCCGGATAATTCATCGCCGTCACTCTCTCTCTCTCTCTCTCTCTCTTGCTTTCTTGTTACGAAAAACGGGATAGGAATGCCGGTCCAGGCAGACGAAATTCATTTGCACTTGGCAGATTGCTTTCCTCGGATATTAACTTCGAATTCTCCGGCGGCCAACCGTCTCCAAGGAGACCGAGGAAAATCCAGCAAATCGTGAGAGCTAATCGACCGTGAGCTTATCGGTGATTCTGCCAAAGAAACACACGCATACACGATCCCCTTGGAGATTCCATGGGATTTTTTAACGGCATCCGTGGACCTTTCCACCCCTAAAATACAGTGCTCGATAGTATTCCTTGGTTTTTCTTTCCTTTCGAGACGAGAAGGTGGTCCTTCGAAAAATTTGTTTCCAGTCGGCACACCCGGTGCGAAAACATTCAAAGTCCGAAACATCATCTGCTCTACCGCGAACAATGAACGGTACTTGTCGTAGAGTTAAACGATGAAGCAATGAAAATGAATTTGATAGGCTGTGTTCAAATAAGAATTGATTCGAAAGGAGACATTAATAAACATTGCTATACAACATTTAAGTATTGTATTCTAAACATTTAAGTATTGGACGAGGAGTTAATTTCATATCCATGAAATGAAAAGAATGATATAGAAGAAATGTTTAATTTTCTAGTTAAAATAGCTCCGAGTGCAAAGGGTTAATTATTATACTCGATGAGCCGTTTACAAAACCAAAGCAGTGTGACAATTTCGAAAAGCTCACGTATTTGCATCGAAATAATGCTCGCGCAGAGCTGGTCTCGCTTAACGAATTCCCCGAGCGTTGAGTGAAACTCCTAAAGGGAAGGAAAGAGTAGAAAAGAGAAGACTATGCTTTTCACTTTCATTAACCGCGCGAGTCCGAATCCGGAGTTCCGAGGCCGCGGAGCGTGTGCACACGGAGCTCACGCGGAAGCGAGCAGCAGACTTTAAATATTAAATGAACCGTAATATCCTGGGATTCGATTGCACGGAAGATAGGAAACGTTCCAACGTCGCCGTCGGTGCGCAGCTACAATTTCCCTCGGAATACTCGTGTCCTGTCTCTCCACATCCAAGGATTTGATTAAGAAGTTACGAGAACTTAGGCTTTCCCGGACGAACCAACGGATCGAAATTTCCCCGGTGGATATCGATGGAAAGGAAACGAGATGGGACACGTCAAGTCGCTCCTGGATCGGATCGCTTCTCGAGGCTGGGAAAAACGTTCACCGGCGGATAATCGGCCGATAAGCCGATTATAGTCGTCGACACTGGCCGGCGAATAATCGACGGAACTATTAGGCGGACCGGAGATTCGACGGCGAATTAATTCTCGAAGGCGATTCAATTACACTTTAATTGGCCGACTCTCCGCTTTAAAGTTCCCGGAATTCGGACGAAGATTTTCGCCGAGATATTTCTTCTCTTCTTCCTTTTGCATCTATCTTCTTCTTTCTGTTTACTGAAAAATCTTCATTCCTTGCGCAACACGAGTTCGCCGTTTCTTTTAATAGAATTTTAAATCGAGGCACTGTTCGCAAATTGTTGAAAGTATTTCTGCCAAGACAACTAGCGGAATCAGGAGAAAGAAACGACAGAAATTTTTTAAATAGTTCGACTTCTTTCTTATTTAAACCGTTACTAAGTATCCTGCACGAATTTTGGAAAAAATGAATTTCCACTCGCTCGAATTGCCAGATACAGTGCGATTAAATTTCTTCTCGCTCGAGGGACCAAAATCTGTTTCACTCGCTCAGAAACAGCAGAAGAACGATTCTTCAATCCTCGATTTTCGTCGATCGCAGGTGAAAATGTAATCCGTAATGACTCTAATCGTTGCAATCTCCACCGAAGGTAATCGCCTATCGTCGCAGGAAGTCGTCGGGCGATTACCGTTGCAATTCGCCGGTCAGAAATGCGTCGGCATACCGTCGGATCGACGCGACGGTGTGCAACGTGTTGCACAACCGCCTGGATATATTTGATCTCGAACGCGTTCAATCACAATAATAGAACTGCGGCGGAAACGCAGGGTTTGCGGAGGAGGATTGCCTGACTGCGGGGGTGGTTTCAGAGGGTGTTGGACCCCAACGGCGATTGGGAACACAGGAAACGCCGAAGGGTTGTTCGGGGTGTTGGACTCCTGGCCGGAGCCGTTGCCGATTTCACCGCAGAAAGAGAGAAAGAGAGAGAGAGACAGAGAGATGGAGAGGACTTTGAGGAATTTGGTTGTCGTCTGAGATGATGTTTGCCGAGTAGGGTTGGAGATACTTCGGAGCGTGGAGGGTGGGATAGAGATTCGGTGACTCGCGAACCGTCGAGAGAACGAAGGTCCAGCGATTGGGGAGAAAAAGAGAGACGAAAGAAGGGAAAGATCAAAGGGGACGCCGCTAGGCTTTTCCGAAAGGTAAGTAGAAAATTGAAAGTATGGGAGTGGTCCAGGACAAGGGGACTACCTGAATTATTGTCTTTCTTGCATCGAATCACTCGATGTTCGACAGACGTTATTTAATCATCTTTTTGCAGGATGGTATAATATCGGAATAATTAAGAGGATGCCGGGAAGTACAGTGAAATATCTGTTTCCTTCCGTCGGCCATTTTTGTTTGCGAACTACAAATTCTTCGTCGATCGATGCTGAATAGAACAGTATTGTTGGCTCCCCATCGAAACTTATTCCAAAGCAGTCGAAGGGTAAGACAAACATCCGACGACTTCCAAAGGGGTAGTTGACGTGCCAGCGTAAACAGGACTCGCCCCCGATCGTGGATCCGTCGGATAATTTCCAAGTTCCGCTTGTCTCGAGCAACCCCGATAAATCATGCCTCTCTGCACCGCGTTCACCCTGGAAAAAAGCCACCCTGCCACCCCCCGTTCGGCCAAGGTACACAAGCTGGCGTGGTTCAAAGAGCCTGCGGATGACCCACGCACCGGTCCTCGATCCACGGTCAGAGTTTACTTAGCATTGCTGATGCACTATCCACTTGGCAGGGTCCTTGGTCTGTGCACAACGTTAGAGAAAGACCTAACCGGGGGTGGTTTCCGAACGGGGGTTGCTGTCCGGATCGGAGCTTTACCTAGCCTAGCCAAGGCTAATGGGCGAACGGCGAAGATCGTGAACGAGAACCGGTCTGTTTGAGAACGGATAGCGGATCGCTTTCTAATTAATAGCGAGCCATCGGAGGGCTGCGAAAGTGCACCTGTTCCCATCCCTCTTTCCCGAACACCGCCTCGATATTTCATCCCCTTCGCTCTTGCCGAAAGAAAAACGCCAGCCAGGCGATTAATCGTCCCATCCGACGGCCCATTGATATGATCCCGGCCGCATAATTGATTCCACCACGTCGAACCACCTGGATCTCAAGGCCGTCTAACCCCTCTGTCAGCCTAGTCGCGGTTTCTTTCATGCGCCGCATTGTGGATCGGTAACGGGACTGGATCAATCCATGAATCGTTTGGTTTCTTAGCTCACCCCTTGCTCTGTGATTTATTTCCTCCGCCAGACTTTTGTAACATTATTCTATCCCCGATTGAAATTCTTGATTTACATCAAACGCGTAAAGTGGTTCTTTCTTTGCGCACCCCCTGTCTTGTGATTTATTTTGTGGCTCGATTTTTGATCGACTCTTGCGAGACGATTTTATTCTATTCGAGCTCACCCGAACCTCTATACGCTGTACGATTAAACCATCTCGCGATTGTACCAACAATTTATAGAACGGAGACACTTTAAAATATTCGGATACGATCGGTTAACGAGTATTTCGCTGCGAGTTCCATGAGGAAAATTTAAGAGGAAGTGGTCCGTATTAAGCGTAACAGAACGAAAATCGACGTTTCCACGTGGAAAGTTGAATCGGGAGCGTAGCAGAAATTTTTTTCGGTGCAAGCCTGTATTTTTTTTTAAAGGGTTCGGCTTTCGGAAATTCGTCGGATACACGTGCAGCCGCGCAGCGTGTCTGTAACAAGCAGAAACGGCAGCGTTAATGAATAGACATGTTAGCCGAGTTACATTCAATAGCACGTGAACTAGTCAGAAATTTGAACTGAAATTTTTTGCAAACGAACCCCGATCCACGACCACGGCGCAGAGATCGCCGATACAATTTCAACTATTTTATACCGTACAGAATCACCGCTGGTTACGACAATCCGTTCATAGTCGGTATTGTGCGCGCTCCTCTTTGAAGATAAAAACGGAAACGCTCTCTCGCGATATGAAAAATAAAGGCAATCTGCTGGCAATTAGAATACCTTTCAGCGTGCCCTTTAAACGCGAATTTCCACAGCATTTGTACGAACTGCGTTAATCAAACATATTTCGCTTTATTCGGTAAATCAAGCAATCTGTTGCAAGAAATCGTTTTGTCATTCCCACTCTCAAATTGCAATCTCTCCGACTGATCCACGATATTTTGTTCGGGATAAAAATGTTGTCCAATTCATCGTTCCAAAGAGTTACATGTTCCAGTAACATTTGGTGCTGGGTGCCATCTATGAAGGACCCGCCAAGGATGACGAGTACGTTTCGAAAATGTGTTCGACAAATTTTAAGATCGCGAAGAAAATGGATGAAACGACCGTCGTACAAGCCGCGGTACAATCTGCAGCGGAAACTGCGAACTCTAATCGAGACACCAAAAATCCAGGACCAAATTTCGACGTGGTTATTGCGGGGGAGGGATGGTAAGACGGTTTCAATTGGCTTCGTTTCGAGCAAATCCCGATGGCGTTTCTCGTTATCAAACGAAAGCGAGGCGAAAAGGGCCGAAAAGAATCGACGGAAGAGAAGCCTCGTCGATTCCTCTTCGTCCCCTGATAACCTCCCTCCTCTGTTCCTCGCATTCCAACCCCGTTCAACCCCCTTTCCTCAGACTGGTTCGAGGCTGTCGCGAATGCCGTTAAACTCTCGTTCCGTGCGTCCTACGGTTGTGGAAGGGGAGGGGTGGTTGGTTTAATATATTTCTCTCTCCTCTCGCTTGATTCCACTTTGCCTACCCCCTCGACTGTAGATTGCGACGCGGGGGTTGGAGAGGGGGGTTGAACTTCCCTTTCGCTCGATTTCACCGACGCCCCGCGACACGGACCCTGGGAAATCCGCGTCGACAGCGTCGCGACGACTGTCGCAGATAAGACGTCGCGACTCGGATGTCAACTGTTCTGTGGATGTCGCGGGGGTGGATGCACACCACTTCAAGGGTTGAGACCGACTCGCGAACTGGTAACGTCCCTCACGATATTGGGAAAGAATTTACGTGCGGGATGCCCATTATTTTTGCTGGTGACTGAAGTTGTTTGGCGACTGGGAGAACAGGTAATGGGTTATTTTGGTTAACAATAAGAAAATTGACTGGTATTCGTTGCACACTCACCGGATGATCGATGACGACTGTCTCTCTCCCTCTATCGTCCCGTCCCCACCGTAAGGTCACAGGTAACTAATTATTACGTCTCCCCAACCACACTAAAAAATTTTCTCCCATATCTATCACTACAAATTCGATGTATGACAATCCCATCACCCGATAATACAAATATTACCCGTCTGAGAGGTACGAAGCGTTCTACCGAGATTGCCTTTTGTTTCGGCTCGACTGGCTTTGTCGGCCGTCACTTCGATCAATAAAAATTGCAATAAATATTTCCCTGATGCCATCGAATTACATTTTCCGCGACGATACACAATGGAACCGATACAAAGAGAACCTTCCTTTCTCTCTCTCGCTCGGTTTCTTCCATTTCTAAAGTGTTTACAGCGCCGTTACGTATTCACCGTTCGATAGAAATCATTTTGATTGACATTTAGTCTCGTTCAAGGTAGAATAGCAGCTCTCGATACTTCTCCGGTTGCATTAGCACACCGGGGGAAGTATCGCAGGAGCCAGATAAATTGCATCGACTTGCAGCCAGCCAAGCCTTCGCGTAATTCCTGGAACGTGGAATTCCTTTCTATCGGACACATTGTTCATTCGAGCCCGCGGATAAATATATAAATCGTTCGTAATGCGAACGTGTCGGATTTCACGGTGATTTTTATCGATGCGCACGCACAGACAATCCGTTGCACGCCGGATAAACGTCATCCTGGTAATGCGCGTGCGAGGATGCATAATTTTCGCACGCTGGAAAAATATTAGCGATTTTTATTACAATCGATCCCGTGTCGCCGCGCCGCTGCCGAACGAACGCAAATACAACCGCTGCCGCGGAAATCCCGGTGGTGTTAAAACGTCAACAATTCCGTTTATTGCTCCCGGCGAGCTGGTCCATCTTTGTTATCGCGGTAACGAAGCCTCCGATTATGCGCATGCATTCGAAAATCGTGATGACACAATCCACAATTTGTCAGACAGTATACGTCGCATGTGCCCATAATTGTGAAACTGGTCCAAGTCAAAGTTTTAAAAAAAGAATGAGTTTATCGGTTGTTTCGCGTCACGTTCTTTTATGGAATTTATTGTCTGGAATTCGTTCGGTGTTAAACGGCACATACATCACCGACGAAAATGGTGTCATTACTTGCACAATTGCAGTGAACGGTATCAACAACTGAAAGCTTTGATTGCGTCCGTCCAAACCGATTTCTAGGGCGATCGATGTCAAGAAGGGTCCGCGAGGACGGTGTGGGTATTAAAAGATCCGTGGGACGATTCTGAAGGGCGTTTTCCACGGGAAAATGGGGAGAAATATTCCGTGGTTTCATTCCGGCCGCTGACAAATTACCCGAACGTCAAACGAATAAGTGGAACGAGGAGACAGGCTCCAAGGAAGAAAGATTCTCGGGTCTTCGGTGTGCGAAAGGTTTCCTCGTTGAAAGGGAATCGAAATGTTCGGGAAACGGAAGGGTCGGTGGCTCTTTCCTCGGAGCCCATTAAAAAATAATTAGATTCCCGACATTAACTCGGCAAATATTTTTCGATACAATCCGCGGCGGGGCCTGTTCAATTAAAACCGGGTAAAACGGTTACCGGGGCTGGTTTTCCCGCGGCGGGCCGGGTCCGTCTCTTGAATTTAATTGAGAAACTTCATCAGGGGCTCGGCTCTCTCGCTACATCTCGCATCCCCACCCCCGTCCTCCGGTAAATATTTACCAATTAGGAAATTAAATATCGGCGGATGGTTTCCGTCTCCATGAATTCGTAAAAGGCACCGGGCACTCGTCCGCTGCGGCGCGCGAATGTTTCGCCGCCAAAATCTGCATAATTAAAACGTTTTAACGGAAACTTGTGTTCCTGCGAACAAAAAAAAAAGCCTTGGTGGGAGAGAGGCAGCGATCGAATCGCATTTCAGTCGTCTTGTTTCGCAATTTCCACCGTCGGAAATTATTCAATAAATTCGCTAGGCTATTTGCATACCGAAACGAACACCGCGAAAAATGTGCTTCCGTAATTTTCCCGCGAATCGTAAACGCGGATACCTTTAAAATAAATAGTTGGAAACGGGCTGTTAAGAATTTTAGACGGATTCTGCATTTTTATCCAGAATTGTTCAACTCGCGTGTTCTCATTACCGCGTCGCATTCTACATGCTTTTTATTGTATTTTAATGTCGATTGGAAACGAAATCGCTGTTGAAGAAAGGCTTCGTCGCTAGTAGAATTGTAATTCTAATGTGAACGAATGAAAAAGTGTGCTTCATTTTTAATATATTTAGACAATTCCAGAAGAACACTGAAATGTTCTTTTTGCTAATTCCAACTCGCTTTCCTCCCCAATAAATGCCCAGAGATCCCCGACCTAATTACAAGGATCGCCGCCGTGCCCTAAACGATTTCTGAAAGGCATCAGCCCGGCTAATGCAAAACACCTTGCCGAAAAATTCTCCGGGCGGAAAATACGCTGGCCAGCTACCGGGGAAACTGGCGGGGAACGTTCTACTCGAGCTTAAAGTGTCCTGGAATAGTCGATTAGCGAACAGAAGCGGCAGGTAGACTCCGGTGTGTCTCCGGCTAAGTAGACTCGCGGAGTTTTTTCCCGGGTTAACTTTCTTTAAGCGAGACCAAACGAAGTTTCCGAAGGGAAACTCTTGGGTGTCCTGCAACGGTGCAACGGTGCATCGGTGCAACGGTGCGGCGCGGCGTCGTCAGCTTGCTACACTTGTCTAACAGGCAAAGGGAAAACTAGCCCCTTCGAGTTTCCCGGAGGTATGCATATTACTTTGAAAATTCAGTTAATCGTTCGAAGTGCATCAGTCACGGCGACACGGCGTCGCGACTCTGAAAAACAGGAGACGCACAGGACGTGACCTTTTTGAGCTCGGCGTTCACTTATCTGCATACTAATCGCCAGGGACCTTACGGATTTTATAAAACATTTTTATCGGACGAACAGCCGTGTTAATGACTGCTCTGCGAGCACGTTAGTCTCTGTATGCTAATCGACGAGAACGTTATACAGATTCTAGTGAAGCCACCGTACATTTTCTGGCACAACGGGATATTTTGTTCTCCTTATCGAGGCGGTTCCCGAGGGTCTGACTCCTCATTCATTTCGAATAAAATGATCGTATCCGGGGTTCGTTAACGCTAACTAAATAAATCTCTGATACATCGCAGGGACAATGTGTGCGACGCACGCGACAATTTCCACCGGTCGCGTTGCTGGAGGATGAAAAATCGAGGTTCTGTTTTTCTCGTGATTTTCTGGGTCTTTGTCGTTTTCAACAAATTCCCAAAGTAAGTCTTCATCGGTGAGCGTAGAGCCTGCTCAAGAAATAAATTTAAGACTGAAGCAGTATAATTTTGGACAGAATCTATGCAATTTGAAATTGATATCTTAGCTAGATTTGTCTTAAAAAATCTCAATAGGTTACGTTATTTTTCGCACGTGGGGGTGGCACGAGCGGTTACTAAGTAAACTCGAGAAAATAATTTGACCACTACAACTTTAAATAAAATCGCTATCGTTGCACACAAAAATTCCATCTACATTCTCTAAAGTTCACCTAACATACCAAAAAAAAATTACAAATTGATACCTCCATCAGATCCGCTTGAAAAAATTCCGAAAAATAGTAGGTTTCGTCGCTCACCGCGGAGGCGCCACCGAGAAATAAAAGAAATCAACGGGAATTGATGGAACCGAGGAACAGCGATGCAACAAATCCGAAAACCGGCCGAAGAAAATTCGCGTGCCCGTAGCCGATCGATTCGACGTCGAACAATCCGTGATAATTCCCGTCACCGTTCGGAATTCAATTTGGATTTCCGGTGAAGCACGGGACACGGGCCGAGGAGGAAACAAAATGAGGATCCGAAGGATCGACGGTGCTCCCGCGACCGGCCTTGATTCGAACGAATTTCCCGGGAATTTTCCGGCCAGCGCAGGGCCCTCGGAAATCCCCCGCGACCCTTCCCGCACCCCTTATCCATATCGCGGGAAACCTTTTTCCCGCCTCGCGTCTGCGGTTTCCTCGATCGAGCCATTGTGCTCTCGTTGTATCGCGAGTTTTCCAACCCCCCCCCCCGAGCCGCCGCCACCCCCTTTCTTCGCGTTGCCCCGTATTCACCAGACCCCTAACCGTCGAACATTCTCAATTCGAGCTGATTGAATCGACCGATCGACTACACGCTCCACTCCGCGCCCAACGAACCATATTCATCGCGATCCACCCCCGCTTTTCAGCGAGCGCTACCCCTTGCTTCTTTCAGATTATTGCATCCCTCGCAGCACGCTGAAACGATACAAAGTAGAGATACGTTGCCACCGGTGGCCGTGGAATTGTTCAAATTCGAATTTCTGCTGTCTGAAACTGCTGTCAGAGCGAAGCGATCTCAATGCACAAAAAAAAGTTGATTAGGATCGAGAGGGAAATAAAAGTTTCTACCTGCTATTTTTTCCGATTACTAATAACAAGCGACACGTTTACGTGGTTATTCGATAGAACACCTTGTGTAGCGAGTTTTTAGATCGAGCGGAATAGAATCGAATAAGAGTGGAGAGGAGAATGGAAGTGGAGAGAGGAGCGAAGTGTTAAAAAATAGAGGACAGTGTTTGTTCGAGACGCTTTGGCCGCAGTTACCTCGTAAACGATTGTCCCCGGCGAAAAGTTGTGCCGCATTGTTGAAAGTTTCATTGGTTGCGCGCCGCCTTCCGAAAGTCAGTACATTTTCCGGAAACGCGGACTGTTGGACGGCTGCCAGGCACGAAGGAAAATCTCGAGCGCGAGGGGTTAATTGGCTTAATTTCCTTCGAGCTCGAGCGAACGCCCGGAGAAGTGAAACACGTTTCCTGCCTACTTCTTCTCGCGAAACAAAAATGTTGCCCTCTTTCTACCTGAAATTGTTTCTTCTCCCTAGAACTCGCCTTCGTTCAACAAATTCTCCCTACGTCCCTTCGACCGATTTCGGCTGCTCCTTGAACGAAAACGAAAAAAAATATTTCTATCTACTTATGGTTATTGTGTATGTTACCGGAAGTTCAGTTGTTAAATAACATCGGCACACTTCTTAAAGGACCATAGCCTTTTAATATTGGACCGTAACACTCGAATCTTTATTTAGAACATAGAACAATTATTTTACCAAATGGAACAAATTTGGAGAAATTATCGATTGGTCGGAATTACTGAGACAATGCTAAAAGTTGTTGTTTACAAGTAAATTTTGCAAATACATAATTATACCAATTGTACATATTCGGAAAATTTCATCGAAATCGCGAGTGAAAGATGATACCTCGTCGCCAAAATGTGTGTTCGGAGACCCCGGCAATATTAATGAAATTCCACGAAAATTATTGTTTTGCAATTTCGCGGACATTTTCTGGGACAATGGTACAGCAGCGGATCAAAAATCGGCGGACATCGGGCGTCTCTTTTTATTTCGGTGGGATCAAAGGAATCGTTTGCACTCAAAGAGGAACAATGAACAGAGAAACGAACCGCGCGTCCCGCTCGAAACGGTTTCCACGGTTTATTGGACGTCGACGCGACTAATTGCCGCTGTTTCGACGGCCCGTCGATTTTTCTCGAGGACGGAAGGGGCGCGTGTGTGTCCTACGGATACAGCCCTTTGTCCCGGCACCCGCGGATATCATGGCAGACAGTGCCTTTGCCTCGGCTAATGGAAGAATGTCCGAACCGTCGTCCGTTGGGACACCGAAATATAAAAACCGAAACGTAGACCGGCAACCGCAGACTCGAAAACGGTGATTACACGGTCTGGACCCTGGTCGGCGACAATTGAACATATCGGAGCGATATCCACATGGAAATGGAAGGGAATAGACCATAATAAAGCGCAAAGACCGCTGGCATTTATGCAATTTTCTACTTGGTGGATACAGTTATCACGACGCGTGTCGTCTAACTGTTTGTCAAACGAGGCACTAGGTCTGATCGAAAGAGGAGGCCGATTTTACAATTCAGAAATAAAATACAGTAGAGTCTCGAGTGTCCGAACCTCTGATACACGAGTTCGTTATTAGCGGTTAATTTACAACAAATAAAAATTGTCTGCATCAAGTACAAGATACAGGAGCTACATAGATATCGATTCTGCTGAGAAATATTGATCTACCGCTGCGTCGCTTCGCGGTTACGCAGACACGGATCAATAAATAAATAAAATTGTGTGTTACCCGAACAACTTCCTAGTTCCTGTAACAAATTCTGAAAAGCTGTAGCTCTGGATCGCGTGGCAAATAAAGAGGCGTTTTCGGTGAATAATGGAGAGTGGAACGAAGGGTTGAAAAGTTGTCGAGAGAAAGCCATGGGGTTGTCGGAGCGGGTTCCGATGGTGGAGAGACGTCGGACACGGAACGTGATGTAACCATCACGACGTAAACACGCACGGTTTTCAACGGAATGTCAATATTCGACAGTTCAATTAATCCCCGATGTATCATCCCCGCGGGAAGAGGGGTGGGTGTCGGCGTACGGGGGTGGTCTATGGGGCTGGTTGGGTGGGTGGGTGGATGGAAGGGCATTGTGTCCTCGCATTCCGTACCGTAGCGAAAACCACGAACGCCGATGGCACACAGTCACAGGAACGGCCGGACCCTCGCTCGATATTGTCTCCTCGTAAGTGCCACGGGAAAATGCGGCTGACACTTATGAGGCTACATTTCTCGTAGCTACCGCTTCTTCCTGCAGTTTTCTCTGGCGCTCTCTTTCTTCTCTCTTTCTCTCGCTTACCGGCCTTCAGGTTTCGCTGTCTCTTTCCCGTTTTATCCAGCCTCCGGTTCCGAAGAAGGCGTTCTTGCCTGCGCTCGACGCATGTCTGGAATGCAATGGGAACCGGAGAAACTGCCGATGCGTCTACTGTTTTCTACGTCGATAACAATGGAAAGCTCCCACCCCTTTCTTCTCCCCGCGCTCCTTCCCACCTTTTACTCCGGTGCTTCTGGAGATGCCCAACGAAAGCGTCTACTTTCGCGGCGAAAGTGTCCCTCTTTTTGATGCTTGTCGCGGTGAAGCTGATTTTCTGCACTTTTCTGTTAAGTATTACGCCTCTTGTACAGCTACGCACACTTTCGGCATTCCAGTTACCCAAATGACGTACGATTTGAATTCGCAAAATTCTAAATTATAACGGTTTAAATAGTCGGCACATATTTCTTTCTTATGATATTTTCGTAGACACGCTGTTTCACACCATGCGCACACACCTTTCGCCAGAGTAGTCTGCCATACGTACGCACATTGTAAATTGCGGTAACAATATTTGAACCCTACCGTGGCAAGTCGTGTTTAGCCACTATCGTTTTAAAGAGTCGTGTCCACAAATGTTGGCGCGTAATTTCCCCTCATCGTTGCCGTCTACCAACTACGTGTTTGTCTTCTTTCTTGAGAGTAGTGTACTATTACCATGGTTGCGCGAATATAGCCGGGTAGTGTTATCAATCATAGGACGAACATTTTCCCGCTGGCACAATATTTGTCCGTCAATAAGCCCGACACATTGACAACACCAGGAAATATCGCCGTGCTCGGCGTTGACCTTCGTTCGTCGATTGTTTCCCCACCCGCAAGACTCGTAACGTCGCCATAAATCCCGAACGATGAACGCGGAGGAAGGGGAAGTGCGGAGAATGTTAATACGACCTGAAACGTATGGAAAACCATTCTTCGCCCGCCTTACAAGGCTCCCCTTTATCTTCTTCCAAATGGGACAACGTTGCATAGCTGTATAATGACCTTGGATGACCAGCATTTTCCACATTCCGTCCCTTCTCATTCCGTGTGTTGTCCGGCCGCAGAATGTTCTCTCCAGCCGGAATGCGGTCGTTGCAGTTTTCATTCACACTTTCACGGAACCGCGAAATCGCGAATTCCGTGTGCCGGCCGTGTTATCGTGCGCGTCCACGTGTCGCGCATAATTTCGCCGCCCACGCGAATCGTTTCTACACGCGGAAAAGAACAACGACACAGTCGCAAACATACCGCACACTTGTGCTTGCATACCTACACGCATACTCTCACAGCTATATGTCCTCGAAAGAAACATTTCCGGGACGAGGGAATCGTGCCGGATCGCGATTTCCGGAGACGATCTAGCTTAACGAAGATTTACGAGCTACATGCGCGCGATTTTCTCTCTGTCTAGAATGGACGAGCCAGTAGCGAGAGCAGCGAGGACGGCGCTGGAAGCAGCGCGAGCACTTCTAGGGGCGCTGGAAGCGGATTCGGAATCGGGGGTGGATGCACCGGGGGGTGGCGCAGCGTTTTTGGGGCGGTCTCCGGACGGGAGCTCAGGCTCTACGAATGCGCCCCGTGGAGCCCCGAAGCTTGGGCCTCACCGAGCATCACGTGCCCTTTAATTGCCACCAGGTCAGTGAACGAATTGTTTTGTCGATACATACCGCCAGGATTTTTAGTTACTTTTTATTATTGAAATGTAGACGTTTTTCGAGCATGTGCTTTCGAGAATTCTTAGTTAGTTTTTATGTTTTACAGTGAAAGGATTTTGAGAACATACAGGGTGAGGCACTAACTTTTGCCACCTACGATAACTCCGAAAGTACGATAGCAATATAAAAGTTTTTGAAATAAAAGTTGCATCAGGCAACAGAGACCGTATTGTGGCGTTGATCTTTTGTTACTAGGTGGAATCGCTTCAGAGATGTGAAGGTTAGGTACCTTTGTTTTTTTAAATGGAATGCAACATTTTGTTACCTGTTTTCTGATAGTGGCTATCGAGACGAATCCAACGAGGTGCAACACGAGGGTCTTTGAAGGTCAGCAAAGGTAATTTATGATTAAAAAAAGGCGAAATAAACTTGCATTTACAGAAGGTGTTCAAAATGATTTCTACCGGTATCGATGCAATGCTGCAATCTTCTTATCACGGATTGAGTAGTATTTCCTATCGCTTCGGCACCAATCGAATCACATGCTGTAATAATTTATTGTACAAATGTATTCAATTCAGGATATCTCGTTCAGCGTATCTATTAAACCTGGTAATGTCAAATAGACACTTCTAGACGATATCGCAGGACATCGCTAATAAGAATGGTAAGATTAGTATCATCGAATCAAGCGATTGTAAACGATGTACTTTTTTGAAGAAAAAAACCAATATGCTTCTCATTTACGGAGAATGCCAGCAAAATTCGGTGCGAGCTACAGATTTATACGCTGAGAGATGTCCTCAACGCCGAAAGATATCCTCAACGTTCTCACCCTACACGCCGTACAATTCAATACGTTTGTACAATAAATTGTTACAGTACGCGATTCGATAAGTGCCGAAGCGATAGAAAATACTACTCGATCCGCGATAAGAAGATTGCAAGATTGCATCGATACCAATAGCAATCACTTTGAACACCTTCTGTAAATGCGAATTTATTTCGCCTTTTTTGTCATAAATGACCTTTGCTGACCATCAAAGACCTTCATGTTGGACCTCGTTGGATTCGTCTTAATGGCCACTATCAGAAAGCAGGTAGCAAAAGATAGCATTCTATTTAAAAAAACAAAGGTGATCTTCACATCTTTTAAACGACTCCACCTAGCAACAAAAGATTAACTCTACAATACGGCCCGTGTTGTCCGATGCAACTTCTATTTCGAAAACTTTTCTACTATTATCATACTTTCGGAGTTATTGGACGTGGCAATAGTTAGTGCCTCACCCTGCATATCTTTTGAGGATTTTTAGTTACTTTTATTATTTCGGCTTCAATCAAGATGTCGATCACAATAACTGTCCGTGGATGTTTATGCAATTCTCAATTTTGTCTAGACATATCTTTGGAAAGTTTCTCGGTCCAAATTAAATCAAAATCGCACTAAATTCTGTCGAATTTGATGCTCCAGCCTTTCCTTAAAAAAAATTTATAACCTTTCCATTCGCAGTCTAATTATTACCTTCTAAGAGTTCAGAGTTTGTAAAGCAGGCTCGACGACGAACAAGATGGTCCACTTGGATGGGATAGTCTAATGGAAAATCATATTTTAGAATTGAGATGCTACGAGCGAAATAAAGTTTATTGTGGAACAGTAGTGTGGCGTGACTTTGATCGGACAAGTCGATAAAAATTCATACCTGCGGTACAAGGATCTAGGAAGTAGATCGAAATAACACAAACGTCGGAGCCTCTCCACAGCCAACGAAATCTTAAACGATTACCCACAACAGTATTAGCACAAGTAATTTAGCTGAGGTAGGGTCTCGAACGCGCAAGTTCTTCGCGAGCACGGGATGGCCATCGCCTGGCGCCATAAATCATCGGAATTCTCAAACACATTAGGACACTTTAACCCGAGTACGGGGAGCTTGGTGTAAGATAGATCCACCATCCCGTATGCATAGGGGTGAGCAAGTATTACGGATGAGACACGCTGATCATCCTCGTGATATTGTGCAGACAGGCGTGTTAGGCGGACAGGTAGGCGAGAAGGTGTCACGTCGTGGCTCGTACGTCTGGCTGATATCGCAGCAACGTTGCTGGGAGCGGTTTGCTACACTGGAGCTAGTCGATGGTGCTAGACCATGGCCAGACACCATGAGGCCAAGCCATGGAGCCACACCATGGGGCCAACGTAACGTATTCGTGTTCACCGATACGGTCGTGGGATTACCAATGAGGCACGTCGGATTACCGCAGTTAGCGGTGTTCGTTAGACCACTATTTTAATTAAGACTATTATACGTGCGCTCGAGTGTTCGTATCGGCGCGGGGCGGTCCGGGGATGTTACGTGCACGGACCGCTAACACGCGGCGCAGAACTGAGCGGAGCAAAGCGTAGAGAAGCGTAGAGAAGCGGCGAGGAGCGGTGCGGAATGGAGAGAAGCAGCCACGATTCGTTTCGCGACGTATCGATTGTAATTATCGACGCGGCAGCGCCGGGTCTGCGTTAAACGGGAACCACCGACGCCGACGATTTCGAGGATAGAATTTAGAAGCTGCGAGAGGGGCAAAAATTTCCATCGGCTGCGAACGTGGAAATTGGCTTCACCTACTGCGGCCGGAACTGCTTCGACTCGATTTAACCCGGAACGAATGAATTAGAAAGGTGGGATCGCCCGGGAAATTAATACGAACCGTAGGAATCGGGTTTGTTCAGCCGGCTTAAGGGTTGAGAGCTTTCGCAACGGTAAACGCAATCTGGTCCGACAGTGTATAGAAAATTAATATTTTTAGATTGAGAGTTTTTGAAACAGATTAAATACTTGACGTGGCAGGAAACAGTTTCGTATGGCGACCTACGGTATTTGCCAAACCTCGTGCACATTCGTAGAAGTGTTCGCAGCACATCCTCGCGCGAATGCAATCTCGAAAAACAGAATTCCTGAAGCCTGACGTCGATTAGAACCGGTCGAAGACGCGCGGCCGACCACAACGTTGTCCAATGGGTTCGAGTTTATCGTTACAAGCGTTCACCGAAAAATTCCCCCTGACTATTCCGACAATGCTGGGCCGTCCGCAAGGGAGACGAGTCCATTTGTTCGATTCGAGGAGCGTGTAACCGTGGCCTCGAGCTTAGAAAAGCTAGGCGCTATAAGACGGGCGGGAGCGCGGTGGGAAAAGAGACGCGAGAATGACCGCATTCCCTGGAATTGGATTCTCTCGCAGGGGGTGCTCGCGATCCGGAAAGTTAATGCAGCCTGGGCCGAGGGAGCTTCTAGACAGCTCGAGGGTGTGGTTAATTCTACGCCGGGAAACAAGGATGCAGCAAGGACTCGCTCCCGGTACCTGCTCTCCGCCTTTCTCGAAATCCGATGCACAAGCATTTTTGCGGCTCTAAGCGACCCGTACCCACGAGTTTTAATTCTTCCGTTCATACTTGACACTGCAGACGGAAAATTACCCTTGTATTTTTCATTTAACCAGACGTTTGTTGCATTATGAATTGCGTTGGTCCGCCGCTTTCTTACTCGTCCACATTTTACTCGAGTCTCTCGAAACCTTGATACCACTTTATTTTTAATTCACCGTCATTTAATATCCTTAAATTGTTATACAGCACTTTTATATATTTCTGGCTTTATTCGGTCTCGTTAGATTTTATATAGCGCTACCGTGTACTTACCGTTTTCATCCAATTTTAAGAATTACATTTTTCCCTTCCGTTCTACTACCTCATATTATTTTATTTCCCTTTGTACGTGCTGCAATTTTTACTTTACGTATCATATTGTTTCTCCCGCTGTGTACCCTTATTTATGTCTTTATTTTCTTCATACGTGCCACAATTTTCCCCGGTACGTATTATATTGTTTCTCCTGTTGTGTGCCTTTATTTGTATCTTTATTCGCGCACCGGCTACAATTTTTACTTTTTATTTAACGTATTATACCTCCTGTTCTCTCTCCCTCTCTATATTTCTGTACCTGTGTTTAGACCTTTATTTTCATTGTACGCGCCGCAGCATTCTCATTATTTTCTGTTAATTAGTTTTTCTTACACGTCAAAGAGCCAACCGTCGAATAAATAATTATTATTGTTGTTGCCATTAAAGGTTTACTCCAACACATTCGTTCATCGAGAGCGCGTTCTCGCCGGAAAGAAAAGCGTGAATATTTTCATCGGTTCAATGTGCAAATGCTTGTCGGCGAGTACAATCAACGAGCGTCGAGGAAGCCTTCGCGGCACAATCGTTGATTAATATATCACGACGCAGCTGAAAAATTAAACGGTGGACACCGTTCCGTCCGCATGAATCATTGAAATTTTCACGATGGAGTTGAACATGATCGGGAGATAGCCGGGCGGCCGGCTATTACCGCCACGATTACCGATCATATTTAAAACTCGAACGATATTTCTGTGAATTCGCTCGATCCCCGGGTCGCCGAAACAACCCGATCGCTGGGAATTCATCCCCTGTTAATGAAGATAAGTCGGCTGCGAGGGGATGATCGGGGCGCGACGATAAATCACCATTGATGACGATTTTTTCAATTACGCTGGCCGATTTTGTTCTGCTGCTATACTCGGAAATTGGAACCGTCGAGAATTCTCCTGAATAATACCTTGCTCTACGATGCTCTAGTATTTAATGCCACCGGAAATTGACATTGAAGCGGGACATTTGTATTCTGTTCGCTGTCGAGTGCATGGTTTTTCTTTCGAAGTTATGTTCCCGAAAATTGAGATTGTAGCCTGAAATTTTTGACGGTGATGCTGGAAATTTTTTCTGACATGCAAACATGTTCGTTAGGTGCAACCAGTATTTGTCGTAATAAAAATAAAAATTTTAGCCCGTGATCCGGAGTAGCGACCACCGAAAATGCTTCTATTTTTCAAGCACTACATCTCCGAGGGGATGATTTCTCACGGAGCGAATTCGCCGGTGAAATAGCGCGAGAATCGTCGCGAGTAGACGTCGCGTGAACAAGCCACCCCCTAATGCCGCGAAATTCCCATATCTACGTCTGACGGTACGTCACTCGTTCTTTTCACCCCCTCCCGATCCCCTCGTAACCCCTTGAGCTGTCTCTCTTTCGAGCGCGACCGAGCTTCTTACATAAATCACGTGCGTTTAACCTCGTTCGGAAGGAACTGACGCTTTGGAACCGACTTCCGGCGAGCAGAGGTTGTGAGGATGTGCCAACGCGGCTATATTTTAAGGGATGAAACCGTACGCGGATCGTGCGGCGTTTTATCGACCGCGTGTTTTGCGTGGCGAGCCGGAAATCTTGCTCGACAGCGAATACCAGGCCAGAAAACGCCGCTCGGATCGACGAGGATTAATAAACGGCGAAGGAAAGGGGGTGGAAAACGGGTGGAAAGGGTTCCGGACGGATCGGAGACCAAGATTCGCGCGATAAGCGATTTCGGAGTTCGAAAAACTGGTTCGACTCCGTAAATCTCGGCGTCCAAAGACAAAAGCACGTCACGAGGATCAGGGCTACCCCATCGCTACCCAACCAACCCTTATTTTCGATCCAGGGGCAGCACAAACCGTCGGAGGCTTGTTTGACGAGGGTAACTGGGCCTCGGACGATTAATCGCTACGCTATTAATTAACCGAGCAGTCGTTCGCTCTCGCGTTTCGAAATCGAAGCCACCCCCTGTTTCGCACAAGGAGTGAAGGTCGTCATCCCTCCTCTCTTCCCCGATGGTGGTTTGCTCGAAGATCACGGTCCTTAAGTTTTATAAGCCTAGCGAGCCCCCGGTTAATTACGATCAACCCCTCGATTTATCGTCCCGGCGACGTTTAAAGCGAGAATCAGTATTGCGGGGGTGGTCGCCGCGACTTCGAACCAGCTTGATAGTAAACGATCGATGCACTGTGATTTATCACGCTGTCAGCGGTAACGATCCGGTCGACGACACCCCCGATGGGATCTCTTTGAGGAGACTCGAGTTGTACGAATTTGTTCTGCGATGTTTTACTTCACCGTACAGAATCTTAAAGGTTGATTTACTCTTAAGGTTTAATTTATTCTTCTGTAGCTGTTTCGACGGCGCTTTAAGTTTCTAGGCCAGTCGTTCTTGCGACGAGTCTGTTGACGAGGATGCTAACGAAGCATCGTACAGCAGTAAATTAATTTAAAAAATTGTTCTCCCGAATTTGTATTTCTTTCGAATTTTATAAATTGGTTTTACAAGGCGACGACAAAAGGAAAGAAATAGTCTAAGGATTGTATCGACGTTTTCGATGTTTATTGATTTTCATCGATGTATCGAAATGACGTTCTATTTGTTCTTAGATTCGAGTACAGTTATTATAAACTGCCATCTCCTACATTTATTTGAGCCCTCGGATATTAACAAATTCGTACAGGAATGTATTATAAATTTGACTGTAGTGTAGCATGCACTATACTATCGTTCATATTTAATATAGGCTGAAATAATTCAGCGGTAGCAGTTTATAAACGAACCTAGAAAACGAACCTCGTCTACACGGTCGCAGAATCGATTTTACACAACGCGATTTACACAATTCAGGGAATACGTCACACACTTCTGGATCGTCGATAAAGAAAATCGTTACTCGCGATATTTCTCCGTGGTAATTAATAATCGAACAAGTTGCTCGAGCTTCGGTGGGTAATTTCGGTGATTACTTTAGCAGCGATCACTGTCGAGGGGGCCAGGCACCCGCGCGAACGCGATCCCGAAGTTTCCGTGAGCATCGGCGCTAAATCGTTAATTACGATCGGCGCAATTAATCACCCCATTGGCGGCGACGGCAATTTAAACGACAACGGGGGTAACGCACGAGATGTAAACAAGATTCAGAACCTAGCTATCGACGGTTTTGTCAACCGCCTTCTGGCATGCGATCCCATTAATTCATTAGATTGCTCCAAAAGTTTCTTCCGCAACGTGTACGTTCGATATTGTTAAATAACACGAGCATGTAGAAACAGAGCGATAATCTGTTCGTCATTATTTTACTATTTCCTAAGCTTCCAAATTTGTTTCCTTGAGAAACCAGATAACCGGCCAGGGTGCGAATCAATCGGCTGAAAACGGAATCGTGAGTTTCGATCTATATTCGTTTGGTGGCTCGGCGAAATCCTTTCGCGGAAGTGGTTGAAGCAAGGAGCTTTCCAACCGCGAACCTCATCTCCCTTGTGTCCAACCCACACCTTTCCACCGCCGCCCTCCATAGAGGGGGTGAGTCCGATACGGAAGTTGTTTCCACGGGGAATAAAGTTTCAGGGATAAGCGGCAGTGTCGCGGGGAGTACGGGGGTGGACCGAGGACCAGGGTCGTTTAAGTGGCTGTTTTTCATGCGGCCTCGTTGAATATGTATTCCGGTTTTGTTCCGCTCACAGGTGCGTGTCCTTCCGCGAAAGAGTGGTGATTAAGGGGATGAAAGTTCAAAGTTCGCCGTCGCGTGGGGGTTCCGATGAAAAACGTGTTTCGGGGCGAGGCTGCGCCCGTCGTATTCCTATTTTTCCAACGGAAAACCGGCTTGGACGAAAATGGACGCGTCTGTTCGCGAATCAACGATTCTACTTGTTTTGTGCATTCGTGCACGCCGCTTCGTTCTTATTTTATGCAAGAACTTACGAAACGATAGAATCGATTAAGGCGTTTTTGTGAGTAAACGGGTGAATGAAAAATAATAAAACATTTTCTGCAATTAAATAGCTTTCTGGAGAATACGTAGAAAAAGTTTCTACTTAGAAAATTCATTTTTTCAGGAGATATAGCAATTTCGGTGGAGCGTACTTAATGGGTTGTACCCCGATATTCAGCTGAAGAGGATGTATCTGCTGTTTTCGGAATTTTTTCAATTAAACGGCTGAACGTTACTGGAATTCATGGAATTATCAATTAACTGCTTCGCTCGTCAGTTTCCTTTTCGTGTCACTTCTGTCGGAACGTTCGACGCGATAATACACGCGTCCGACATGTTGCGTGTTTGTCAATTTGTGTGATTGCGTAACATTAGTTTTACGTGGGTACAACATTTTCTGCATTTGGATAATGTATCGAGGAATATACAGACAAAATTTTCAGTTCGGAGAATTCGTTGTTTCAGAACGCAGAGCGAATCAAATTTTTTTAGAAATGCCAGAAGGATTAACGCAATACAGAGGGATATTGTTTTACTCTATTCTCAGTCTACCTTTGCTGAAACTCGTTTCCACGCAATTTTACACATTTCAGGCATTTCAATTCCAGCTTCTTTGACCGCGCTTAAAAAAGTGAGACTCAATTAGAAGGGTTAGGAGCTTTCGACGGTTCCGGCTGCAAGTGGACAATTTCGGGAGTGCGACCCATATTTAAAATCGCGTCCGCCTATCGACCGAGGGTAGCCACCCCCTGGCAGGCCTATCGGGACAGACATTTATTTCACAGGCTTTCCGGATTTGACGGATCAGACCGGAGCTTCTCGTGTGCCGCGAGGATATTAATGCGCGTCTGGCGTGAAGCACGAAGTGCGCGACGGGGTGAGACAGGAAGGGGGTTGCTTTCGGATGGAAAAAACCATACTGGAAACGGAGGGGGTTGCTTTCGGAAAAAAGAGGTTGGCAGGCGTGGCCGAGGCGAAGTCGAAGGTAAAAATTGCGGGCAGATAAAGGTGTTAAGGACGCCATTCGTCTACCTCGCGGCTGACAGCCGCGATAAAGTTTCTTTCACGCCGAACTGCCGCGGACTGGTTTAAAACCGTTTCCTCGAGGACGATCCACAAGGCTCGCGCGTCAAGAAGACGGATACCACGAAAAACTTGGATTCCGAGGATTTACGGGGTGCGTGGGAATCGGTGCCGATAAGGGTTGCTTAATTGCTCTCGTTCCGAGTGACGGATTTTTCAATCTGGACGCTGAGACGTAGACTGAGGGCTCGAGAAGGAAGCTTTCGGTCCGGGAGGATTCAATTTGCCCCTGTCGATAATCTGTGGGTCTTATTAACGCGTCGCTTACCGTAAACCTATTAGTATCGTTACAGCATTTGTTAATCCCGGTGAAACAAAAATCTGTATCGATGTACATACGCACGAAACGAAAACGAAATGTTTCAAATGTTTCGGTGAGCTATTGAACTTAGTCAGTCGAAGCCTAGCTTCAATTAATCATCGTTAAAAAGATATCTGCCTTTTTATCACAATATTACCTTGCTTTCGAAAACCTACAGTCCATCTTGAAGCCGATTGCCGAATATAACGCAGCAAGTCCCATTCTGATATCATGTTTTGTTATCGTGTAACGTCGATCGCGTAGTGCTGGTGATAGGGAGGATAAGAATGATTTTTGCGAAGACCCGGTCGGCGTTGTCGCGCGGATTTGCCGGTTGCGATGTGTTATCGCTCGTTCGCTGACAAAACGGGCAAATTGTTCTGTGTGGAGAGGCGAAAAAGGGGATCGAGTTGTTGATTTGATTAGCGGCGGGAAGCCTCCGGGAATCGGGGGCGCGGGAATATGATCCGGATCGGGCGGGCGCTCGTTCGCGATTCACAGTCTCGCAAATCCATATTCACCGTCGACCGGGCAACAACAGCACCGACAACGGTAACGAGAAAAGTGACAGTGGTCCGAAAGCTCCTGTTGAGCTGGCTTCTCCCCCCTCCCCCCTCCTGTGTCCTTGTTTCTCTGCCCTTGCGCACACACACGCACACGCATACAATCCTTTCTCCACTTGGCAACCATCCCCTTACTCCCCTCTCTGCTAATCCGGATTGATGGCAACGGCCCGCTTCCAGCTGGCTGATAATAAATAAAGGTGAGTGACGTGGAAAAAAAAAATTCTTTTTTTTCTCGCAAAACCCCGGCAACGATATTACCAACCTGTGGATACGGGGCTCGACGAGCTCGGCAGAGTGCTGCATTCCGGTGCCGAAACGCGCGATGAATCTCTTAAAAGCGATAGTCCGCTCGAATCTCGAGCCCGCTTCGTCCGACGGATTGACGGGAACGAGGATTCGTTTACGGGAACCCGGAGACCCGCGAAATTCAATTTATCTCGGTGTCTTGGAGCCTCGATTCACACCGAAACGATTTTTTCCAGCGATAACCGGCGACGAGAGAATCGTGACGAATTTCGGACTGATGATTCTCGCCTGGACGTTGCTATTATCAATTATTCGGGGTGCGGGAGAAATTTTTTTCGATTATCTGGTACATGGGAGATTTTATGAGAATTTTTGGGATAGGTTCTAGGATCGTTTGGACATCGTTTTAATTACATATTCGATTCTTCATTGGATTTCGATTCACGAAAGGATTTTCTATTCTGTCCCCAATCGAGCTTTCATCCCCTCGTTTTTTTTCCCGGCGAGCCTCGCTCGACCCGAAGAAGAAATATTTTCCCGAACGCGAAGATTTATAGAATCGTTGCTGAAACGTTGAATCCGTCGACGGAACAACTGAGAATCCGGTCTTCCGTAATTGGACGTAGCTACCGCGTAACCTTTCACGTAATTGTGCCCCGTGAATCTTTCATCCCTCGACCTCGAAGAACCTTGACGTTCCGCAGCGCTGACGACGGCTTGATATCCCGTGCCGCTTCTACTTCCAGTTTTACGCTCCTCCGCCACCCTCTGATACCCTGTGATAGCCTTATTTCCTCTCCCGGTAGCCCCCGGTCTCATTAAAACTGGATTTGCTGGCCCGGTTCGATCATAACACGTTCCCCTTCTACTCGCCCAGACAAATTGCGGCAGTCTGTTGCAACGTTCTCCTCGTCGGACTGTGCCAGGTCCCCGTTGTCTGACCAAACGCCGTCCTATTCTACTTACTGCACGATACGTTTGTGTAATTGTTTCAGAGAAGACCGTCCGTCGAGCGTTGTTGCCGCGGAGGGAGATCTCGTTCTACTTTGGTGGTTTATTGCTGGGCCGAATGGTGGCTGGCCTATTCTACTTACGGCGTTTTAATGATTTCGGTGCGCGTCGGTTGATTATGGGATTGTACAATCTTTTAGATGTGATTCAACAAATGATTCTTCCACTTTATTGTGTCACGGTATCCATATGTGCGGACCCCGAATTTGATTCATTCATTGAAAAAATGAGTAGGTGCCCTATCAAATAGTTGGGAGATTATTTTCAACTTGTTCAAATTATTACGGTAAAAATCAAATGTCTGACTCGTGTCTGTTGCAATGCGGATAGACAATCTTTATTGCAGACATTCTTTATTTTGTTTAACAATCCACAGTCTACTTCTTTGCAACGTATAGAAACTGCGCAGATATTTATTTATTTTCGCAATAATTTTACTCGGTTGGAACTAACGCAGCTGTTAACTCATCGCGTTTACCTTTATTGTAACAAAAATTGTTGTTTCAACGTATCCAATTTCGTTCATCTCGAATGCGTCGAACCTAATCAACACCTTTATTAAATTCCTTTGGGAATCTTTTATCTCGACTAGTTCGAGACCCGAGGTCCCAGAGCAATGGGTTGAGACCGTGGACAAATAATACAGTGATTCTGTTCCGTCGAAGGAAACACAAAAACCGTAGCAGCATAAACAAGATATGTAAAGTTAATTGTAATAAGAGGCTCTGGCGCACCGTGCTCCATTAGAAACTCTCTCATCCCTGTCGGCGAGATGTACGCGTCTCGGCCCCCGTTCATTTTACACGTTTCACGGAATATTTAAATTCCGTTTAAATTCTACCGTTCCTTGTTTCCGGTTTCATATCTACTCGCAGATTCTACCTTCCGTCGCTCTTTCCCCGCGCAATTTCCACGCGGTATTCGCGTTTTATTTAAATTCTGCTCCCACCTGTTCCTCACGCTATTTCCCCATACCCCTTAGCGTTTCTTTCTTTCACTATGTATACAGGGTGGTCCACCGGAAAGTAGCCGACTGAAAACCTCCATCAGTTGCTACGATGCGAAAACAATCACATTATTAAAGCCACAGTACGAAAAATATATTTACCGCGTGCATATTTGTAATTCTCAAACACCGATGATATTTTAATCAAACAAGAGATTCTTATATCTTACCTTTCTATTTTAGAAAATTCGTCCCTTGAAAATGGAAAGTATCCGTCACGTTGAGAGCCCCGGGAAAAATTATCCTGCCACAAAACTTTGTATATTGAGATTGATTTTCATATTGATTAAAATTGAAGGGGATTAAAGGTGGCTGGTTTTGGTCACCCTGTATGTTTCCAGCGGATCCTCTCTCGCGTCCATTCGAATCCTATTTTCCACTTAATTTCTATTCGAACCCGGTCTTATTTATATTCCGCTCGGTTTCTATTTCTATCCGGTCTCTGGTGTGCGTGGGTGGGGAACGGGTTGCGGCCGTAGCTACTTAACTAGATTATATCTACGGGGTCCCTTAAACCGTCGAAATTGTTTTCCGATCGGCAGATTAAACCGGCTCTGTTAGCGGCAAGTTCCTCGGAGGGGTCTCGATCCTTCTCTCGATCGTTCCAATCAACGATCTTCGAGTGAGGCCAGCCGGAAGAATTAAGCTTGCCCCTCGGATCGCCGCGATGGCTTAAATGCTTCGTCTAATTCGCGAATCGATGCGAATATTTCTACTTCGGGTGCCGATTCGTTCGAAATTAATACCGATCACGATGGAACTCGGTATTCCCGAAATAACGTTTCGCTAATTCGATCTCGAAGGTCCTGGATCAAAAGCGTAGGCATATTTTATATAATAATCACAATGTTCGTACAATAAGAAAAACGAAGCGCACAGAATCAATATAAAGAAACATACTCTTCGCGTTTCCTTTTCTTCTCAAGAATCAGGACTGTAAATGCGTGAACAAAAATTTCCCTACGTACACCTGATATTCCGAAGAGGATTAGACCGTCACAGATGAGAGCAGGCGTTCATAAAAACCCTGAAGAAACAACTGGAGCAGTATTGCGAATAATATTCTACGGAATAACATTTTTCTGTTCGCTGGACCTTTTATAAGGGAAATCCAATTTTCCCCGAGCCCTTTAAATTTCTCGATGAAAATGTACATTTCCATGGAATTCTATAGTTCAATTATCGATATGTTCCTCGCCGTAACACGGCAAAAAGATGGGTAGATCTGTCGGCGGTATACATATAACCAAGTAATATTTCACTAAATTACGATGATCGTTTCTAGAACACGATATTTCCGCCGGACGAAGGGAAATATTAAATCTCGGTATTCCGTATTATTAAAATTTCTGCGATGATGAATTTTATTCGGCAATGCGATTCAATGAGATACTACTACCTTCGAGATATTTCAAAGGACACCGTACGAGTTTCCTGATGTTTAGATTTTCCCTCGAACCCATCGGGGATTCATTAGCACAGTTTTCATTAAAACACGGAACTGAAATACCATCTCGACGAATAATCCTAAACTTTGCAAGTGGCAGGGTGACTTTAAAAGCTTTGACGATCGCCTCGGATTTCATGAGGCTCGGAGCAATCGCGAAACAATGGATCGAATTGAGAAATGTTCTTCGATACGCACAAATTAATCCACTCGGTTTTCCTTCTGCCTCTCTTTGCGAGCTTTCGCTTTTTCTCCTGTTATTCAACCTTTTTGTACGCCCTCCGTTGGAAAATTATAATTAAGTATATTAAATAAACATGGATCTCATAAATTTCTCGGTTGCAGCGTTTTGCGTCGCGCAACGAGAAATTGAATTTCTGCTGCTCACCGAATTTTCGTCTAACAGACTCGAAAATCGATTTTATCCGCTGCATAAATCAAAAGTAGAGCATTTCCGAAATATGCTAGGAAAATTTTGCTGTCGGGCTCGTAAAATTAACGAAGTTAGAGACCATTTAGTGCGATGTAGCTCGAAGCAAAAGCTCCGCCTCGTTTCCTGAATATGCGTGACGAATAACTCGGAAACTAATTAACCAATTCATTGCGAACGAAGCTCATTCGATTCGTTATAAGTCTCTCTCTCTCTCTTTCTCTCTCTGTCCGGGTACTGTATCAACAATATTAATATTATTAATTATTTAGAATACTCTTTTTTAATCAGATAAAACTGATAAGGCTGAACCGAGATTGCCGCGATTGTACGTTGTCCAATAAATAAAGAAATGCATCGGTGCAATTATAAAAAATATTTTCTCACAGTTTAAGGGTCTATCTGTCAAACCCAATAAACTTTACTACCACATCGCCAACAGTTTTCCAGGAAAAAATTCGTAAAGATCACTTACGTTTATCGCTGTCACGCGAGAATCCTCCCTTAATTCGTTCGTTTCTTTGTCCCGATTCTCCATTTCCGGGAAACTGGATGTTACGGGAGAGGAACGTGGCGGAAAAGAAAGAGAGGATAATCTGGATTCCCGTGGGAACAGAAGACAGAAGTCGCCGGGTTTCTGGCTCATTAATCTTCGCGCGAACGTCTGGAACAATGGCTAGCCGTTAAGTGTTTCCATTGAACCGCGGGAAACCGCTTGCGCAAAATTCTTCGAGGAACTACGATCTGCCATCGGGATAGGGCTTTTTTAAATATCGCTCTCGAAGTGTCGAGGCTGGACACCTGCGAGTCCCGCGAACTTTTAATGAAAGCGTTCCCGGGTCGCTCGTGGAACGGGATTTCTGCTTAATAAAACGTGCTCGGAAGGTTCCTGCAACTTCGGGTTCCGTTGCGCACAGAATCGTTTAATATCGGGAGTAATAGACAGTTTTCTCACGCCTTCCTGCTAGTGGCGACTGCTTGGGACAGCTCTGAATTATTCAATTTTTCTAAACACTGTCTAAACAAGTATCTGTAAACTTTGGTGACATTAAGTCTCGTGGAAATTGGAATATTTCATTTCTACCGAACCCTTAAATTTTTCGTCTAATGGAATCCGTGAATTTTTTAGCGGCTCTGAACTCCCGAATTTTCTCGCTCGAGACCTCCGAATTCTGTAATTGAAAACTCTGCATTTTTAAATTCTTCACCTTTGCAGGTCTCAGTACTTGTATCTATCAAACGCACTAGTTATATTATTTTGTGAAATGTTGTAAAGAGCACACATTATCCACGGAAAATTTATACAGGAAAATATAAACTGGCTTTTTCCAGCTTAGTATCATAGAAGAAAATTGGTTATTTTAATTCACACTACTTAGAATGGTACCGAAGCATTGGAAGTGAAAGAAGTGAATGTTTATCTTGAAAAATGTAGAATAAATGCTTTGTTTTTTCTGGATAGAGCGATTAGAGGGTATCGAAAAGTTTGTCGAAGCAATTCTTCCTGCCCTGATCGGTCCCGTACATCGAAAACTTCACACGCGAGGATGCCGAGGGAGAGGGGAGCACACCACAACGAAATTTATTGTTCAAGAGGTTCAGGCCTGAACCGGGTCCTCTTTCTTCCATTTCGGGTTCTTTCGAAGCGGTCGAAAGCAAAAGGAAGAGCTCGACCGACAGCTACAAAGGAACCGAGCACAGAAAAAGAGATATATTCTCTGGGTTAGGTAATTTATCGCATCGCCCTCGGCCTCGGTGATTCGAGATTCGCTGGACCGATCGAATCGCCTCTGTGCCGATCCGGGAATGCAAAACAACGAAACTCGGCTCTATCGTGATCTATGTCCGGGGGAGAAAACGTTGCTTTTGTACGAGATTTAACACCTTAGTGTTCGAAACAATACTCGACCAAAAGAACCGAAATACTTTACAATACCAAGATTGATTTCATTCAAAAGAAAATTATTAATTCCACGATATAGGAATTGCGTAGACATTGATTTCTTTTTAAAATAATTTTTGATCCGGGAATGCAAAACAACGAAACTCGTCTCTATCGTGATCTATGTCCGGGAGAGAAGACGTTGCTTTTGTACGAGATTTAACACCTTAGTGTTCGAAACAATACTCGAACAATAGAACCGAAATACTTTACAATACCAACATTGATTTCATTCAAAAGAAAATTATTAATTGCACGATATAGGCGTTACGTAGACATTGATTTCTTTCTAAAATAATTTTAGTGAACCGTGATGCGAGAAACACTGAATTTATCTTCGAGTTAGGGGATCCTCGGTGGCAATCGTTGAACGAAAGAAAGTGAGAATGGTGCGGGAGAAATGAGAGGACAGAGAGAAACAGAGAGAAACGGAGAGAACGGAGAGAAGAGAATGTAACCGAGCGGAAAGCGAACGGAAAGCGAGCGGAAAGCGAGCGGAGCTGAGCGAAATACAAGTGAGTTACCGGTCAGATGCGAGCACGGAGTGTGAAAGATGGGGTTTCGATAATCGAACGGTGAACCGGATCAATTAAACCCCCCGGGGTGGGCATTAATTATTGAAGGTGTCGTCGACAGTTTCCTATCGCACGTGCGATCGAAGCGCAATATTCGGGACGAGTTCAGGATTTTCGCCTGCGGACTAGACGACCTCCACCCTCTCGTTCCGTCCTTCCTCCTTGTCTTTCTACTATTTTCTCCTCCGTGCAGACCCGATATCTCACCGCCCGCAAACCCCGTTTTCGAACCGATTTTCGTTATCCCATCGAGCGGCGAGTCGAACGCTACGAATCCGTCTCCATCTAAACAGAGAGTGTAATTTGTCGCCTAATCGATTGAAACCTGGCTCCACGCGTCATCAACGGTACTATTATCCGGCTACGTTTATACTAAATATTGTACAGCCCGAGAGCGTTGATAAAATTACGCACAGTGGAAAATATAGGTTGTCCTAAATCCTTCGTTTCTGTAAAAAATATTTTTGTGAATTCTAATGGTTTCGGTATCTTTTTATGAGTGTGTATATTCCTTTATCGTAGTTTGTAGTGGTCGAACGAATAGAAGAGTACAATTGAAAAAAAAATTTAAACCATTCTGTGTCACAAATATGTTTTACATGATAAAAGACGAAGGAAATACTTGGGAACGTTCAGTGTACATGTATCGAGTTGACGTATTTTGTTCTATTGCCACATATTCGGCGAATTCTAGATAATTCATCGGCTGGTCGTCAGTCGCGATATGATTTCGCGTTATCGAATCGTTTAAATAGCGAGCGTAATTAAATATGATATAGTATTCGTTGATCAAATTACCGAAGGAAATTGTTCCGTTGCCCGAATAGCGTTCCGAATTTACGAGTTAATGCTCACAGCCGGTCGCTAAACTCGTATTAAACATTATTAATAACGCATATTGCGCGAAGACGTGTAATTAACAGGGAATTTGTTGCTAATAATCGGCTGTCATTAATTCCCGAACGAATTTACAGGAATACCGACAGAGCTGAATGGTGCCCGTTCCGCGCATCGCGGACATATACGCGCTGTTAAAAGCGTGTACGCGTTCTTTTCATTCGGAAAGTTGCCGCGCCCGTGCATTATACGACGCACAATTTTATTTCACGCTTATTACTGTCAAACAACTTGTTATCACGCGGCCGAGAGAGCCTCGGCAAACCTCACCCAATTATAACATTAACAACGAGCTTCAAAACAAGCTAACACGGTTTAACGGTGGTTCCCCATTTTTCACACCGATTATTCACCAACGAAATACACCCACCACCACGCACATACAGATATGTATACGTACACATGTGCGTGTAGAATTCTCTCTTTGGAAATTGAGTTTGCCGAGTTTGGTCGAGGGTTCATTATGCCGTAGAATTTTCCGGGAACAACGTTCGCGATTACACCTGGCACATGCACGATTGAAAATTCAGTGACCCGCTTCTTAATTAACAAGTCGATTCTTTCGCGGTTTCGAACTTTTAACGAGGTACGAGGTTTGTACTCAACAACCTGTGAACCGTTTAGGTTTCTAGGAGAATCCATTCCATTCACTTTTTGAATTCTTCACCCTGGAGAACCTTTGAAGAACCCTGTTGCATTATTTCAAGAATGCTTCCATAGCTAACATTGGTGGAATCTTCTTTTTTTATTGGATATCATTTTTTAACACAACCTTGAACCCATGGCTCAATCAAATTTACCGTTCCACTCTCATTTACCGGCTATCAAACCCTGCGTCGAACTTCCCGAACAAATAAATTCCTTCCTTTGTCTATCTCCGCGAAGGTACGACCCCAACGATTCTTATCACAGCCGTAAAAGAGGTCTTAGCCCTTGACCACCGTCGAGACGTACAATTGTCCGACGAATAACGTTTTCCTGGGACAAATTGGATTCCCTGTAAACCGATTATCGAGCCATTATTCGAGCACCGAGTTGGGAAAGGGCGACAACGTCTGGGGTGAGCGTGACTTTACAAAAAGTTTACTGCTGGTGACAGAGCAGAATACTTTGGAAGCGCTAAAACATTATGAACAACTTGAAAGATTTAATTTTTGTCTTCTTAAATCAAATTTCTGAAAAAATGGTGGTCGTGGGGAAAAGAATAAACCGAACAATGGAACAGAATGAGGAACATCGCGAGGCGATTCCTCTTAAAGGAATCGCGTAAATTCCGAAAAATCGTAAATTTAATACCGAAACAATTACTGGTGCCACTGTATTAGGAAAGCGTTCGATCCCTCTACAATCCCGACAAAGAAAACTGCTTTCCCCATCGAAAAGGTCAGTGCTCTGACCATTTCTCCGGCGATTAGTGAGAAATCAAGAAAAACGCGTGCTCCAGAAGGAATCGGCTGGCTATGTAAACGATGATCGAAGAAAGGTCGGCGAGTAAAGACTCTCCGGAGATCCAAATCGGGGATTCCCGTGGATCGACAATTTGCCGGCGTTGTCCATCGATAATCGAGCGTCGACACACCACTTCGAGTAACCCGTGAAGGAAAGAGAACCAACGGAGAAAGAAGGGAGAATCGGTCGAAGGAATGGTCGCGGGCGAAAAGCCACGGAGGCAGGAGGAGGAGGAGGAGGAGGAAGCGAAAGAGAAATATACAACTGCAGGTAAGGTTTGCGCAGGGGGTTTCGGGAAGGCAACCCGTCGGTAAATAAAGGCGTTAAACGAGAATGGATGTTCGTCCGAGGCCCCGTAATCCCGGCGAAAAGGAACGAAGCGGAAGCCGAAGGGAGCAAACTTTTCTGCCCCCCTGCGCCCGCCCGTCCCCGCCGAGAAAGAAGTGTTTCGGTCGTTGCCGAATCACTTCCGGTTTGTCTCGCAGTAAAACTTCCTTAAGTCGACCATTTCGTGGCTCCTCCAGGCCCCGATACCGGACCCCTTCGACCGGAAATAGCTTTTCGAGGCTGGCGTTTTACAGACGTCGTCCTACCGTACCGCCATTAACCACCCCCATCTTTTTCTACGGGTTTTCGCAGGTTTTCTGGCTAGTTTTAACGACTATCGGGGCTGCGATCGATTGTCCGTAGTCCTGACTGTTGTATTGTGGTCCCAAACTGTTCGACCGAAGACACGTTTTACTTCATAATCCTACGAACGTCTCTGAAAACGTTGAACGATTCTATTTCCTGACTGTATCATCAAAACTGAAGAGCTACGTCGAAATGGTAAAAATTCAAACGTCTCCGCGGATATTGGGAAATTTTGATCGTGACGATTGAAACCTCCTCTTTACAACCACACCTTAAAAAGATTGAAGGATTATTTAACGTTTTCTAACAATTCTGGGTCACTTCTGACTCACACCAGATTCTTTATCTTGTGCGTGTTCTTTGACAAATGGGCAAATGAACGTGTACGTATGTAGGTGCTGATTCAGTGAAATGAAGGTATCTAAATAATGAATCGTAAGAGGATTGCGAGTTTCTCAAAAAAATTACGGGGAGACGGGTTTTTTTTTCTCGCTCGGAGCAGGTTTCGGAGAGGAAGATCTGGTCCAGGCAGGGCGCACAATCGTCGGATCATTACTATTCCCAGCCCGTTGGATCCATCGCTCGACGCGAGCCTTAATGCATTCGCTTCTCCCGTAATTCCCTCACGAAGTCCGCGCGCAATCGGCGTGTCCCCGCTCCGTGCCGCGTCGCGGAAACTTTCCCGTTTCGAGACATCGACTATCAGAAGTGGAAAACGTTCCCAGCACCGGAGAATCCGTCGAAGGGGATCCATGGGGAACGCTCGAGAACCCGGATTGCACCCGCAGGAGCTCATACGTTATTCGTCGCGCGCGACGGTGGACCATTCTAACGGGTGGCCTCGAAATACCTGTTAATCTTCACGAAAAGTACTCGCATCGTAAAAATACCATTTCGAAAATCGTTCATCGACGTGTAGAATTAGTCGACGTACAAAATTATCAATTTCTTAGATTCTCGTTTTCATAGAAATTATAGGAAATATCAGCTATGTTGTACGCATCAATACCTTGACAAGCAAAGCATTTTATTTTCTAACTTTACTTGGTTCAATCAAATGCATTTTGATACGTTTATTTCGACCAACTGTGTACTTAATATTTTTCTTGGTTACGAACGCCTAATTTTTCTTCAACACCTAATGGTGTTCTTCGTAAAACAGAAACTGTGAAGGTAAGATGTATGATGTTAATTACTTCTTTAATCATCTTATATATTTCGTAGATGATAATAAAGTTTAGTACACTCTATCTCTCGCTCCAAGAATAAATTTTCATGTGGCATTCAACGCGTTGATCATTTGTTCGAGTGGGCTCTATGAAAATGAACTGAATTTAATTGAAACATTTTTTTCTTATTCTGTATAGTTTTAGGGTTACACCGAATAGAAGATGTAACAACAAGATTTCCACGGGCTTCGTCACAAGTCCCTTTTAATTACTTTTCTCCAGAAAGAATTTTGCATGAGCATTCTTGAAAAGAATCCCCTTTTCGCGAATCATTCCACGGGAAGCTGAATAAAGACAATTTATTTCGTTCGCTAACAGACACTTTATGGCGAGAATAAAGTATAATAGAACCGTCGTCGGTCCTTGTTAACATAGACCAGATTAATGAAGTGAAACTTGAATGTACACTGTGAGTGTCATGTTTGCTGTGAATATGCGCGACATAGTTTTTCGGTGGTAAACATTAACTTTCGTAGAACAGTGTTACATAAAACACGTTTAGCTTGCAGTACAGGGAAAAAATGAGAGACGCCCGGAGAGTGTAGATTATAGCGAATGGATTGTGGAAGTTTCATCTCGTTAAAAAGTGGTTTTTAAGTAAGAATTATTTCGAGCAATTCTGTTGAACCGGGGAATTAAGTGACGGGTGTATTCAAAATGAAAATTCAAGTGAAAATTACCTTTCGGATTTCAGCCGGGGAAAAATTATTTTCCTTACTATTGAATTACATAATAAAAGCGCACTTTCTGCAAAATTTTAATCCAGTATAAAATAAATTTCCATTTGAGAATTTAACTCGGTAAAACGTTGAGCGTTCCCGTCTAATTGAGGAATAGAGCGATAGATCCACCGAGTTCTAATTTGAATTTAACGGAATAAAACTTCCCATTAATAATTTAACCCGCTAAACATTCTTCGTTGCATCGAAGTAATATTGGACAAGTGTGTTCCGCTAATCACCTTTAAAACGTTCATAAAAATGTTACAGTCTCAAAGAAGGAGACTGTATCCAATTAAGAATGTAGATCTGAAAGAACGCTGACTTTTTGAATATTAATCAAAATCGTTGCAAAATCGAAGGAGACTGAGCAATCGTCGACTACAATTGACAGTCGCCTCTCCGTTCCCGTTCCACCAAACAAAGAACTAGTTTAGCTCGCCAAGGAACCCTGCCAGCAGTCAACGTGTTCAAGATCGAGGCTCGTCTCGCAGGCGAAGCGCTGTCGTGAAACGTCGAAACCCGCGAATCGCACAGCGACGAATCCCACGAGGTTGTATGTGTGCGAGAGAGAGAGAGAGAGAGAGAGAGAGAGTGCAGGGGTGGATGATGAGAAGTCGTGGGTCTCGTATCGAGGGGGTTGAAGTAGGCCGGCTCGACACGTATCCACTGCGTCAGCGTGCCGAGAATTCTCTTCGAAGGTAAATTACCTCGTCATCCGATCCGGCCTCGATCGTAAAAATCGCTCGCGGCTTTATTGCGAGGTGGGACCGAGCCGACCGTGACCGTACAAAAAGGGTTGCAAGAAGGTTCGCGTGTAAATTCAGAAATTATGTCCAAATACCGATAAAAACCTGATCTGTGCTTCAGGGTAAAATGACTAGATCCAAATTTTATGAGAATACACACCCGTTACGATAAACTTGAGCATGCAAGATTCAGTTAAATTTGCAGTTTCGGTTACGTTGATAAAGCTACTATTAGATGTTTGAGCCTGTAATGTTAGCATTTCGCCTTCAGACGAACATCAAAATCGAGTAATTGTATTTCAGCTGTAAAAGAAAAATCAAATATAATTCTGCAGTGATTCTTCTCGATCAAATCCATCAGGGGCTGGATACAGCCGAATCCAGTCGCTCTCGGCCGAACGAATCATCAATTACCGAAGCCTCTGTCGGTCCTCTGGCTCGAAATTTCCCGCGAAAATCCCGTGATCCCGCGGATCATCAAGAGAACCGGTGGTTCCGCCGTCAGTGCCGATGGAGCTCGCCATTTTTCCCGTCGCCCTACCCGCCATTATGATAGTGCGGCGTCGTCCAGTTTGTTTTTTCGCCTTTGCGTCGCGGCGTCGGCGGCGTCGTCGGCCGGCATTTTTTCAGTGTCTCCCCGAAAAAATCTATAAATCTCGTGCGTGAGCCCCGCACGTACGTCAGGACCATTCGTCAGTGGGCAGATTGCAGCCGGGGCTGGATTTCGCGTTGGGGCGGGGGAAGCAGAGGAGTGAAAAAGTCCAGCCTCGTTGCAACCCCTCTGTGTTCCGACACCCCTTTCGAGCCGGTCACGGTCGGCTTCGTTCCAGCGCGCAATAAAGCCGCGAGCGATTTTTACGATCGTTGACGAGGTAATTTACCTTCGGAGCGACGCGTCGATTTGATATATCCTTCGGCGATTCTTAAAGCGCGGTCTTCTAGCTTTTATTTCAGCGTTCCGAAGTACGAAATTTCCCATTGGGATACATTTTACATCGCTCTTCGGGAACCATCGAATTCTCTCCGAGGTGTGTCGGTGAGGATTTATCTGTAATCGAATATTGTTGTATTGTTTCCAATCTATTCAAACATATTTTGAAAAAAAATCAATTTCTATTTTACTCTACTGTGTAGAAAATGTTTCTTTTCCATAAATGGACCGTTTATTTTGAAAGTGGTGAAAGTCCATTTTCTTTTGTTTCCAGAAAATTAAATGTTAGCGGACCTGACAATTAAAAAATATACGTTAATTATGCGAAGTCTGGGAATGTTTGTACTAATTTATCAATGTGTAATTTGATTATATAAATTTCTTTTAGGCGAATTTAACTAAAATAATATATATTTCCAGGCTGCAAATGGACTTACACCACTTTCGTAATTAGTCAATTGTAAATATCATTTAATTTCAACTTTGAAATAACAAATATCACTTAAAATATATTTCATATTAATCCAATTTTGTTTATAAATAATAACAAGAAATAAAATAGAATTAGAACGTTAATTATATTTATATATTGTTAAACTTAACACAAGATATTGGTATTATTAATTATTTATGCTCTTCGTGGGGCAGTGTTTTGAAATATTCATGATGCACAGGAGGTATATAAGGTAATAGCTGCTGCATATCCTTATATTTTCGGTATGTAATAGGCCTGGCATCGCGATACAAAGGCGCCAGGGCGATTTTTTAAAATTTTGGCGGTCTTTCCCGACATGTAGGTGATAAAATTAAAGTCTTAATTTCTGTGTCCTCCATTGACGTTTTATATAAAATATTATACGGTGCGCTTTTGCAAAATCTCATCCAACATATTTGCAACCAACTTACTTTTTCTCCATTAGTGTTTCTTCTTATCTGTTTTTTAATTGCGTTTTGTAAATTTTTTTGTTGAAACGAAATTCTCTCGTTTCATTTCGTGTAAAATAAATTTACTACGTTGTCTACATTGGTTTATAACGTCATAATAATCCTGTGGTGTGTACAGGAAATTCTTTTTTCGTAATGCCATTTCTATGATACCAAAATCTGCATCGTTTGGAAGATACGAATGTCCGGAGAGTAAAAATTTATGATCAATTACCTCAATTTTATTTTCCAAAGACTGGATAACCCTCAACCACGACAACGCCATTTGTAAATTTCGATTTTGCCCGGTACACGTATCGCTATATGCGATAACATGACTTTGGGTCGTTACATTTTCTAAATGTCTCAAACAGCAAGAAGCTATTTCCTGTGATTCCCTGGAAACAGTAGTTTCGTCCCACACGTACATATTAATTTTATTGTCGTGGAAATTGTGAAATCCCTCGTTTAAAACATACATATTTCGCTTATAATATGCGATTTAAACAGATAATTTTGGATAGGGTAAGGTTTTTTGTAACTCAAAAGAAAAATAGTAACTTTCGGCTATGGAAATTGGACTTACACCACTTTCATAATCAATAGTTACGCAATTTCTTTTACCGGCCAATTTTAAATTGAACAAAGCATTGGCATTTTTTAAGATATTAATTACCAACTAGTTATACACAAAAAGTTTACACTAAATTAAGCAAAAGTTACGTCGTATCTCATTTTTTAAAAAAAAGGACTTACACCACTTTCAAAATATACGGTCCAAATGTCCGGTGTCTAGCGATAAGATACGATGGATTTCTAACTGACAGTGTCGTTGTTCTGTTTTTGTCTGTTTTCAGACTGGTTTCGTCACCGCCAAGGCAAAACGAGGCAGGAAGTAGCAGTAGCGGCGCGACGCAGCACGCGGCGACGTTCGCGGTGCGTGTGGGCACGATCGACGGAGTGGTCACGCATCATCTGCGTGCCGAGACGCGAAGGGACCTGGCTGCGTGGGCAAGGGCGATCGTTCAGGGCTGTCACGCGGCCGCCCACTCGTTACGCGAGTACACCGTTCGTGAGTACACTCATTTGACCCTCGTTTCTGCCACCAGTCCCTTCGGCGATCGCCCAACGAATCGACATTTCTACCGGAATAAAGAATGGCAATCAACCTGATGGAACAGAGGGGGAGGGGAAGGACGGAAGCGGGGCGGCAGAAACGTAAAAACGCATGACAAATATACACGCCCGTTCGCTGTTCCGTGACAGTTGTTTTGCCGTTTCTATTCGACCGGATCTAACTGCGCGGAAATCCAATTCATTGTCACTCGGAAATTCACTGAAATTCATTCCACAACTTTTTTCACCAAACCGTGAAACTACGTTTTTTGCTTTAATGGATCATTGGAAATTCCGCTTTGCCGTCGCCGAAAGAAGTGCTTCGAGTTAAACGTCACTTTAGGGGACGAAAAATGTTCAACTTTTTTTTTTCCTATTTTTATTTATTCGAATGAAACTGGAATGAAATTCATTCGCGATCGTGCTCATTGTTTTCGACGCGCCGTAATGTTTTCTGCCGTAGTTTATCGCGTCTTTCGAAAAAAAGACAAAGAAAGTTGGAGAAGAGGGTTCACGGGAGATCCAGGTTGATGATCGATGCGATCGACGAGCGGAAAAGGCGGATGTTGGCCCCGAGGCCAGCATTGATCTCGATTTGAATGAAAAAAATGAAAATTCATCGAGGCGAGCGTGCGCAACAGCCGCGGAAGAACAACGGGGGGAGCGCGTGTGTACGCTCCTGGCCTCCACATTCCTGCGAACAGAAGATCTATGCGATCCCCGTCGTTTTTCCTCTCGCGCTTTATTTCACGTTCGAGCGCGTACGCGAGTCGACAAACGATTACCCTCCAAAACAAAATAGGAAAATATTTGTTTGACTCTCTCCTTGCCCCCCTCCCTCTTGCTGGAACCAACCCCCAGTTGTCCAGAGGGCACGGGGACAGTTTGATCGATGCCCGGGATTTCGGGGCGCGATTAATTTGACGCTTTATTTGGCACAGTTCTCTCTGACCCGCTAACGGAGTAATGAAAGTAATGGAAATCTGCGGCTTTCGAGGTGGTGCGAGATTTTTTCAATTTCGGATTCGTTTGCCTCGTCCAATTTGCTGCGGAGAGAAATTTAAATAGAGCCGGATTGTTTTTACGAACTTTTGGTGAAAAGTTTCCGTGTTTTGTTTGTCTTCGGTGTGATTAGATTTTCGAAATTTTAGCAGCGTTGACCCTTGGAGATCGGACAAGAAAAAATTAAAACAACGAGAATGATCATAAATTTACATATGCTCTGGGAAACCTTTTCAGATTTTTCAATTTTACATTCGTTCTCGTTCATTCGGTTGCGAGAAGGAATTTCAATCGAAGAAGTTTATTTCGTAGAATTTTGTGTGTTTTATGGATGATTTAGTAATATTAATCTTTCGAAGTCGGACAGAGGCAGGCGAGAAAATGAAGACGATCATTGTTTCATATAGATTTGTTTAACAAAACATTATGTGACACTCTAGATAGAAGATCTAGGGAGGAACAATTGTTAACAAATTCTGTGTAACTTTTAACGTGAATTTCTAGGCTGCACGTGGCAAGGGAAGGCCTGCCAGTTGGTAGTGAACCACGAGGACGGATTCGCGTTGTATGCAGCGGGGACCAGAGGCGTGGGTGGAAACGGGGTGAGTCCAGGTTCACCCCCAACCCCATTATGGAGAAGATCTTTCGACAAATTGAGAATGTCCGCCGACGACGGGGCGCGTCTCTTGTGGCTCGATTTTGGCGGCGACGATGGCGAAATTGTAAGTACCAATCAGCAATCGTCTTCATTTTAACGTGCATCGACGCTCTGGCAAGTAATTTACGACAATTGTTGCGATGGCCATTTTTCGAGTCAAGTACAAGCACATCCGACGATTGCGGACGTCAAGTAGAATTCACGAACAGAATAAAACAATTCGAATTTTAGCTTTACAAATTAAAATTGTCTTCGTAATACAGTCGCCTAAACCGAACTTCTTTGGGAATTGCACAATCTGAAAGAGTTCACAAAGCAATGAACGTGTGAAAACATTTTAAGAATTGGAGGATACTGTCGAAAATGATTAATAAAACAAATAAACGTGAATGCAGTTCCTGTATCTGCGAACGAATCTGCAGATAAAGATTGTTTTCCATAAAAGTCGCGCAGTCTAGCGATAATCTTGAACTCCTCAGTTTTCGTTCTATCCACTTATTTGATTTTTTGAAAGTGATTGCTCGTCGGTAAACGTGTGAATAATAACGTAGACGCGACTATTGCCAAATAGAAACAGCTTCCGCTCACAAATTACCGTTGCGTCCGGACAGTGTCAATATTTACAGAAAACTGTATCCACTTTCGCAAAAAAAAACTGTTTCAAGATAACTATCCGGTGGACACACGGTTCGGCGCTAGCAATTTCCCTTGTTGAAAAATCCGTCGCTGAAAGTGACGCGCTTGATAATTGCTCGATAAATTAGAATCTCGATCGAAGGCACGGCCGTAGCCGAGAAGAGAAAAGACGCCGTCCCTTTTATCGGGCGGAGGGCATTCAGAATTTTATTACAATCGACTCGAAGCATCGAGATTATTATCGTGAAAACGACGGCTGTGCACCGGGTAATCCCATTGTGCCCGTCACTGTCAAAGGACCGCCGCGCCGCGATACTACCCGGGGAAAATACGTATTTTACATCTTCCTTCCCCACTCTTTTCACCGTTCCTCTCTCCGCCATTTTTTTCCAACCCCTTCGAACACTGTCGTCCGGTTCCGTTCAATGGCCATTCACGGACGAACGGCGGAGGGTGGGGAACACCGTTCGAGGGGAATCATCGACGGAGAAATCCGCACCCGCGACAGACGTCTCGATGGAAAAATTATTCCGGCTCTCGAGCAGCCTGAAACGAACCTGCAAATGGGGAATCCTCGGCGCACGGGATTCCTTGGAATTTTTATTAAACACGGCGACGGACTGCGAAATGGAACTGAGCTCGATACCGCACCCTGCGAAAACAATAAGCGCGAAAAACTGCCCCGGAACAGGAATACGTTGCCTGCTTTTGATTAGCTTCGCAAAAATACGAAATTTCTGTAAGAATACCACTCACAGTATTCTCCTATTCTAATCATAGAATTGCCAATTGCTGGTCGACGTCAACACGAGATTTCAGTGCGAAAACACTAGTATTCTTATAGGAATTTGGTCCACTATATTTGCGAAGCTAAATAAATTCGCAACCAGATTTAGCAACATATTTCGACACAATCTCGTGTTGGTTACGGCATGGAACTAACGAACGGGATAACTGGTGGGTCGCAAATTTGGTTAGCTTTAGAAATACGCTTTCTTCTTTTTAAAACGAATTTTAGAGGATGAATGCATTAAGAATGACAGACATAGGTAGCAACAAATAATTCTCTATAGGTGTTCTTCGCGAGAAATAAGGTGAAGAAATTCACCGCTTATTCATTCTACTTTTATTTAATTTTATTGGATGATCAATGGATCGAGTTGTCTAACAGATCGCTAAAAAATACGATTTCTTCTTTTTAAAAAGAATTTTATGATGAATGCAGCAACAAATAATTCTCTATAGGCGTTCTTCGCGAGAAATAAGGTGAAGAAATTCACCGCCTATTCATTCTACTTTTATTTAATTTTATTGGATGATCAATGGATCGAGTTGTCTAACAGATCGCTAAAAAATACGCTTTCTTCTTTTTAAAAAGAATTTTATGATGAATGTATTAAGATTGACAGACATAGGTAGCAACAAATAATTCTCTATAGGTGTTCTTCGCGAGAAACGAGATGAAGAAATTCACCGCCTATTCATTCTACTTTTATTTAATTTTATTGGATGATCACTGGATCGAGTTGCCTAACAGATCGCTAAAAAATACACTTTCTTCTTTTTAAAAAGAATTTTAGAGGATGAATGTATTACGAATGACAGACATAGGTAGCAACAAATAATTCTCTATAGGTGTTCTTCGCGAGAAATAAGGTGAAGAAATTCACCGCCTATTCATTCTACTTTTTATTTAATTTTATTGGATGATCACTGGATCGAGTTTCCTTTCTTTTTAAAAAGAATTTTAGAGGATGAGTGTATTAAGTTTGACAGACATAGGTAGCAACAAATAATTCTCTATAGGCGTTCTTCGCGAGAAATAAGGTGAAATAATTCACCGCCTATTCATTCTACTTGTATTTACTTTTACTGGATGATCACTGGATCGAGTTGTCTAACAGATCGCTAAAATATTGCAGGAGCTGGACCTCGAGAGCTGTCCGAAGCCAATCGTGTTCGTGCTGCACAATTTCCTATCTGCGAAGATCCACCGCCTCGGTCTGAGTGCATAGGGGTACGAGGGGGCCCCGACGGAGGCCCCCGACCTGCCGCCCCACACCACCAGGTCCGTGACCAGTGTCTTCCTCCACTGAGGCCCAGAGATCGGTAGAACAAAGGAAGAAGCAGATGCAGAAAAATCAGCAGAATCATCAGAATCAGCGAGAAAAGCAGCGGACGAAGAAGCGGAACAGTGGGCGTACAGGAAACAGTCTAGCAAAAGGGAAACGGATTAAAATAAAGAGAGAGAGAGAGATGGAGGGGGGAGAGAAAGAGAGAGACACAAAACAGGGACTCTAACGGACCAGGAAGAGCCCGTTGAATTTTAGCCGGAAGTGACAGGTTCCCCGGCAGATCGACACTCTTCCATTGGTCCTTTAGACCTCCGCAGGATCTTCTGCAGGTCCTAAAGACCTTCTTCGAGGCTGTTGGTGAAGTGGGGCGATTGGGACGGTGTTTGCGCGACCAGAGAGCCGACAGAGAGACATAGAGACTCTTTCCGATCGCGTCGCGAGATGAACATGATTCGCGAAGCTAATCGTTAAAAACAAACAAATATTAAAATCGATTCTTATCGAAAGAAAGTATACCCCGGGCGACGATCAACGTCGACGCGATCATGCCGTCGACTCGAAGCCATCCAATTTCGCGCGCGCGATTATCGAGAGCTGAAGCAGAACCCGGCTGTCTCTCCTCTGTTACAGGTACAGAGGGGGCAGGAGTCGTACACTAATCAACGCGCCTAAGTAACCAATTAAAACTATACTACCTAACGCTAAGTATGAGTAACAGGGGGTGGGGGGAGACCGAGAAGCCGGGGGTGAAGAAGATTGACCCGGTGATGATCGGTCGGAGGGCGGCTAGACGAAGCTAATCAGTTACTGTCCAAGCGTGCGCTGCCCGTTCGCTCTTTCAGGCCGCTCCGCAACCCTTGCGAGACCTAAACTACCCTTATGTTCGTCAGGAACCCCTACTTTTCTCGGAGAAAAAGAGGAATGAGCTGTGAGTTGATCGTGAAACGACAAGGTAGGGTAGGTTCGGGGAAACTTTTCGGAATGGGAAGGTGGATGAGGGTTGATCGACACCCCTTGTGTCACTACACTCACCCCTATGCCCATCTACTACCCCTTCCCTCAGCGAGAAAGAGGAATGAGCTTGGAGCTGATTGTAAAGAGAAAATGGAGCTGATTATTACGGGTGGTTAAGTTCGCTATCGTGGAATTCGGGGGGATAGCGAGGTTATTGGGGGTTGTTCAACACCCCTTGTCGGTACCTGTACCTATGTTCCTCTGCCCCTCAACTACCCCGTTTCCTAGGCGAAGAACAGAAATAAGCTTTGAGCCGATTATAAAGAGAAACGAGAGGGATCGGTTAGCTATCATGAAATTATAGGGGATGATAAAGTAGTTGGAGATTATTTGGCACCCCTTGAGACACCTATAAAACCCCTCTGTCAGTCAACAACTCCCTTCCTTGTACGTAGAACAGGAATAAGCTTCGAGCCGAATATAAAGCGAAAAGAGGGGACTCGGTTAGCTATCAAGCCATGATGCGGAGAACAGAGGTTGTTCTGCGCGTCCCATAAAACCCCTTTCTTAGACGAAGAAATGAAATAAACCAGGTTGAAGCTGAGTAGAAAGGGAAAGGACGGGATGGGCGTTGTTGAGCACTCTCTAAGACATTCACCACACCCTTAGCTGTATCAGCAAGCCCCTTATCTATGCTACAAACGAGAAATACGTTAGCTTCGAATTCACTTACCCCTCGCTCAATCAACAATCTTGTTTCCTAGACAATGAAAAAATATAATCCAGCGTCGAGTTAATTATACAGACGAAAGAGGGTGTTCAGTCAGCTCCTACGTTCATGGCGAACCACGAAGGGTGTGGAGGTAGTTCCACACCCTCTGAAATAAAACTCACCTCTCATCCACCGCCAACCCCGCTTCCTGTTCGAAGAATCGAGATAAGTCAGCTCCGAGCCACCCATAAATAGAAAAGATGAGCCCCGGGTTGGCTACACCATGGAGTCTGGTTTTTCGCAAGGGGGATGGGGGTTGTTCCGCGAGACCTGCGAAGAAGTTTCCGATCGGTGGAGTCTCCTGGCGAAACTCCAGGTCCAGGATCACGCGTTTCTCGTCGGTGTTTACGCCGTCGGGGATCAGAATGTCGTGAATTATTTCCGATCCGATCGTTATCGATGATCCCCGGCGAAGTGATTACGTCGTCGCGAGCTCTCCAGGATCCTCGAGTTTTAACGGGTCCTCGGTGGGGTCGAGGATCAGGCTGAATCGCACGCAAGGAAAAGTTCCACGGACCGAACTCGATCGGACCGATAATGATCGTTGGAGTTTTCGTATCGAGACGTTCTCCGGGCTCGTCCATCCGCGGAGCGGTTCCAAGATGCTGGAAAGGGGTTCGTAACCTCCTTACGGATTTCTCTGTACCCCCCTAAAAAGGAAGAGCGACGGGCGGACGTTCATAGTTGTTTTATACGATTCGTATTCTTAACGCGAGTAAGTGTAAGATGCCAAGAAACGTCGATGTGTATACTGGTAGCTGGCTACGGCTCGACTATCGTTTTCTCTTGCGATAACTCGCGGTGAGAGGATGATTCTGGATGATCAGCTTCCGTGCCTAACTTCCATTATGCTTGGGACTTTGTCCCGAGTCCCTTAATCCAATTCGTTTTTAGCGTTGCTCCCTTTTAAGAAAGAAGTTCCTGTGTCTGATCAAAATTGAAAGGGAAAATCGTTTTATTTTTTATTGTGACGTGGTATATAGGTACAGAGCGTAGCTGAGTATCGACTGATTCGTGGTAAATTTTATGGTGTGTGTATACTAAAAGATATCTAATGTATCTTATTGATTCGTTTAGGTTTATTTGGTTGTGGTAGCCATCGATTTTTCGTTTGTAATTAGGAATTAATTTGTGGATTGGATTTTTTAATAATGTTAGCTCTGTTGTTACAGAGTATCATTGTCATCGTATTGTGTGTCGGAACGTACCACGTTCGTTATTTAATTTTATATTGTTCGTGTTCGTCTATTTAATTTATGAATCTTACTTAAACATTAGAATAGCAGATTTAATAAGAAAGCATTGTTGTCATTCTTCCATTAATTGTTGAACAATGTCCTATCGCAATGTTGTTACTTCATTCTACGATTCTGTCTAAATTTATAGCGAATGTGTAATACTCTTCCTACAGAAAACCAGTTCGAAACAACAGATCTTATTCGCGAGGTATCGAGCCGTTTCGCTAATGACATACTTGTAAATAAAACACAATCTTCCTACAGCTTCACTGTAACAACACTAATTCCAGAGGTGGGCAACATCGCTAAATAATTATTCGCAAGAGTTTTCATGTGAGACGAGACAATATTGCACTTTGGGTGAACGAAATGTTAACGTACAGACGGTTGTGCAGTAATCTCCGCGAAAGAGCTATTTAAAAAAATAACATCTGGAAATCTGTGGCTCTTTCATGGCGAAAAATGGAGTTGCTCTTTCATGAAGTTAACGAGCGTGGCTCTTTTTACAGAGAAAAAACAGAGTTGTTCTTTTCTCCCCTGAGAGAAATACATTGGTTTTAGAGGAACAGATTGATTCATAAGGAAAAGTAAATTGGCTTTTCCGAGAGAAGAATCTTCCTAACTGACCAAAAAAAAAAAAAAACGAGAACAACCCTCTTACCGAATCAAAAAAGAGCAACCCTCTCCGACAGCAAACCGCCAAACCACCCCTACAAATCTCTGTTGCTCCATCCCCTCCATCTTCCCTTTAGGCGAACCGACCGCCTGTCATACGTAAAGCTCGCGAAAACGAAATCGAGAATCCAATCTCGCCGCGAGTTAGCTTAGCAAATAGAGAAAGAGAGAAAGAGAGCTAAAGAGAAAGAGGGAGAGAAACGAGAGCAAGGGAGAAGGGGGACAAGTCGAGTCGAGCCGAAGATTTATTCGCATTACGAGGCTACTCGCTGCAGCCCGGAGCCACGAAGAAGTTATATCAAAGCGATGATTGTCCGTGTAAGAGTGGGAATTTCCTTTCATCATCTGTATAAATCCGACGAGAGGAGAGGGGGCAGAGGGGAATCATCCTCTAGATTCCCCGAAAACCCCTCGGCGAATTGTTGAGTGTTACCAGAGCGGCCGTACAATAATAAGATTTCGACATTAAGTAGAACATATCAACGAAGCCACGTGTACCATGTTCATTGTGTCCATCGGTCGCCTCTCGGCCCCATTCCTTTCGCGGGGGTGCGTGAGTGCATCAACGAGCCTCGATTTCGTCGAATTTTACAGGGTGTTTCCAGATAGCAAAATTACTAGAAAAACATCTGGATGCACAAATCAGTCGAGAACGTGAAACGAAATCTTGTTGTCCGAGGGCTTGTTTACGAGAAAATGAAATTTGACAATTCCTCGAGTAAGCGTGCCATTCGATAGAAATCATTTGACGCGTCTCATCACGAGTGGCTGATCTACTTCTTGTAAATACTACACAGAGCACGATAGCCTGATGAATTCTCATACCGAATTTTCTCGACAGCGAGGTACTGCTCGACAACAAATTTTGTTATTACATTTTTCAGGGATTGAAACAGTTAGATGATTTTTTTAATATTTCCGGACGTTAACTTCTTAAACAAAATATAAATCGAACATGACTTCGTTTCAGAACGATGGTTAATAATCATTTATTTCGATCCCTGGTAGAATCATCCACTTTCTGACCTAACCACCACCACAGGACACCCTGTATTTCTGTACATAGATCGTTCCGCTCCCAGAAATTCTGCGAACAACCTCAGGATTGTTCCTATTGTTCGACAACGGCGAAACGACTCTCCTCGATGCCACCGATGTGCTCGCGCGAGCCCTCTCGAGGATCCTTCAGGGCTCAACGAGACTCCTTCGAGTTGATTTCTACAGGATTTTTTCGGGGATCCGATTCACCGATCCGTGGCCGTATTAAAACGACGAACTTCCTTCTCCGAGTCGAATCGAGATTCCCGAGGCCGTCGGGAAAACTAAAAGTACTGGAAATATTTAACGAAGTGTCAGTATCGGCTGTGGTTTATCGATTGTGCTGGCCAATCGGTAATATCCTGCTTTTCTAACGGAGGTTGTTTCTAATGTTTCTGAAACGAACAATTATTCAGAATTCCAAAATACGCGCGTGCAATCTGAGAATTGAGATTGAAATCTCGGAACAGAAGAATTTTCGAAACTGTTCGAAATCACTTTCCTGGATGAAAGAAATTTTCATTGAATCAATTCAATCATTCGTTGGCGATTTGTCTAGGTTTTCAAGTCTGTTCAAATGGGTACAAAAGGGTTTACTACTTGTTCTAATAATTTTCGAACACTTCTTTCTGCCGAAAATGCGGACAATACCGATTGGCCGAAAAGTTGATTGCAATGCGAAAATCTTCGGAAGTATCGCGAAAACGATGAACCGCGGATCGAGTATCGGTTTCGCTCGCGAGTCGAATTTTCGCCAAAGGAAATAATAAATGAAGGTGGGTCGAGGGAAATTGGCAGGGGTTGGTTGACGCGTTAATCGAAAATTAAACCAACAGCGAGCGGTGGTGTGTGCGAGAGTGTGAGAATGAAAGAGAAAGAGAGATAGACGAGGCAAGCATGGAACAGAAAAAGGAGGCGCGCGCGCGCGAGAGAGAGAGAGAGTGTGAGAGAAAGAGAGAGAGAGAGAGAGAGATGTCCATCCAAAGCTAACCGAGAGTGGAAGCTCGATTCGAGGCAAAGCTTTCGGGCCGGCGTTTTCGGCGCTGAAATCGCAAAGTAGAAAAACCTGTAAATGAGCGAACACGTCGGGACGAATTAATTTAACGCTTCCGCACGATTTAATCGACAGAGAGCGGCCGCGAAAGGAACGCGGTGCCGAGCGTCACGCGCATTTCACGCACACATACTCTGACACACATATACACAGATATACGCCGGATATGTACATGCATCACATATATAAATATATACAGATAAAGAGATACACATGGACAAATTATACAGACATACAGGTACACACACACATGCCTAGGGGAACGAAGAGCAACGTCATTAAGCGCGAGATAAGTTCGGAACATCGACGATTCAGTTGAAAGGATTTGCGCGTAAGCTGTGTATTTTTCTAATGATTTAGGACGTTCGCGGCTCGGCGAACGCGCCCGTTTTTTGCCCGGGTTTACGGGACACGCAGTCCTCTTATGTTTCCATTTTCTCTAGGTTTAAGAGACGTTAACGTGTATATCTATGAGTTACCAAATAAATGAGAGCGGTTAGAAAATGTTTTTCGACTCGTTACTACGTCCCCTTCCTTCCATTTCTATCGCCTTGCAGATTTTTCGAAAGCGAGAAGTTTTCCAAACCAGGTTTGTAGACAAAGAAGTTGTTCCGATATCCTATTGAATGATTCAAACAAAGAATTTTCTTGCGATCTTTTAAGCATGTTTCTACATTTATTCCTAAAAGGTGAAATATCAGTACCATTTAGTCATGCAATGGATCATATGCAATGGATTCTCGAAAAATTGTTGAAATTCAATCTGATTATTTTGTAAAAAAATGTAGTACATCGTTAAATCTGAACTCATTTTAAGCTCCAAGCCTCTACTTTCCCATCCAATGATGAATTTTTCCGATGATAATTTGCACGATATATATCAGATGATAAGATATATAGCAGATGAAAAACTGACTGCACGTGTTCCCTAAGAAAGAATGCTCAAACTTCAAACGTCTGTAGAAACATTAAACAATTTTTCCGTGAATAAATGTACCACAGATTGGAACATTGAAGGTTCCCTAATGAAGCCAAAATAAGGTACAATTTTGAATATGTAAAACGTGGACGTTATACATTACATTACATTACAATACAAAGTTTGCAACACTTTACAAAGTGGGCAGAACAATTTTAATTCGACAATTAATAACTTGACCGTAAAAAGCTCGTACATACAGGTTTAGGTCTTGTTACTAAATTATTGTAATCTTTTTCAGTATACGGGTTCGTCCCATTGCAGATATTCCACAAAAACCTATGAAATGTAAATCTGGTTCTCTACCGTCCAAGTAAAGAATTGATTTAGAAGAATGTAAAATAAAGTGAAATTGAACAAACTTTTTCTATTTTATTTTTGGTCGGATTAAATTGCTTCGATACTGAAAAGAAGTCAGCGGAGATCGAAATTCTAGCAACTTGCACGTGTGTACCAAGCTTTTTATGCTTATTTTTGTCCCTACAGTTTTTGAAAACAGTAAAAATGTTCACCGGTTCGATTAGAAAAATTTTTCTCTGGAAAATGCTTCGCTTCGGAAGTTGCAAACAGATCTGAAATAAACCAGAAACATTCTCCGCCGATAGGATTATACTGGAAAATGGTAAGTACTCGTCTAGAGTTGATTTCTAATATTCACAAAATCAGTGTTTTATATTCTTCCGAGGATTTTCTAGTCGAAGTTCCAAAACTCCCGGAATGCACGATTACGTCTATTTTGACAGACCATCTTTATCCCAGAATCCCGTGGCACGTGAGCGAGGTATAAATATAAATACTTTTCACTTGCGTTGTCTCGGGGAATAAGGTTTTTGTTTATACTTTCGATTTATATACGAAGGAGAAACATCAATTTTATTTTTAAAAATAAAGTAACGCTAGCTACTTCATGTTATTTTTATTAATTTCTAAAAAGTTCGTTTTGCGTCCGATAACCGGCTAGGGTACGGTAACTGATACCTTTACCCTATATTCCCGTGCTAACCGTGTTTGATTCGCAGCGGCGTTTTAATGAAACCGCCGCTTACAAGTGGCTCCGCCCCATAAAGGGTGGAAAGGGTCTGATTTTTCAAAGATATTAAAAGTACACAGACCGCGCCGCCGTCCCGATGAAACGATGAAACGATGAAAGCGATCGTTCTAACGGGTGCCCCGAAACAGATCGCTTGATTTAGATGCAACGTGGAAAAAGGGGGTGAAAGAAAGTGAACAGGGTGGGGAGGGGGTGGAACGATTCCGAAGGCAGACGGAAGACAGATCAGAAAAGTTTCGCGAGCCAATCACCAGACATGGATATCGGGTCTGCCGATAAAAATGACAAAGTCTCCGAAGTTTTCTGTTCCGATCCCATCCCCTTTCCTTCGATTTCACCCCCCACCGCCCACGTTCGCAGATTCCTTTTGAATTCGCAGACGTATTTCTAGCCGAGCGATCGCGAATTTATCGATTGCCGGGTCAACACACGGACGGGCAACTTTCCGCCAGTCCACCCGATACCGTCGATGAATATTCGATGGACGGTTATTTGAGTTGGACACCCGCTGCATTAGCCCCATAGGGGGTGGGAAATTAGTCGGCCGGCGTGTGTGTCTTTCATGAGACGCCGATGAACCCAGCCCGCCTCCTAGTTCGCGCATACCTCGACTGCAAAACGATATCCGAATTTCTAACACATCCCCCAAGCTGATTTTCTGAGAATTGCTCCAACAGTTGATAGATTTTTAACCCTTAGCACTCGAGTGGTCACTCAGAGTCAAAAAATATTGTTTACATTATTAAATATATTGGTATCTAAACAATGACTAATCATTTAAGTATCGTACGAGGTATTCTATCAATTTCATATTCACAGAAAGTCGGAAGAAATGTTTAATTTCCGAGTTAAAGTAGCTCCGAGTGCAAACGTTTTAAAAAATTCTAGAAGCACGCTGAGGGTATCAATTTTCTCCAGAAGAATGTTCAATCGAAACGAGTGTTCTGAATTATTGCGAGTAGGAAACAAAGTTGCAGTTGGATATTGAATTGAAGGATGTGTACGGAGGGCGATAATGGGTTTTCACGGGTGCACGGATTTCAGGCGACGCATATTGTCCTTCATGCGACGAAACGAGCCGAAAGCCAGAAGCACACTCGGAATTTTTGTTTGCGGATGCAGTCGGCGCACGTGCATGTGCATCGGCAGAGGAACAGGGTCAACGCGGTGCATTGTTCCTCCGGGAACTCCATTATCCGTCATTAAACTCGTTCACCTGTGTTCGTTATTTTACTCTCGATCGTGCACGCCTCTGTTCACCGAGTTGTATATCTATACTGTACTTGTAACGAGCAGCACACCGTCACGGTCTATGTGGAATATTTTCGGTAGCAATTTGGAGCATTGCGCGCGGCCACGAATTTCAAATAAAATTGAGTAGCCGACTCGTTGAAATTAGCGGGTCATTTTCGCGGTCGAATTAAGTGGGATCCAGAGATTTTCGGGTACGAATCGTTCGTTCTTTCGCGGCTTATCTTTGGCCACCTGGCAAACGATAAATTTATGCCCCGAATGCTCTTGGATCAGAGAATCATTTTTTCCGTTCATCCAAAAGAGTAGAAAAATTGTAAAACAGTTTTCACGTCTGTCAAAAAATAGTAGAGAAATATAAGACGATAATTTCGATGTCTGTCTCGCAAAGGGTAGAAGCAAAGAAAGTATTAAAAAGAGTAAGGAAGTAGGAGAACAAGTTTTTGTGCATTAGAACAAGTGAATTAATTAAGGAACAATTTTTACGCTCGCTAACAAAGTAAAATAGTAAGAGAATAATTTTTCTGCTCATTAAAGAGGTAGGAGAATGAAAATAATTTTTTTTTTTCCCTTAAAGGTAGGAAAACAATGAATCGATCTTTGTGCACGTCAAGGAGAAAGAGAAAAGGAAAAATAATTTCTTTTTCACTAAAAAGGTAGAAAAACAATGGACCAATTCGAGGAAATAGAAAAGTAGATGAACATTTTTAATGCTTACCAAAAAGTAGTAGTAGGAAACCAATTTCCATTCTTACTAAAATAATAGGAGAATAATGTCTACGTTTTATAAAGAAATCAAAAAATAGGGGAACCATTTTTGTGCTTATTAAAGAGCAATTTTTGTGCTTATTGAGGAGACAGAAAAATGGCAGAACAGTTTGATTGCTTGTATTCGAATAAAATAACACGAACAAACCAGAATTCAATGCGTTTTAATACCGTCGTGCGTTAATACAGTCCAGAAAATTCCCAATGACATATCACACCGATTATGCGATCATCGATACACTCTTTCACAATCATCCGATCGATCAAAATCGAAACGATCGAAGCTCGCGTGACAGGAGATATAGAATTCGCAGCGGGAGATTGAAGACTGCTTGACGTTTAATACTAATTCGGGGGCTGAAATTAATTAGCCGTGGCCTAATTTATCGTAACGCGCGATTTCGAGCAATTTACGCGACAGTTAATGCGAAACCCGGCGCAGGTGAGAATTTGTAATTTCATGTTAATGCAATTTCAATAAGAGGGATTATCGGGTTTCGCGATTGTGTCATCGCGAATTGTCGGCTCGAATTAAATGATCCGTGAACATATCGATATAATCGAGATCGGGGGCTCTGGTGTAGCGTAATCTTAAGCAACACGGTTTGTCACTCCGTTTCTCCCTGCAGCCGTGCTGCAAGCTACAAGCTTGCAAGCTGCAAGAGCGCAACATGTTGCATGGCAATTACCAGTTCGTTTAACGAGTCACGGGACTATTTTCTTGGGCGGGTCTTTTATGCGGCCTCGATTAAAATTTCGCTTTCGTTGCTATTAATTTATTCGATACCGACACGGAACCTCGCATGCGGTAACCTCGTATCTTTAGAGATTAACTAATGACTTTCATAATTTCGGGACCAAGAGCTTACGAAGGAATTAGTTGGTCGAAATATAAAACAGTAATATATTAGAACAATTTAAGAATATTGTAATGTTGTTCTCAACGTAACAAAGTCGTTAAGGGATGAAATCCTGCTTCCTGCAATCGATGCAGAATATTTTTATTTTCCATAAAGATCCGCAGTCTACCGATTGGGCTCGCGAATCAGCGTCGATTCCGAGTTTAAAGTGTGTTCGCGCGGCCCGAGGCAATATCGATCAGCTTCGATAAAGAGGAATTTCGTGAAATCAAAATTACGTGCGACCCGGCCGAGATAACCGGTCGAATTTGCATTCCGATAGAGAAGGTTTCTTGCCAGGCTTCGTGCAACTGACCGGCAAAAAGCGCAGAATTATCGCGACGGTGCGGCCCGTCGTATTGTGCGGCAATCGAGCTTTAAGCTACCATCGCGTCGATCGATCACCTCCTCTGAAAAGCCTTCTTCCTCTCCTCGTTTTCGGACCCCATCCACCGGTCTAATTGGACAGGTTAGCTGCCCGTTAATTTTCCACCTTTTTCCCCGGGATGAATCGATCAAATCAGGAATGAATACCGCTCCATAGGTTCGCAATTCTTCCAATTTTATATCCCCTCCTCCCTCCGAGTTTGAAATGTTTGAAGTAGATCTGCGTAAGGCCGCATGCCTCATCGAGTCTTCGTTTCCCCAAAAATTTCGGTCGTTCCAATTACCGATTAATTCTCGTTTGAAATTAATTACCAATTATACACTCGGTTCAATCTCGATTTTAGCGAATCTTAAGCGAGTTTAATTCTGCGATACACTCGGCTGCAATTAATCGAAGTAGCTCCGATTTTAGCGATTCAACTGCGAACTGTCACTTCGATCACTCTAACGATCTTTTATTCCGTATTAATGTATGATAAATCTCTAAAAAGGAAAGGGAAACAATTTTGTCCATTTCTTCTTCTATGAATCTACTCCGAAAAATTTTTATTTCCGCACAAACATGCAGTTCAATAACGAATTCAATAAAAGAGTAACAACCATAGCGGACTCGTTGGCGTAACAATTAAAAATATCGATAAAACACGCCACGCCAATAAAAATGTTACAAAAGTTTAACTACTTTTCTACGAGCACCGTTAAATCCCTGAAAATACATAGTCGAAGATACAACGTGCATTTCAACTTTTACAAAATTGGAACCGCGAAAACTGATCCGTCATTAATTCTACAAAATTCCAATGTCAAATTTCGGTATTGCCAGCTCTCGCAAACTGCTTTACTAATTCACTGTTCCAGTGGCTCAAACCGCGTCGCTAATCGGGGGTGGTTTTGCCAGCGAAATTCTATAGACTGAACGTATCGTTACGAGTTTCCGTGATGCGGGATAACAAACGTGAATTATACGCGCGCGTGTGTGTGTGCTGGTGTCGGATCCGCTTTTATAATCTTTGAAACATTCCCAGAGAACGGTTCAGAGGGTGGAAAGGGGAGTAAATAAAGCGGGGTAAACACAACTATGAAACGAAAGGGATAATGTTATCGCGGGCGGCGCGTTGTAAACATCCAGGCACGCGTAAACTTCGCCAAGTCACCGTCCGATAGGAAGGAGCTCGATGAACCGAGCTCGATTTTCAATTAAAGTCGAGAGATTTCCGTGGACACGCCCGTGGAGAACGAAGGCTGGGTGTGCTGCATTCGATCAACCACCTGGCCCCTTTCTTTATCCCTGGAAACGTATTATAATAAAGAAACTATTTTATTCGCGAAGCTCAATGCAGCAACACCCGTATCGCGATAAGTAAAAGTAGAGAGCGTGGATACATTCTTGAATTAAACTAGAACTACGATATGTCCCTCGATGGCTCGCAAATAGAACCCACTTTATGTCAAGTTTCATCTTCCCAGACAAATTATCAATTTTTCCTCGACATTTTTCCTCGAAAAAAATTCAGATTGCTATAGCACTCGAAGCACGTATCAAGTGTCGTATGAACGTATTATTGTCCACTGTTCCAACCATAAAAAATTAAAAAAAAAGAACCAAGAGTGATTTTATGATTTTTTACAAACGAAGTTTTCGAGTGTCCTCGAACCTAATCAAGAAGGTGATGTTTAGACGAGGAAATGTGAGGGGATGATCATGAGCTACGGTACACGGCCGCAATTCTTCCGAGAGAGTGGGGATCGAGCGAAACGTTAGAGCGGCCAATTGAAATGCAAATCGAAGCGGCCGTAGGTTATTTCGTTGTACACGGGGCCGTGACGCAACTCCAAATTCGATCGAATTCCTCCTCTCTCTCTCTCTCTCTCTCTCCCGTGGGTGTCCCGTGCCGCAAACAACCGAACTCGTTGGGGGAAAAAAATCTCGCTGTCAAACCGGCCACCGTCGACGTCCACGTCGCGGCGACTGGACCGACACGTTTGCGGTCGCTGTGCGAGCCACGTCTATGCCGGTACCCTGATTTGCGGCCGATTCTTCCGAGGATTTATGACGCCTAGCTCGCCGTTGATCCTTTGCGGTGAACTGCGACGATGATTGTCTTCGGATCAGAGAGTTTATTCGCGCTGCAGTCGTGTTACCAGCCATGGTGGCGCCGTTTAACGTCCGCCGTTTGATCTCTGACGCTCTAATTTCGCTTCAAAGCGCGTCACGCCTGGATTTCTGACGATTTTCCATACCCTTCCGGTCCTCAGTCGATTTGCGAAATGGTGCAACGAGGCAGAAAATGATTTCTAGCAAATCCAACATTTTCGAAGCAGGGGAACATCTTTTTGCAACGTGTTCGAACATAACTCGGTATTGTAGTGAAATTTTTATAATACGCTGTGTGTTTGTAATGGTGCAAATTCTAAATATGGGAAATCTTTAATTGTTTTTGCTTTAAAGGGTTCCAATCGAAAACTGCAGGGTCTCCAAAGAGTATAAAACAGACGAAACTAGTTATATTAAAAATCTGGAAACATCTAGCACAGTGTGGCTCGGATATCCCTTGTTTCCTCGTTTAATTAAAAGCTCGCATTAAATCCCGAGGGCACACGTTTCTCCGGCAGCGTGTGGCGTTTCGTTCGACGATTTTTAATCCCGACGCCCAGGGACCGCGGAAACAAAGTCGACGTAAACGAGTATTTATCTGGGCTCCTTTTCGCGAAATCTGCGCGGTGGACGCGCGATACTCATTTTTCAGGACAGCGCCACGGAGATTTTCCTTATCGTGCCGCGGCAGACTTTCGTAACGGAGACGGGGTCCACAGCTCGCGGAATCCGCTTCGCGATTATCGACGATATCTCGCGGGAACGTGTGAAACGACCGTCATAAACCGTTTCTATGAATTTTTTAACGCTCGAAATAACTGGCTTGCCCTGGTGTGTCTTATGAAAACTACTAGAACGCCTTTTTCAGTTCAACCCTGTGTCATTTTTATCATCGCGTCCTCGCAACCACAAATTCCTCTTGAACGTTTACACAAATGTCACGCACAAAGAAAATATTAATATTCGGTTAAAAATACAAATACGTTCTCGTTACAACGATTTACGCGAGACTCGTTGCAAATTGTAGGTAGGTATCGGTGATTGAATTAAAGCCACTGATAGTCAACGATTTTCTATATTGTCATTAACATTTTTATTATACGTTAACTCCAAAGAAGATCGAAGCGCATTATCATGATTACAAAATTGATCGAATATCTGTCATTTTATCATTTTCTACAGACTTGCCTTCCCTACAAAGATACTAACAAGCATTTCAATGTATTTTCTCGAATCACAAACTCTTCAGCGTTCAAACTGAAACATTTTGAAAACAGAATGACCCGTTTGAACGTAATTTCGTAATCACAAATACTTCAATCCGCAGACTTGAATTTATTTGTAGAATAGAATGATGATTGCCAAAGACGCTAGGACAAAGTGTTCACTTAATTTCTAGATCACAGACGTTCGTGTCGGCAGACTATGGATTTACCTCCGCCAGTTTAGCGAATCTTCCGTCGAGGGACATCCGGGCACGTCAAGGGATCTCGAAACAAGGGAACATCTCGCATATTGACGCATACCTCGCGCTCGAACGACTCGTTTCCGGCGTGCGACTGACACCGAGGAATTCTTATTCCCGGTTTCCGGCGCGACGAACATTCTTCCGCGGCGGCGAACGTCCCGGAAACGAGGAACATCCGTGTGCCAGGACGTCCTCTGCTCTCTCATGTGCGCGAGTGTCACGATGAAACACGGCCTTTAACTCGCTCAGACATCGCCTCGTCGAAGGAAAGACAATGGGACAGGAGACGAGTCTCGCTCGTCGAAATCAAAATCTGACGAAGGGGAAAACAACGATGGCAAGAAGATAAAACGCTCGGAAAGAATGGATGGTCATCAAGCTTAATTGACTAATCATACACTGCAGTTGTGTGAACAACTAAACGCAGAATGAGACACTAACAATCGTCTAAGAAAGAGAATTCATTGCTCGTTTCCCTCATTCCTGTTTAGGTTTAATTAATGTTTAGATGAAAAGTTGAATAAAAAAACTGCTACATTCGCTGCGACATTTTTAGTTTCAAATTCATCGAATGTCATCCATTTGAATAATTTCTCGCGATCTCGGAATTTTTTAACCCTTTGCGCTAGAACGGTGACGAATGGCGAAAATTGTCATACCATTATTCAAAACCGTTTTAATAGCATTAAATTCGTCTGTATTCTATAAATTGTAAAAAGCTCAACTGCTGTATGAGAAGACAGGTCCAATTCGATGTGCGCAATAAAAATGATCTGTGTTGAAAAAAAATGATTTGGGTTAAAACTGGACCGACGATCGCTAAAGACAATGTACAACAGTTATCATCGATTCGCCATATCGCATGGCGGCCGCTAAACAATTAACCGAAACGCAGTCGTCGAGGCGGAAACGAGTCGGCCGGGTTGCGTAATCGGCCCGCGATTTTAATTAAAAGCTAATTATCGCCGGATTCATAGAGTCGTCGCTCGTTAAAACGGCTGGCACACGAACGGAAATCGGCCGACGGGCTACGACGAATCGCGTTATTATGAACTTGCCGGGCGACATAATTTCGCGTGGCGCGGTGCAGCGGTGCAACGACGCGTGCACCTGCAACGTGCACTCGAGCCACGTGTGCGCGTGGCGCGTTCAACCAGCCGTGTGTTAATCGGCTGCCGGCGACGAGCTCTCACACCCTTTGACACGAAAACCGTCTTGGGAATCCTGGCGAATAGAATTCGCAACCAACTTCTTGTAAACATCACTCTACCCGGTCCCATAAACGCAGATCTGCCGCCTAACTTTCATAGGATTTCGAGGATGGACATAAGTTTGTGCTTTAACGTCTTCGTTCCCTTCGTTTCATTCGATCAACGTGAACTCTCTTCGTTTAATATTCTTGTTAGCGTCTGGGCACTTTAACTTGGGAAATCAAAATTATTTGTGTAAACCGCAACGCACAGGAATCAAACAGTAACTCATTTTTCTGCTCAACAGTTTTATCAAGCTGCAAGTAATGCATCGATATTCTGAAATTCTTTCAATTCTATTATACGTATAGGAAAAAGTTGTTTAGAATGATGAGCTTGACAACGTATTTCAATTTCATCAAAATCCGAGAGGAAGTCGCGTTTCGAAAAATTCACAAGTGCATTCTTACCGAAACGCTGTACACGACGAGGATTAAGATCGTCGGAAGAAAATGAGAGATACTTACTGTTAATATCGCGGGAGTACTCGGCCCGAGAGGAGTGCTATAATCTTGAGCAAAGTGGTCCTGAAAATTCAAGCTTAGAGCTACCCTCTTGATTGAAGGGAGTCCTGCTGGCGAGAAACAAAGGCAATCATTTCGGAGAGAACGTTAATAAAGGGCGAGGCCGATGGAAGGACGGATGGATCATTATTCAGAGAAACGCAGGGAACGCCGACAATCATTTCCAAAGACGCTTACATTTTATTCGAAAAGTTCTCAACGCGGTTACAGCTACCTATACGTTTTCAGCTTCCGGTATCCGTAAGCCGCGTAACATCGGCATACATACTCGTATGTACAGTCCTCGAGACGCTGCTCTCGAGAGTTTCTAGGGCGAGCAAGTTCTCTCTTTCTCTTTCTCTCTAGACGGACGCTTATCGTTTCGAACTGAACGAGTTCCGTGTGTATCTACAAAGCGGTCGTATGTCTACCTCACCCCGAGTTTCACTGCTAGAACTGTTTCGTTACGATAATCGCGGATAGAATGATAGCATAATGTGGATTAAGACGACTATCCTCTAGAGCTACTGTCGACGCTGGTTCACGTTACCTAATATAATACACGTTGGTGCACGGTGGAATAACCGATCGACCCCTTTTCGCGGAAATATAATATCTCTCTGGAATACAATATCTATAGTGCCTCCCGGAAACTGTCCGTCACTTCTTCCGACACTTTGACTGCCTTATCTGGGGGACCAGACCTTAATCTTCTAACCCTTCGCCGCCATTACTGCACACCTCCGACTGTGACAGATCGATCGTTTTATTTAAATTCTGTTGAATTTAAAATGTTGGAACTGGTTCCATCGCATTTAAACGATCGAGCAGATTTATTTGTGATTTTGAAGTGAAGCGACCGATCGGGGTTGAAATATTTGAGAAGTATTTTATTTGACGCTCGTGATTGACTTCTTGTGCTTCGAGGAATTTGGTAAAATGAATTTTCTGGCAACCCTTCGATGATTGAAAAAATAATATTTTATCTGATGGATGTGTAGGTCTCTGAATTTGAAAGCAATTATTACAATTTAACTTGAATTGAGGCAATCGATGATGGTTGAAGCTAGATTTTAAAGAGTATTTTATTCGAGCGCATCACACTCGGAACTGCCCTCTTTCAATCTAAACAATCTCTAATACGAATCTCTGATTGTTTAGAAAATATTTTTTAGTTATTTGCGAAAGTTGAGAATTTAATTTTGCTAACAAAAGATTAAACGTGGTTTAGTTTTCGATTATATATTAAATTTATAATATCATGAGTAGAACTTCGTGTGTAAGGGGTTGAATATTTAGGTTAACGTCCACGGTTCGCATTCATGAATCTACAAATAATTATATCGATCCATTCTAATTTTTACATTACAGCTACCGATAAGGGTTGGAGCCAGCCTTTAAATAAACTTTTATTCGTGCCCATGAGGCTTAGAACTACTATCTGGCACCCTAAGAAATTTTTTAGCACCCTACAATCATAGAAAATTTAATTTTTCTAATAAAACTTCCCAAATGATTTAATTATCGTTTGTAAAATTGAGCTTATAGTATCATAATAAAATATTGAACTGTGAAGAGTTGAATCTGGTTCTCAAATAAAATTTCATTCGAGTACACGAGGCTCGGAACAACCCTCCAGCACTTTAAGCAAAATTTTTAGCACCCTGCAGAGATTGAAACTTTAATTCTCTCAATAAAAGTTCACAAAAGGTATAATATTCGTTACTGTACCTGTATTTTCGGTGCAACAAAAAACTTTTGCAGTGAAGGCAGGAAGATGTTAACAGTGTCCTCCATTTGGAAGTTGACAGAGTTTTTAGTAGGCAGGCAGGGATCGTCCGGTTATTAAACCGTGCAGTAGCGACAGATTTCATTCTAGAAATTGGCACTAAGAATTCAAAGATAGACGAAGGAATACTGTTGGTAAATATCGTTTAACCCTTCCGAGCTATCCTCCTCCTCTTCCTCGCGAGGAGGACGATCTTCGAAACGCTTCCCAGGGGACGTTCGAGCCCATCTCTCAATCTCATTCCTGACAACTTTCTTCTTAGACGCAATAAAGTTACCCTTTAAAGTCTCCCCTCGGAGAGCATCGGCAAATATTGTTCATACACTGCGAGACTTTATCAGACAAGGGCCGAAGTCCCTGGATATCTATAGTTAAGAGCCGGCCCTGGACCACGGTCAAATTTATACATTGTTGTGGATTTCTGGACTTATTAGGTCGTTCGGAAAGTTGTTTCGTTTTCTCAAGAGAAAAGCAAAGCCAATGTTTTACCATTTAGAATAAGTTTCATGACATTTTGTTCTACGATCTTATGCGATTATTCGGGCAACTTAAGAATTGAGTTATATGACTTTTCACGACATTATTGGAAATTAAATTTGAAATAAAATGCACTGTAAGACAGGAAATCACAGCCGAAATGTCAGCTGTCCAGATATACCAGGATTTTGCGATCTAAAATACGGTTAAGTAATAAGAAATTAGAGAAATGCCGTCTCTACGCGAAAAACGAAATTACTTAGCCGAACGACCTAATAATTAACAGCGTTCGATGCTTCTACCTCTGACTTCTAAATTTTTGAAATAGATTAGCATTAAACAGAATCTGAATTCAGTGACAGACTTCATACAAACGAATAAAAGTTACATAAATTGCGAGAAATGGAAGTCACATCAAAATTGATTTTTATCAGCTACTCGTGTTTGCCATAAATTCATAAAATCCGCAGTTCGGTAATTGAAATGATTGTTCGATAGAAAAATTAAAAAATGGAAGACCTTTTAATAAAATTGCACTTTCGAAAGCTTTATACGTTTTCGTCGTTACAGCTGATTATTTGGTGCAAGAATTGAAGAATTTCCAAATCCTAGACTCATCCAATTGTCACAACAAAGTCTCAAATCCAAAATAACTGATTACTGCCAATAATTTCAATAGCAACTAATCAAAGATTCGGATGGTATTATTTTTCCTTGAATTAGAAGGTAGGGGGAGCTTCGAACGCTGTCAACAGTGGCCGGGCCCGTTGGCCGTCGTTTACCGGCTAACATGCTTACTAATTCGAAAACGCAGGTTGTTGCGTGCACTTATCTATGTACATGGAAGACGAACGTGACTCTCGCAGAGGGTGGTAGGTAGACGAGCGTCTCAAACGAGCGATAAGCACCGGCGTAGTGACTTCCGCGTTAAACTCGCTTAACGGCCGGTGTAATTAATTAAAGGACGAAGTTCAGTGTCCTGTGGAGCAGCCCACCTTAATCCTACCTCTGCTTTTTGTTTTCCGTTTAATCGCCGACCATCCCCCTCTAGATGTATCTTGCGCCGAACTTTATTTCCCGGAGTTTTCCCCGGTGTTATTCCCATTGTCAGACTTCGTTCGGACTAATTAGCGACGATGAACGCTTGATTCTTCGTTCTTTCTTTTCTGTCACCGACCCTTCGGTGAGTAGCGGAGTAGCGTAACAGAAGTACACGTATAATCAGACACAGAATAAATAACGCGATCAAACGTTGATATTACAGGGCTTCAGCTCCATGAACTGATACGGCACGTGTAAGGTAGTGTTGTTGTGCTCCACCAGCAGGTGACCTCGTCTTGGGGACGCACCAACCACCAGAACTGTCTCGCCTTTCAACAGCGCCACCTCACCCTCGCCCTCTTCTGAAAACAAATTGTCTTTCTTGTCCAATGGATATTATGGGGTCTTGGATTGGTCTGTAGGAAATTTCTTTGGACACTACTAAAGCCAAGCAATAATTAAACTACAATCAAAGTTGAAATAGAACAGAACAATGAAAATGACAGAAGCGGTTTAAAAATTTTTCATCGTTCCAACAAGCAACGTAGAGTTCCACGATAGTCAACTATAATCAAACTCGCGCAGAAAACAGCGATCATCCTCGCGATCTTCGTCACCCACTCGCTGAAGTACGCAGACGAAAAAAATGTGAAAACAAAGCAGAAACACTGGCGCCAAAAGAAAATCTCCACGGAGTCGTCTAGAAAACAAAACAGGCGCAGCAGCTCGGCGGTTTGCAAGAATACTCGAAAAGCCCAAGCAGATCAGCGCAAGCGAGAAGAGCAAGTTTAGAAAGCTTTTCATCAGCGATCCAAGTTTTATCGCGACGATTCCGAACAATAGCGGATTCGTCGGCCAACAAGACCGCATCAGCAAACTTTCGCGAGGAGGACGTCAGATGCATCGCACATAGAGAACGCAGCGACAAAGAAACGAGAACAAAAGAGGAATAAGAAGAAGAAGAAGAAGAAGCGTGTCGCCCAAGTCTTTCAGATGGAGAAGATGCAACCGGCTCTTACCTGGGAATGGCATCTTCATGATCCTCGTCTGCGGGTAGCCCAATTTCGTGTTACCTGTCACTGTGTAGCTCCTGCTCGGTGGCACTGGGGGCGGTCGTTCCTGAAACAAAGTTTCTGCACACTGAAAACATGCATTGGCGAACGGCTTCAAATAAAATATTATAATTAGACAACGGATTTTTATGTGGAAGAAAATTGTTCTTCGAAAATATTTTTATCAGAACCACCTCTTCCAAGTGTGTTAGAACTGTGCCTTTAAAGGGTTTTAAACAGAATAGTCCCTTTCGAGTGCTTCAATCAGAGTCGTCCCTTTCATGTATTTTAATCAGAATCATTCCCTTTGAAGTGTTTTAATCAGAATCTCCCCTGTCGAGTGTTTTAATCTGAACCGTCCTCCACAGTTGTCTCAATCAGATCCATTTTCCACAAATGTTTTAATAAGGATTGTTCTCCAAAAATATTTCAATCAGAATCGTTCTCCAGAATTGTTTCAATCAGATCCATTTTCCACAAATGTTTTAACAAGGATTGTTCTCCAAAAATATTTAAATCAGAATCGTTCTCCAGAATTGTTTCAATCAGATCCATTTTCCACAAATGTTTTAACAAGGATTGTTCTCCAAAAATATTTGAATCAGAATTGTTCTCCAGAATTGTTTCAATCAGATTCATTTTCCACAAATGTTTTAACAAGGATTGTTCTCCAAAAATATTTGAATCGGAATCGTTCTCCATGAGTGTTTTAATCAGACTATACGCGACAGGCTTGAACAGTTTTCGAAGTGTTCTTACCAGGTCCAAACCAAATAGGGTGCACGTTTGTTGGATCATCTTCTGGTCCGCACACTTCTCCGATGGATCCGGGGGTGGTGTGCCAGCGATCGGCTGCGGCCTTGGTCTAGTTCCGGTTCCAGTGCCACCGGAAGTCGTTACGTTCCTCTGAACGGTTCCGGTGGCCGTGGACGTCGGCTGCTGTGGCTTCTTCTGACCCAAACCGGAATTCACGCCGAGCGTCGACTTCCTCAGCGGCCATCTTCTTCGCACCCTCCAACCCCTCCACGTCGCCTGGTGACAGACAGAATGATATTCGAGCAATAGATTTTTTGCAAAAACAATAGTTCCGCTGTTCCGAAACTATCAACTGAACAATGACGACAGTCAAATCTTGAAGCACAACGTCCATCTATTTTTGACAATGATTGGTAATAAACGTATACACACACACGGTTACCATCCCTTAAATTGTATAAACGAGTATACTGTCTTTGTGTAAGACTAAAACTCTTTTTTCAATATCTTGCAATATCCTATCATCATATTCTATCATCAATGGTGCTTATTATGGGTGATGTTGACTAACACGCTCGATGGTAAAAAAAATACAAGAAAATGGTAATATTGAATTTATAGATTTGTGACGTATCGTGACTCGATGAATGAAATTTCATCAGAAAAAAAAATTAAAAAATTGTTTAAGGGATGTTTTACCTGTATCGCAGTGGCAGCTTTCCGCCTGGTCTCCGACCTCAGATTCTCGAGCTGCTGCCTAATGCCCTCGCTGAGGAATATGTGCCTCTTGCCTAACGCCCAGCTAGTACTAGCGCCGAATTTACTCTTCAACTGTTGAGCATTCTGAAGGATGAGCTTGGTGTCCTCGACGGCCTGCTCCTCCGCCCGGCGTAGCTGCTTGAAAGGCGCAATCAGTCTGTACCTGGCGTTGAACGCCTTGAAACGCATTCGGTGGGGATATCCTGCGATTATAAAATCATTCGAATGACGCCAGCCTTGCCTGGAATTAGTAATATCTAATCTCGCATCGACATTCAGTCTGAACCCGGCTGGACTCAATGCACTCAATCCTGGCTAGTTTGACACCCTGAACGACTTCGTCGCAAACAGTCTACAGCCACTGTCATCTTAACATTTTCTCTATTCTCTGAACGAATCACACCGGGATTTTGTGTTCTTGCATATACAGCAAGAAATATTGATTTCATCTCTTAAATTCTCAATCCTTCAAACCTACGTTCATCACTAAACTGAAGAATTGTGTGAACGTAACACAGAATCGGAATGTTGTTATATCAATGTTTCCACTTATTCGAATAAATAAACAGAAGAAATACATTTCTATTTATCTCCCCGTTTCTTGCGACTGGAGGAGACAATTTTGTTTTCTTCTTCTTTCGATTGTAGCAGCTTCACCTGTTCCAGTCTTTAAAAATGTGTGAAAATAGCATGTCCCGAACACAATTCGCTAGCTCCCTGTGAAATTTTCATATTTTTCTTTGGATAGACGGCAGTTTAGAGTCTATCCAAAGAAAAATATGAAAATTTCACAGGGAGCCAGCGAATTATGTTACGTCCGGAGAATAGGATAATGTATGAAAGTTTTCTGGAGTAGGATAACCGAAGCTAATTTAATATGGCGAGCCAAACAGCTGTTCGACAAGAAACGCAGCCAGGTGAACGTCTGACGTCGTCGTCGGGCGACGAGCGAGCATGCAAATTGAACGTCGGGAGTAGTTTCAAGACGTACCGCCGGCCATTAGATTTACTGTCTCGAGAACTTGAAGGGATCGTATCTGACGCATAGTCACGCCTCTGTCTAGGTGCAGCGGGGTTTCTGTGCCGTTGCTTCTAATGCACCTGACAAAGTGGGGCCTGGCGTGGACGAGAGTTCTCAGGAGATTATCCAGCCGCGTGTGGAAGTCCTGAGTCAACGTGGAGATTGGCTCGTCCCCGTTCAAACTGAAACCAGAGACAGTCGACGACGATTCCTGTGATTTTCGTTTCGCCCTGTTACGGTTGACAGAGAGCATCATACACACGGACAGAGAGAAATACGGGTAGATAGAGAGAGGTAGGGGTAGAAAGAGAGAGAGCAAGATATTGGGATAAATAGAGGGGGACGTGGCTAGAGAGGGAACAAGAGATAGGGGTAGAAAGGGAGCAAGACATAAGGAAAGATAAAGAGAGATAGATAGGGGTGGATAACAAGGGTAAGCCACGGTACTGGACTTGGACATTCCAGAGATTTTTAGTTTTTGTTAATAGATGTCGTTTCAATCATTATAATTTCAATCGATAGAATTTCAAGACCTAAACCATGTTATATGGCAATATCCAGACTACGAAAACGAACGTGGTACGTTAGAAACGAAGCTTCGCAAAGGCAAGTACTGTTTTCCTTCTTATGTAAACCTGATATAGAAGGCCTGAAAATAATTGATAATTTTCTCAAACAATGTTCCGTAAGGATATAAAAACAATGTAACACCTATGTAATGTAAGCTACACGTAACAATACTGTACTTGCTAAATAAACCAATCGGGGTTTAAAGCAATAATAAATAAATAAATAAGATATAGATTGGGAGAAATATGCATAGAGAGATGTATAGAGGGTCCGTTCGGACCGGATACAACGTGATGCCTTACAGGTCGGTGTGGGAGGTCGGCGATATCCGGAAGCTGACGCCTCTGGGCACCGTGTCGCTCGCGTACAACGCTTTCAGCTCGCTGCCGAACAAGTGGGTCGCGAAACCGAAGCTGCAGGTGTGCTTGTAGAACACTGCCACCAGGTCGTCCGGCACCACGTCCTTGTTCGTATCTTTTGCACACCAACAAACCCACCGTTCAATTAGATTCACGATCTCATACCAATTGCTTGCTGCAAACATCCTCTTGCAGCCGCCTCTTCGTTCAGTGAATTATCGAAGCGTTTTAGGTAAGGCTTTTGGGGTCGACGATATATTTTTCAAATATTCGTAAAAGAGATGTTTCACAATTCAGGATTTCACGGTCGATTTCAGGAAGCTAAAAGGATCAGTACCCGCTAAATACGCACCAAGGAAATCGGAGGCGTCGTAAGTCACTCTCCCCGCAAAGTGTTGGATCCCGAATGATCTACAGTCGACGGTCCTAGGCTCGAAAAGCCGGGGATTCTGTTTGTGCTGAACCTTCACTTTGGCGACGTAGCTCTCGGCTGTACCTCGGATAGAACACTCGACGTCCAGCATGCTCAACAATCCGGTGCGCTATGCAACGAAACAACAATCCTAATAGAGAATACCATTTCGCGCATGGTATCTCATCTCCGGTTTGAAACGGACCGTTGGCGAGCTTTGTATGCTGTTTTCTGAGAGATCAACTTACCAAGGAGGAAATGAGATCGATACATGGCACGTTGTCGACGTAGTCGACCTCCACGTCGCACCGGATACCTTCGTCACGACAACTCTCGATCGAGCTCTTGAAGATATGCGTGTTGTAGAAGTGTTGCATCGTTTCCGCGCAGAGATTGATGCACAGGTGCTCCAGCTGGCTTGGCTTAGGATCTTCGAATCCAAACATGTCCAAAATTCCGATGAACCCGTCCGTGGCGTGTCTCACTGCGTTGTTTAACGCTGTCATGCTCCTGGAACCCGTGCCACCTGGTTGCGGACATAAATCGGATTTCATTCACTGTAAAACATCAACTCCTCTCGTCTTCGTTTTCATTTCTACGCATCCCAAAAAATCGCTTAGCTCTATCTCCTTCGTTTCTCCTCTAATCAATTCTGAAGGGGGTAGACTCGTTTTTCAAGGATTGCAAGGGTGCGAGATGCGCCTTCTCAGTTCACGATAATGCAAAGAAGGGGTTTTGCAGTAGTCAAAAGCACTAGATAAAAGATCAATCCAGGCCGCGATAGCCCTCAAAAGTCCTATTTTTACGTTTACATTATTTGGAATCATACAGCTGCGAATGTAGCTATTTTCATAAAGCTGCGACAGCTACATGACACCGTATAATGCAGATTGCGCCTCGCAAACGTCAAGATAGGACTTTTGAGGGCGATCGCGATCTAGATTGATCTTTTGTCTAGCGCTTTTGAGAAATGAGAATGCGCATCCCGCACCCTTAACAATTCTGGAAACGAATCTGCCCCCTTGAAGACGACCAATATTTAATGTCACTTCGTACGATTCGGGATTGAAATTTTCGCTATCAAATTCATTAATGAGTTAATTATTGTACCTGCCGAGCTGCCAATGGTCGAAGCATGTTGGCTGGTGACCTCGGCCTGGTTGTGCACGGACTCGTTCGAGTCCGAGGACAAGGTGCCAAGGGTTGAGCCTAATCTCTTCAGACTGTTGGCTCTCCGGACGATGGTGGCCACGGTGCGACAGTAGAGCGCTTTCGCCAGCGAGTCCCTGGTCATGTTAGACTGCGTAAACAAAGACCCTTCAACATTGTTCGACACCGACAGGGGGACAGCAATTATAGCTCGCATAATCGCGGACAATCAATTACACAGTACCATATTCGCGTCGCAGACCGACTTGACCAGTTGTCCGCGAGCATTGTGTGTTCTGGAGGTCAGACCTCTTAGCAGAGCTGGCGGAGGGACTCCTAGGAGTGCTGCTACGGAGGCTAGTTCATTTTCACCTATCACACCAACCTCCACACCTGGGCGATCCGTGAAGCCAACGTTGCCAAGGATCAACACCGCTGCTAGGACTCTGACTACGTCCAGGAATGGTATTCCTAACACCCCTGGAACAATTTTTTAATCTAATTCATTGCTCCGCGACGATGCGTGTTTCACTTTGATCGATTCAATTGCAACGTCGATCGTGCAGATTATGCGGAAGAATGAGAGAAAAGTTAAAATGTAAATCAACGTCCTCGGAGAATTTCTCAATTTTGCACTGTGTTCGATGATGGAACTTCGTTACGACTAGATTTTATGCATTTATGGTAAAAATGAGTAGGTAGGATTTAGAGCGTCAATGCATTTGTTCCAGCTTATTGAAATTATTAAAGTAAGAAAGAAATTTCTGTTTGACTCCTGTTCATCGATGGAAAGAATTTTTCTTTTGCAGGAAGATACGCTGTCTATGTACGTTCAAAGAAAATACTGTAGATCATGAATGTTACAGATAGGAAATTAAAGCAAACTAACAGAAGCTATTTGATAAAAAAAAGCAGATATATGTAGAACGACGAGTTTAATAAATTAATAAATATATGAGACATGAATTAATGTAACATTTTGTTCTAGGAAATGCACAATCGATTCAGTTTGAAATCTTTCTGAAAATGTGAATCTAATCTATTATGAATTTGAAATTTTCTGTTGTTTAATAGTGTACGATATAAACTTATCAGCATACCTAAACATGCCTTCCAAGCTTGAAACCTTATGGCATCCTCGGCTTCATCCTGCCTAGTGTCGCCATGTTGGAGATACCTCAGATTCTTCAAGTTGTAACCCTCCAAGTTAAGTTTCACTAGAACATCGTGCAACGAGGATCACTGTGGATGCTCTGTAGTTAAATAACTACATCAAACAACGACATTAATAAGACCTATTAATTCGAAAATGTCACAATTAAAATCAAGAACCAGTCCACAATTTCATCAACATTTTAGGTTTACGGATTTTTCATTATAAAAGCAACAAGAATATATATCGATCCAAATTTTTAGCCACTTCTTTAGAATATAGTCCCAAAGAAATAAATTTGTCGAATAATTTCTAATGGATACATTTTTAGAATCTTAATAATCGTAAATTAAAAATATTACGAACCGTCAATTTTGACGGACTCCGTAAACCTGTTAACAAAACCCACGGTATTCAACAAAACGAACAGGAGTTTATAAATCTTCAGTCTTCAGCATCATCGCAATAAACTCTTCTTTAATCGAAAACAACAAAAATGAACCCGGACAATCTCAAAGAAGACAAAATTACTAAATCAAACGATAAATGAAACTTCATTAGTTCAAATGTTTTTAACAAATATACCTAACAGTAACAATCAATTAGAACGTTCTACAACAAACTCCGAAATGTTTAACAATCTACCTCGTTCCTCGTGGGACAGTCCAGCCAGCATCTGATAGAAAATATGATAGTTCTTCTCATCAGGCAGTGGCCTAATTACTCTCGTCTGGTCCAAAAAGTAACAATGAATCTTGGTTCTATACAAAGCGCCGTCCGTCACTTGGACCTCGATGAAGTGACCCTGAAGAGAACATACATCGTCAACATACATCGTTAGACTGCGGATTTTATGCATCTATGATTAAAAAGAATAAATAGAATTTCAAATGATAGGAAAATGAAGAGAAGGATGATAATACAACATTTTCATTCTATTAAAATTATTATTAGAGTATCATCGTTTTCCAACAAACCAGTCAAACTATCGACAAAACTTCAAATCCCAAAACAGTCTACATACTATCCTAGAGCTCTCCGAATTGGTAGCAGTCTTCGCAGATCCCAGGGACCTGAGGACAGTGAAGGCAGCAGCTAGGTGTTTGAATGCGTCGGTCTCAGGTCCACCCCCAGCAACGTCGAACAACTGTCTCAGCAACAGCATGGAGGCATAAGTTTTCCCCGAACCACTAGTCCCTAAAGAAATCGCGAAAAGTCTTGGCTTGTTGCTTTGTAATCGTGTTGGAAAAGGTGAAAGGTATTAGCTTACCGGAAAGAATAATGGCTTGAGGATAGCCGGTCTCCGATTGCTGGCGAACAGCTTCCTGGACGACTTTGTTCAGCTGAGGCGCCAGCGGTACGGCCCTGGTGCTCGTTAAGGTCAATGGATTCCCGACGTCCGTATAAGGATTGATACAGACCAGAATGGGGCCCACGTTCGTCTGAAATGCGTTCCCATTATCCACTCTTGCGATTATCAATTTCGCGCTCGGACCCTCTCGCGGGCTGATGAAGACATAACAGCCAATCAAATTGCTATATCTTCCACGTACAATGTTTTTTTTCACGGTGTTTAGGTTACCTTTCCAACACTGGATCGAAATGGAACAGAACTGAATCGTTTCAGAGTCACCGTTTCATTGTTCTGCATAATCTGATGGAAAATTCTTCGGAATCACGGATTTCAATGTTTCTAATTTACGATTATTGATTCGACAATTTTATTTCTTTGGCTACGAGGATAGTATAAATGTATGGCTAGAAATTTGAATAGATACATTCTTCTTGTTTTTCTACAATAGTTTTAATCTACAATAGGGTCTAGTCTACAATAATTTTAACTGAAATACTAAATTGTGAAGCGTGATTGAAATTGAGGAAGGAATATGAACGATAGATCGCAGTATATATTATTACGGTTATTGTAATACGCGCGCCTAGAAACAAACTCCGGTTTCCCAAGGAATGTCGTTCGTCGACTATCCGAAAGGGGCCGATTCGATTTCGGCGTCCGCGCAAGCGATAGAAAGTGTTTGAGAATATTAGTCATGGATCGTAGTTATCATGTTAATGGTGCAAAGCCGACAGACGTGTATCCGTAGAGCAGGGCTTGAGATCGTCTGCGAGAGCAAACATGATCCTTTGAGTCGAGAACGGGACGATAGTTGGGAGACTGTAGTATGTTTCATTATTACAAGCTCTTTGAAGTAGGAGAGGAGAATATCAATTAGCTCTCTCCTCTTATTCTCATGTATCTCCTCTTATTTATAATACGGATTAGTCTGCACGAATTAGTTTCAGTTAAATTACGATCAATAATTACAAGTTCGTTATTTTTACGAACACAGAATAACCCATTTCAATTTATTTCATTGTAGTTCAATGTAGAGATGATTGGAGAATCCTTCACGATAAAAGTAAACTGACAAACAGTGTTAATATTCGTTAATTCTATAGTTCTCAAAATCCGCAGTCTACAAAATCAATTCCAGAAAGGCAGAGGCGAGTAGATCGCCGTAGATCGAGGGATAAACGGTCCTTCTTCGGGATCGATAGATGAGTTCGCGGGATCCTGCGGTCTTCCTCGAATAATATCCTCGGAGGAGGATAAAAGGAAGCCTCGGACCTCGCGAGCGTCGTAGAGACTTAGAAATCGGGACAGTTAGGGCGGAGAAGGTACAGAAGGTAGAAGGCAGTTGAACGGAGAAGGGGGAAGGAGGAAGGAGGAAGGAGGAAGGGGTAAGAGTGAAGGGGGGGCGCAGACGAAGGAGAGAAGACGAAGGAGACAAAGAGCGCAGGGTGGTGCAACAGGCTACGGAGCGGCGAGGCTTTGGCGGGCCTTGGTACCTATTAGAAGCCCACCTAGAGAAAGCAACACGCCGGAGGACGAACAAAAAGGTGAAAAACGGCCGCACGAACACGGGGAGGGAGAGAACCGGTCCTGCGACGGGCCCGGTACCTAGCGATGGGCCCAGTAGACTCGCTGAACCGAGCTTTTGAACAACTGGGTCGTGTGAGGCCCATGATTGTCTCTGATCGCAGCGACATCCTCGAGTAAGGTCTGTCGGATTTTACTTGTTGTCGAACTATGCATTTATTATACAAAATGTGCAGGTGATATTTAAAACAATGGACAGATTAAATGAATTTGAGAACTATTTTTTTTTACTGAATGGAAAGAAACTTTTGAAATAGAAACAGAAACAAAAAAGAAACAGAACACCTAAATATCTCCGTTGCTTTTCGTTGTACAAAAAAACTTCTTCGGACAAAGTTACACTGTTTGAAGGGCCACGTGTAACGGTGTAAGGGAAAAAATTTTTAAGGTCATTTTTTCTATAAGATTTCAAGGTTATCGATGTTTTTTTAAATGGAACGATATATCTTCGTTAACGTAATGTTGTAGCTGACAAAATAACGAATTCATCCATGTAACACAATATGACCTACAAATGACCTTCAACCCAGAAAAATGGAATAAATAAAATTCAACGTGCAAGATTCATTTGCTTTATTTCTGTTACGCAAAATGTTCAAAAATATTCCCTTGAGCTGCTATACATTGAAATGTATCGCAATACACAACATAATAACAGATTCGGTGTTGACAGGAAGACGTTTACGATATACCTTCACCTATGCGTTCGTACAGAATCGTGTTTATCAACTACTAATTTACTCTGAAGACCTTTTTGCTATCATATTTCCACTGTTTCTAAGATTTCTAATCTATCAGTTTATCGATGAACGTTTCGCAATGCGTTTCTCGAAGGAAGATAAGATTGATATGATTTTCATTTATGGAGAAAGTCGACAGTGTTTGAGAGAAGCAGTGCGGTTGTACAAGGACCGATTTCCTAATCGTAATTGTCCATCAGTTTCCGTTTACTCCAATTGGTTAAATAAATTCCGTGAAACTGGTAGTGTTGAAAATAAAAAATGTACGAAGGCGAAGACTGTAAGGAGCGAAGCAAACACAATTGATGTTCTGGCAGCAGTGGATACAAACCCTCGTGCTGGTACGAGGCACATCGCACGAGAAAGTGACATTAGTCAAAAATGTGTAGTGCAAATACTCCATGAACAAAAACTTCACCCCTTTCACCTATCAATTCACCAAGAATTTCATGGTAGAGACTTTGTAAATCGTGTAAACTTTTGCCAGTGGGGATTGAGACAATTGATAAACGATAGAGCATTTTTTGATAAACTATTATTTACCGATGAAGCTTCGTTTACGAATCACGGGCAGATAAATTTAAAAAACATGCATTATTGGTCATCTGAAAGTCCGCGGTGGTTACGGACAGTCGACAAACAAAGACCATGGTCCGTCAATGTTTGGTGAGGAATTTTAAACAACCAAATAATTGGACCTCGCTTTATCACCGGAACATTAAATGCAGAAAAATACATTGCATTTTTACGAGAATCGTTACCAATTCTCCTGGAAAATACACCCTTGTCGTGTCGTAACACATTTCTTCCCGTGTCGTAACACATTTCTTGAATAACAAGTTTCCAAATCGTTGGATTGGACGTAACGGACCCCTAGTATGGCCACCTCGCTCGCCAGATCTTACACCCCTTGATTTCTATCTATGGGGAAAACTGAAAGACGATGTTTATCATGAACCACCAACCACTGTAGACGACATGAAAGAAAGAATCGTCAGGACTTGTGCGTCGATGCCCTCAGAAATGAATTACAATTTAATTATATTTTTGAACATTTTGCGTAACAGAAATAAAGCAAATGAATCTTGCACGTTGAATTTTATTTATTCCATTTTTTTGAGTTGAAGGTCATTTGTAGGTCATACTGTGTTACATGGATGAATTCGTTATTTTGTCAGCTACAACATCACGTTAACGAAGATATATCGTTCCATTTAAAAAAAACATCGATGACCTTGAAATCTCATTAAAAAAATGACCTCGAAAATGTTTTCCCTTGCACCGTTACATGTGGTCCTTCAAACAGCGTAACTTTGTCCTAAGAAGTTTTTTTGTACAACGAAAAGTAACGGAGATATATAGGTGTTCTGTTTCTTCGGACTCACCCTGTATAAACATTATAAAAAGGTATTATTCTTGGTACAACAATTAAATCGAAGCACATTTATCGATAGAATTAAACCGTGAAGATTAAACTGTTGAATTTATTTCTTGTTTATTATTGAAATGCAGTTTGCCTGTTTATTCGCTCACAAACATTAAAAATAGTCATGGAATTTTTAAAAATATACACAGTCGCGTTGGCATTGTTCCTGCTCGAATTCAACGAAGCCAGCACTTGCACAGGTTTTTCAAAGAGCGTCTCAGATGATAGCAAAAGAGAAAGAGAGAGAGAGACATAGTAGAAGAGAGGGGAAAAGGTCAGAACGAAAAGAAACAAAAGAACAAAGAACACAGAGGAGAAGCAGCAGAAGTAGAAGAAGGAAAAAGAAACAGGAATAAACTGGACAGAGGAAAAACCTGGTGGACAGAAGATCGCGAACATGATCTACGCCGTTCAGCCGTATCTAAAGATCAGGCCAGGGATCGGACTTCTATACCCGGAAGGTGGTCGTAACTCGATCGAGAAAGTGCGAGGGTCCAATTAAACCGGGAATTACGATTTCTCGTATGAATCTCTCGGCAGCCCACGCTTAATCGTCCGGCGGGCTGAATAATAAAGCGATCGGATCTAATCGATATCCTGGAGACACTCCACTTTCCACCAGTGTGAATTTTTTACTTGCTGCTGCTCGTTAACGATTGATTCACCGTGCACTAAAACTAGACCATTTTATACCACTTTGCTAAAACAATGAAAATATAGTTCCTGCGATTTCTAGTGATTTCTAGTGATTTTTATCGCGTGACCGCAGAGTAAATAAATTCATTGAATCGCTCGTTACAAACGCATTTCGACGATCTTAAGAATTGTCAATTGATTCTCTCCTGTTCCTTTTGAAAAACTCCAATTTGTTTCAGAGAGTAAACGAATTTCAATGATGCTGTGCTGAATAATTTTTTGGAAACGTTACGGAGGCGTGAAATATTTTTGACCATTTTCTGTAATACTTCGGCCAACGTGGATTTAACGGTAAACAAGTTAGGACTCGTTAATGAATTTTTCTGTGGAGAAAGCAATTTCAATCGCGACCCGGCACGACTCGTGTTCCAAGTAACATAATAATTTCTTTTGGGATTGCTGCTCAAAAGAAAATTATTAAGCTTCTTTTTGACACGGCGTAGTCATTAAAAAGCCTATTAACCCTTCGTGTCCTGAAAGAACAGCGGCGCTAAAGAACCGCTTTCATTAAAATGCCGCCACGCACCAAATGCGCCCAGATTTTTCGCTGCAGTTTGCAGTGGCAGCACTCTGTGCGCATCTCTTTCCTAACGATTTTGAAAAATGTTTACTCACAGACGTGCAAGTATAATCACGGCCGTATAAGAACCGTAAGTAACCTAAACAAGTGCTGACAAGAAAAACTTGACGCAACCTGATACAATCTGAAAACCATGGACTTTCGAAAAATCTTTTCTACGCAGTAAAATGGCTAGACAAATACGACTTGATCTACAAAATATAAATACAATTGTTGATCGCTGGACAGCGAATTTTATTCATTTACAGCAAAACTGAGTAGGTGTAATTTAAAACAGTAAGAACGCTGGAAGAATTTAAAAATACTGTTACATTATTTTCAACCTATTAAACATATTAAGATAGAAGATTTTCTATTTCGCTTCAGTTTGTCGCAATGCAGGTAAAAAATGTTTGTTTTGCATAAAGATCCGCTGTCTATCGATCACTTTTCAGATGTCAGCCGGTTTTCATAAAGAGTCCAAATTAAAACTGGTTTGTAACCAAGATAAACAAATATCTAGCAATGAAAAGTTCAAGAGAAACACGACTATAATCGGAGTGTCGATTTTATGCGTTTATAAGAGGAACGAAAACATCAGAGAAGTCTAACACGTAGTGGTACATAATTTTACGACATACTTGTATCTTGCAGCAGCCGCACGTAGCAATCGGGGGAGCAAGATTCTAATTTTGCGAAAGATCCTTGGTCTAATTGTAATTAATTAGGAGTAGATTAGCGGGTGGAAGATGTTCGAAAGTTCTTTGGGTTTAATCCGGGCGGAAACGAGGGTTTCATAGGTGACAAGCTAATATAATTCCTCGGGTGTTCTCTGTCTCGTTGCGCCGACGATATCTTCTTCGAGCGCTTCTTCCCATTAAGAATTCACCCTTGTCTCAGGCGTTGGCTCAGCTTGGCTCTGCTTGGCCCTGTGCTTGGCTGGTCACAGAGCAGCACGCGCAGCTGGCACGCTCGCATTCCATTATCGTGCTCCGCGTTTTAATTTCTCCCCGGCATTCCTTAACGCGTGCCCCCCTTTTTTTCTGATTACGGGCCCCCCGGGAGCACTTCATCAGACACTTCCCAGACGATTCGGGGATGGAGAATCTGAACTTCGTTCACGACCTCTGCGCACTCCGATGAGGAATCATTTAGCACGTTCGTGGGGCTGAGTGTCTGCATAGTAGAAGATCGTTCGAAGATATTCAGAAAATTTTATGAACAGATGTAGGCGCGCTATGGACCTATCATGCTAAATAAAAAAAATGGTCAACATCAGTTGCTAGAAACAGGAACCAAGCAGAGATCGAATTTATTTCAGTTCGAGTTTCAGGTTTACAGTTTTGGTTTTAGAGGAGAACAAGTGTGCTGCTTGTAGGAATTTATTATAGGCCAACTAAGATCCTCGTTTTGGAAAAAAGCTCCACTTCTTTCTCCACACAAAATTTCCAAAGATCGCATTTTCGCAGACGGCGTCAAGCCAGGCCCGTTTATGCCTGCTCAAAAGTAAAATAGCGCAAGTTCCGAGAGTCTAGTTATCGTATAACAGTGTCTGGCATCGTTAACCGGGCCACAGCATCTAGTTTCGCGAATAAATCGCAACTCTCGCGACTGGCTTTATTGGTAGAGGTGATATTTCGGCAACAAGCACGGCGGAGGTGCAATTAGGCGTCGAGTATCGAGGAAGACGCTTCGAAATCGGCTCCGGGGGACCAGGAAACGCTTTCAGGCTCGGTCGAAACGATTTGCCAACGAAATTCGCAGCTTGTGCTTTCCCTCTCCACCTCCCTCTCCCGCTCCCTCTTCTGGAGAAAATCGCAACGCGCATCGATCACTCTGTGCCTCGATAGCGAAGCGTGTAGCTCGTTCGCGGACACGATAAGTTCACGGGCCTTCTAATTGAGATGAATGCTTCGATTCGCCACGGACCAATCGAGATTCCCCGGTTCAGATATGCTATGCGAACGTTTAGCGAAGAGTCCTCCTGTTCCGACATTTCGCACACTTTTTCGTACCCGGAGCCATTGACGCGTGTACGTTGTTCGTGGAAAATGTGCTGTGGCGTTAGTTCAAGCGGTGGATATGTCGATGATCACACGAAAATTTTCCATATTTAATATGTCACGGTGGGATCAATTTCCTTCATCCAAATAAAATAAACTGCAGAGGTGACTACTGTGCAAGTGGAAAAAAATATAACATTTATAAAATCATCTCCTACCGTGTATCTTCTTGTAATTTTTATCCGCAATTGCATGTGCATACGTAACTAAACCTAGTTCTACATTTTCAGCACTTAACGTGCCACAATTTAATATACATATGTATTATTCGTGCGAATAGCATAAATCAAATTCATTATTCTTTGTTGTAAGGTTCGTCAGCTTACGTTAGTTAGCGAACATAATTTCCACCCGGTTCCGACTGATCTCAATTGACATATTAATAAGCTTCTTGGGAAATTCTCGTTGCTAGAATAATCAGAACAGAGGAAACACTGGTCACCAATCCTGTTTTCCTTCGGCAGGGAATCATTGATGAACCAAAACTGCATCGAGCGCGTCAATAATTCTGCTTGCGATTAAAAATTAATGACGAATCCCAACGATCCAAAACTATACCCGTGCATGAACACTTTGTACCAGTCTACTGAAAGTTGCCCAAACGCATCAGGAATATTCCGCAAACTGAACCGAAAACTCCAAATGGTACATTTACGAGCACTTTACGATTTATTACGTTCCTGTAATAAGCGTTCGACCATTTATGCATCAGCATTTCAAAGAGTTACTTAGAATATTCCGAAATTAAATGCGCGGACGTATCGACTTCCAATACTTCTCTATTTAACCGTGCATTTAACACTTCGACTACCTTATTAGCCTTCGTTTGTAGAAATTATTTTTCCAACTAAAAGTACACGACTTAAACGAGAAGATTGAAAGCAAACTTTGAAAAACTCATTTTCATATTCGAAGAAATTGAAATTTATTCGCATTTTTATGCTGCAAAAAGTTTAATTCGAAATTTAATACGAATAGTACAATCATCTAGTTCTTTCATCTTTCATATAATATATAATATATTTTCAATCATCTTTCGTATAAAAACAATGAAAACATTGACGTTGCCATTTAAAATTATCCAGCGTTGAATTAATCGCCTTACGGGATTTTTGAGCTTGCCGAGGGACGACAGTCCAAGTTTCGATGAAATGCATCAAGTGAATAAAGATTGCGTTGACTTACGTGGTACTGCTTCGCGCAGAATCGGGCCTGAAGACACTTGAGGACCGCGTCCTCCGTTAGGGGGCCCGGCAGGTGAATGAGGTCGTCCAAGGCCGTGGAGGTCGCGGGCCCCGATGAGCTCGTGGTCCCCTTCGGGAGACATCGATGCTGACCCTGGTTGGTTTTCGCGTTCTTCACGTCTGCGATGATGCTCGAGATCGGGGGTGATCGCAAACAGCCCAGGGCCGTCACGCAGGACACTATACCATCGTCTGGGATCCCATTATGGCGTTTCGGGGGGTCCAAATCTACAAACAACAGAGACCAATCATAACTTCTTCAACTTTCTCTTCAGAGACGCATTTTTACATTCTAATTAAGCTTCGGATGCATGAAACTTTATACGACTCCAACATAAATAAACAAAATAGATAGTTGCTGGTATAGTCGACGCAACACGTAAGTACTATATGCGAGTAATTAAAAGTTAAGTTACGATTTCTAATATTTGTTAAATCGTTCGAAGTAGAAACAAGTTTCTACGTAGAATTGTTCTTTTACAGAAAACTGCACAGTCTGGTGTTGATCGAATTCAAAGTGGAATATGTTCGAAATACCTAGGTGCCAAAACACAAAGGTAACAGCGTATTACAAGCGAACCACATATGTACTGATATCGTTAACGAGACTCCAAGGGCAATCAGCATTCTTTCCATACAATTTTACCGGCTTTTTCGGGAGAACTGACCACAGCGACGACGCGCCGCTCGAAATTAACGCAGGATGGATTAAACGGCGAATCGATCGGCGAATTTTATTCACCAGTATTTATTTTCACCTGTACGGGAGCGAAGGGAACAGTGGGTGGCCGTGGTCCGCTTCAAAAAGTGGTAAATAAATCGTAAAACGGAATCTGGGCCGAGATAGTCGTTGTGTAAACAGCCGCGTTTACCGTTTCGATGATTTTGCGGAGAAATCGCTCGCCGCTCTCGGTTATTTAAAATATCAACCCTCGTTTCAGGCTGCGAGAAAAGCAGAGAGATAGAGAGAAGGAGAGGGACAAATTGTAGATATGTAGCGATGACCAGTTCCAGAATAGCGGAGCGTATCACGAATTAACGCGGCAATGGCGATATTACGCGCCGTTTAAATATTAACGAACCCGATCGACGCAGCATGGACCTCGCGAGCATCCACGTGGACATACACACGCTCCTATTTCAACTACTATGTACTGGGTGGTTCGGTTTAATTCGCGGCGATCGGATCGAATAACGATGAAAACCGTTGCCGACAGAGGTTACTAGCCATTTCCAGTGGCGCAGTTAAATAGATGACGCGATGATGTTGATAGACAGCGGATTGCTTATGCACTTACTGGCATAATTCCCGTTGAAAACTCAACGGCTGGCTTATCTATGGAATTCGTTGTTTGTCCGAATTGCGAACTAAACGTCGCGCATGTGTTGAGCTATTGAAAAATGTTCATGCAGATAATAATCTGGAAACAGGGAAATTGATACGGTGAATTGATTGCTGAAGATTCAACAGTGAATGGAGTACGGTCCCCAGCATCAGAAACGATCAAGAAGGTATTTATTATCCTGTAGACGCTGTCGGCAAATGAGACTTCAGGCGAAACTTCCGAAAATCTAAGTTATTAAACCCATTATTAAACGCGGCCTCGGTATTCAACGGTTTAAAGCTGCTTAGCCAAACTTGGATGAAGCGTTCGCTAACCTATGGGGTCTTCGAGCCTCTCCGCAGGGGCTTTGGAAATGTTCGGTGATCTATTTTCACAATTAACTAGAGATTCCTTATTGGAACAGTGTTGTGAAAATAAACAGTGCAATTCAAAAATATACCATTGCATTTGGGAGGGTCTACAGAAACAGTTGCAGAACGAAATGTTGTCAAAGTTTAGAATCTTACTTTTGTTTTTTTGTTTCACCTCCTCCGAGAGCACCCCCCATAGGATACGTTACTACGATACAACTACCAGGAGGTGATCAGTATTTAGACCGACTCCCGGCTATTGAAATACGCTGCGTATCCGTGTTTCCTTATTGTTTATCAATTATTTACAGTCATTCTTCTATCCTTTATTTCCATTCGTTCATCCATTCGAGTACAAACATCCATTTGTCCTTCCATTTATCTGTATGGGATCCATCCCACTTTTCCTCAGCTGTTAAATTAATCAATTGGGGCCGGTAAATAAATAAATGAATAAATAAATAAATAAATGAAGTCTGTCATTCGCAACACAGCGTCGCACCTGTAAAGAATAAAACTCTTCGTGTCCCTCGAAGAAGAGTGTCAGAAATGTCAAGGAAAAAGGTGACGGTCAACTGCACCGACCTCGAAGAGAAGCTAATTCAGACGTAGCCCAGACCTATCGAACATGTAGTAAATCGGGTTGAATTGTTGACGTGTTCGCAACCGTACCGGAGGCTAGGAAAGCCAGAGAATCAGGGGATGATGATCGCATATACTGACCAGATATTAAATTATTCGCTGCGGTGGCGTTGTGGCCGAGAGTGTTCGCGGCGGCGTGATTCGCGTGCGGATGAACGATCGCGGAGGCCGTCAGCGTGTGCCCCGAAGAAGGATGTCCCAAACCGTGGGGCAAGGTAGCGGCTAATGGCAGTGTGGTCCTGGGGGGTACGGCAGGGGCGGGGGAAGACGGCACGCATCCTTTTTCCGGGCTTTTGGAAAGGGGGGCCGCTGTGCCCTGGTTCGGCCCTGAATTGTTGTTCGGCGGCTGGCTCACGTGCAGCCGGTTCCTCAGGGTCACCAGTTCCGTACTCAGACTCCTCAGACGCTGCTGTAGGTGCACCGCTTCGTTCGAGGACGAGGCATCTGTAAAAGGCAAACCGATATTCCGTGAGCTGCTGCTCTGCCACACTGTTACATACACGGTTTATCCGGAATGTTCCCGGAACGTTCCCGGAATGTATGTAGAAATATTAGATGATTGCATAAGTTCGTGCCCGATTTGAAAATAAAATTCAGTGGTTAAATTTTCAACAGTTTTATTAACTACATTGATATATTTATTATTTACTTAATTATTTTCTACAATTAGACAAAAATTATGACTATGTATAATTTTCTTTCTGCAATCCGCCGCGTAGCACAGTTCGCAACGTCTATGACAATCGGGCACGAACTTATGCAATCATCTGATTGTATTGTATTCTAAAAATCTAGATCAATGAAACGGTTTATGTGCAAGGTATACCAAATTATACGTTGCGACCACTGTAGCGCGATTCTGCACCTCCAGATAAGCGGAGATCTCTTAAAAAGATGAATCGAATAATTGACCATGACCCTTTGTTCGAGGTGAAAAGTTTCTTGCCGTATCCTACAGTATTTCTCGCGAAGAACAAAAGTCTGAAAGGAACTATAGGTCTCGACTCAACCGTTCTCTTAAAAAAAAACGACTTTAAAGTTTCGTAAACTATTTTACCCTGTATGTCTGCAGAAAACGAGGTCATTCAGACTTTTCTAAGTCGCGATGAGTACTGTACGACCTCGTAAGTTTGACCTCGAGATTCAAGGTTAAGGTCAATTTCGCGGTCGATTCTTTTAACAGATCCTCTACCGATCCAGTGGCGCAGAATCACGCTACAGTGGTCACGACATATAATTTTGAAGGAGCCTGTGCAAAACCAGTGAAATTATTAAATATTATAGTATACACGCACTATACGAGAGAGTCGAATAATCTGTGGACCGACTCGAACGAGGCCTTGGCGGGGATCGGTGACCTTGAACGGCCGATATTCCCTGTTACTCGAGTTGAGAGCTGGCTGTGATCCCGTGGCGGGAAGCTTTGGTGGGTTTTATGGTTGTCGGGACTCGTAAAAGTATTTTTAGTTGGTGAGACGGATATTATGGATTTGGGAGATGGTAGATGGAGAGTGTTGAGTGGGTGGGATTTGGAGGATGGTTACAGGTGGACCGGACAGGTTGAAGGTTGAGTACATTTCTCAGAAGATAACCATGCAGTGGTTTGTTTAACCTTCAATTACTCGAACTCCAGTTTCCACGTAACTGGTTACGTATGAAATTTTTATTCAATGAAATAACTACTTTAACGCAAAATGGATGTTTCCTAGCGTGGTCGACACCTTTGCTCACGCTCGAAACACTAAATTGGAAGTTTCCAGATTGTAAATATTATACCCTAGTAATTAAAAGATAATAAATCCTTCGATCGCGTGCAACGAACGGCACAGTTTACTGTACAGAGTGATTCAGGGAATTGGTACAAGCTACTGCTCTTTTTTAACTGAACCGATCAGCCGTGTCGCACATTTAACCGGCCGGCATCCGCCAAACGGGCGAATCGCGTGTTCACAGGAGGAAAATTCGATGCGCCTTGCCGGCGATCGTTGCAAATTTCCAGTGACCCCCTCGACCGTTTCGCAATCCTACGCCCCTTTCAGCCTGTCCGTTGCCGGCCCCCGCGGTACCCTGACAGCCGTCGAAATAATTCATTTAGAAAACGAGGGGCCCCGGTCCGAATTTGCGATACGCTGTTTGCGCTGGCTCGCGAAACGCGCGACAACCCTTTTATCGCGCGCCCGCCGGAGTTCGTTTGCCCGGCGAGGACCGTGCCTCGAATTGCAAACATCCGTGGACGTGAATTTTTCGGGAATAACACGTTCGACCGGTGCAAACACCGTGGCAGAGGGGAAGGGGGAAGAGGGATGCTGCCGAGGAGAGAGAAACGGTGTTTTCCTCGTTAAACGTTTTCCCGCGTATAATCTGTTGCGTTATGGCGAAAACACGGACGGACCCCGGCTGATGAATTTAAATAGCCGCGCCACTGAGAGAGAAGCAGAGAGAGAAACAGAGAGACAAGGCGATGGAGAGAGACAGAGACGGATTCGCGTCGGCTGTTTGCAGAATTTTAAATAATGTTTCGTTTTCATAGGGGACGGGAGAAGGGGTGGGCTCCGTGAGCGTACGCGGCCGAGCCTTCCGGAGATTTGCGCGGTGTATTATTGATGCTCGTTATTTTGTTGTTTCGATATTGATTGGTCACGCGAGACTTCCGCTGTAAATGTTCTCTTTTGGTCGGTGATTGTTGTGCGCGGGTGCTGAGCGAGCCTGACGGGGGATTCGGAACTTTCCATGGGGTGGTCGGAAGTTGATGAGGTTGTTGGAACTTTTGAAAATTGTGTCAGACATATCGTGGCACATGAAAACAATTTGAACGTTTGATAGAGCTGTCAGAACTGTTGAAAAGAATGTTGGATCTTGATGGGGCCAGCAGAGCTTCCTCGCAAGAACTCGGAGCTTGACAGAGCTGTCGGAGCTCTCGAGAACAAACTCCTGAACAAGTCCTGAACCAGATGGACCAACAAAAGGAAACAATCAAAAACAGAAGGCAGAGGGAGAGGGAGAGGGAAAAAGTAAAACAAGTACGCATGTTCTCTCTTCATTGTTCTGAGACGCTGCATTCAGTCGACTGGCTAAAAACCCACAGAAATTCAACGAAAAAATGCTCGGATGGAAAACAAGGCCGGAAGCAGCGCCGGTTTTTCGTCCTCCTGTTTTCCTTACAGCGTGCACACCGACGACTGCTCTCTTTCCTGAGCACCTGGAGAGCCAACAGAGCGAACAGAGTGAACAGAGCCTCGAGTGCTCCTCGTGTGTCCATTGTCGCGGCCGTTAATCCAAGGACACGGGTGACACTGCGAGAACCAGCTCGGGGATTCTTCCCCGGTCAGGAACCAGCTGACTGACTGACTGACTGACTGGCTGACTGACTGGCTGGCTGGCTGACTGACTGACTGACAGCTTCACCCTTCTCTCCCGACGCTAAATCGACAGGTGTTTCGCAGACGCGACGCGAAGAGATCGCAGGGACTTGGGGACCTACGAGTCGAAAGCTGACACTCACTGTCACAAGATTGACAACCGAGTGCCATTTAAATTGCCAGCAGGAGACACCCATCGCTCCGAATTGTCGGAATATCTAGAACGATATGAAAATCATGGAAATTCGATCTTCGACCGGATGCTTCGTTTTTTTTTGGCGAATATGCAAATAATGGTTCTTATATTCTTGTTAAATATGATCGATTGGTCAGCGGGTGACATAGTTTATCGTTAATTTAATTTGTCGATGGTCAGAGGAATTTTCTGATTTTACACTGCAAAAATACAAGCTGCAACTGCCCGAGAAAACTCCACAAAAAATTCACTGTCGAGAACTTTAAAAAATTCAAAATAAATCTGGACGATGGAACAACTATTATGAGTAACATTTTGCAATACCCGAAGGATTCTTGGTTGCTATAAATGCCATATAAAATAGAAACTCGAACGAACAGTCTCGTATTCAATTTCTCGGGACACCTCGTCAACGATAGCGATCGTTTCAGGTCCGATATCGATCGGAACATTGTCTCGAGGCGCTATCCAAGTTTCAGGTTCGCGGATGTCGAGCTCTAGCTCTATCAGAGCTATAGTATCACAGCTCTATCAGACCGTTCCATCTAACAGGCGGACAACTCGTCCAGATTAGCCACCGAGTGCCGTTTCTCCGCGGAACGGGGCATACTGGTTTTCTAATCGGCGCATTTAAAAAACGAACACGTCCGTTCCATGCGACAAACCTATCCGCCACGCCGCGTATACTGTACATACGTATATCTGCGTACCGTGAACCGCGGAACAGGCCGTTCCCTCGTGTCCCATATTCGTGAAACCAGTCGTACTGGCGATCGTTGTTGAAAAGCGCGTTTCACCATGGTCAAAACACGTCGATTTTCTCTCTTGGAGCTTCTTCTTTCGCGAAAATTCTCCTCCATGTACAGAATCCTTCGAAAAGCAGATATCTTTGATATGTTCTACAGAAAAATTATCTATTTCTCTATCACTTCTCAATTTTTGATTTATTCTTTTATTATTTTATTATTCGAGCGAGCGAGTTCCTCGTTCGAACCAACAATAAATCCAGTCTGTTTTATTCGTAATAAGCGAATGACGAATATGCTACGGAAGGTTTATGCAAATTTTTAATTTTTCCAGGTAAATTTCAAGAAAGTGGGAATAAATGGAATCTTATTTTCAGTGGCAGTAGCCTTTTAAATCTGAAATAAATCAAAATCGTATTAAATCCTGCGGAATGTTATATTCTAGCATCTTTTGAATATTTTTAAAAGCCATAAATAAATGATATTCTCAGCTTACGGTCTTTCACTCTTCCAGTATCAAAAATGAATAGAACCTCCTATAAATTTCACTTCAACAAACACACTTGAGCAACCGCAACGAACGCAAGTACATTCTACGAATTTGCACGAAGATATGCACATTCCGATAGCAAGTTTCAATTAATTTCATTTTGATGAACACACTTGCTCTCATTCTGGAATATCAACACAAAAGTGCACAGTCTGATATCAAGTCAGTTTTAAAACTACCACTCGCGAGCACAAAAAAAAGACGAATTTATTTACATTTACATTATTAAGCTTCTCCAACCAGGCTCATTCTCCTGGATTTTCTTTTTCAGAGAGTCTCCTTTTCTCCGATCTACCTCTCGTGTTCTCGATTTTCTTTCTCTCTTTCGATCGTTCCTTTTCGTGTTGCCTTGGAGTCTCTCTCGCTCCGTTCTCTCGGTGTGGTTACAAGTACAACGAACTTCCGGATACGAGATTAGTTACACAACAGGTTCTGGGACTCGGGAATAAGTTATTTAACGCGGATCGGTGTGTACGCCGTATTGTTTGCTTAGCCGCGTTGTCTCTGCGTTACTGGCTCCCGAACCTGGGATATTTTCGATAATATCGCCTGTACGATAATAGAGATTTGCTAACATAAATAAATAGTCCTGAAATTAGCGTAATCAATTCCTTGATCGTCTACAATCTACAACGTCTCCGATTCGCTGACATTCTCTTAAATCTTTGCTTATGCTGTATAATAGTCGAGAAACTTAACGAAGGTTACGAACACATTGGAGATTTAACAAAAATAGTTTTCTATTGCAAATAATTCTTCGTTTCTTTAATCATTTTAATATTCTTTTTGGTCGTTCTACTAATTTAAAATACATACGTATAACTACACAGGGGATTTTATTCATTTATGACAAAAATGAGGAGGTATACTCTAAAAAAGTAAAAACTTAGGAAAAACATTGAAACACATATTATTTTAAAGGGAAAGGATATCAACACTAATTGTTTTCCATATAATGTTGAAATAACGAACACTATCTAACGGTCCATTTTCATAATATCGTAAAAATTACATTGAATTCGTTTAGTTTAAAATAATGCGAGGCGAAGCAACCGATAAACTCATTTTTTCTCAATTTTGACTCGGACCACTTTCATAATTACGAGCACACATTAACCTTTAGCACTCGCTTGGTGACTCTGAGGCGTCGCTAAAAAATCGAATCAATTGCCAGACATTTACGTATTGTACGAGGTATTACACGAATTCCGAGGTAATTAGCTTCGAGTGGAAAGAACTGAGAAAGAAAATAAATTTCTATTTCGCTGACAGATTGTTGCGACACAATACAATAAAAAAGATAAACAGAAAGTGACGCGGAAAAGTCGCCTAAGAAACTTTCCAAGGTGCATAACGTCGAGTCACCGAATAAACGAAGTGACTGCACGCGGAAAGACTATAGTCCGAAGACTAAAAGACGCCGCGCCGTGAAGCCGAGTCCACAGCGACTAAAGCGTCCGAGTGAGTAAAGATAATCAGCGGGCCAATTCAAAGATGAGTGCTAGCTGGCGTGAAGATCAAAAGGTGAAAGAAAAATAAAACTGGGAGCGACGAAAATGATTTTCGAGGACGGAGTAGAAGCTATCCGGAGGATCTGAAGATCAATAGGACAGAAAGAGGGGGTTCGGTGAGAAGAGACGGTGGGCAGGGGATGAAAAGCGGGGTGAAACAAAGCCGAAACTTCGTCGGGAATGGGGAAAGAGACGTGTAACAAGGGAAAACGAAGGGGCAGGGAGGGGGGAGGGGCGTTGTTCGTAGGGAGTCGTTTATCACAATGAGGGAAAAGTTTAGTGGCCCATTCTGCGGCGGCAAATGCATCGCGATTCATGAAACCTGATTGAGTGGGGGAAGGGGGCGAACACTTTCAATTGCGCGCGGCCAATCGAAGCCCGGTCGAGCCTGAAAGCGATACGAAGCGGTCTTTATTCGAGAACGATGTATTGTTTACTTCCCGAAACGAGCTCACGATTTTAAGTGGCGCGAACTCGCAGGAAAAATTGTTTACGTTACCACTCCGCACCCCTAACTTCGCAGAGCTCGATACCTCGCGAGCGATGCGCGTTAATTGAAGCGGTTACGCCGATCGAACGATTTCCAACGTGGATTCGAGAGTGTTCGATGCTAGAAGTTCTCGCGAAAAATTGGCCCGATCTCGGCCGCAAAATAAAAATTCTCTGCATCGATTCGGAAGAGTCGTTCACTTTCTCGCAAACTTTTAATTCGATCGTTGAAACGAAATTCTAGATTCCCAATTTTAACCAGAAACATTTGAGACTTAATTTCCTGAGTGATAGCTATTTTCCTACTTGTTCGAACATAGGAAACTTTGATTGTTTCAGCGTTTCCACGACCGCAACGATTAATAGTCATCCCGAATTTCGATGCAGAGCGAGTCCCATCGAGTCCCTGGACCGATTCAGCTTTTCCCAGGCAGACCGAGGCGAGGCGACGCGATGGCCCGCGGCCAGCCCCAGTCGATGATTAATCATCCTCGGCACTTTCGATGGGCTGTCCCGAGCATGAACACCATGCGAGAAAGAGGACCAACGAGAGACAAACGAAAAGGACGCAAGTCCTGGCAGGTAAAGCAGGTATAGCGGGTCCTGCCGCGGCGGAATTAAAGCGAACAGGTACCCTCTTTCGGGCCTGCAGGGCCTCCTTCGGAGAAAACAGGTTCCTTTTCGTCTTCTTCTTCCCACGGGACCCTGTGCGCTCCTACACCGTAGTCAAGTTAACTCTGAGAAACGCGTACCGTCACCTATACACATATTTAGCTGCTTGCGTTGATTAAACCCCTGCAAATTCAAACATTATTTAACTTCTATTCGTGCACCACCGTTTTTATATGCGAGTCGAAGTTGATCTATACATTAATTTAAATTGTTCTCAGACAAAGAGAAATTACTGTTACTTTTAATTCTGTTAAATTTCATTTTGATTCGAGTACGACCATTTTTGAATGCGAGATAAAATAATTAAATTGATTTGCACAAATCAGTTTTTATCCGGTTATTATCGGACAGTGGAGTTTTAGGCAGATTAAACATTTTGCGTGCTGTTCCAACGAGGATTAAAACTGTCTTTATATAAAAAAAAAGAACAGAGAGGGAAGAGAAAGAGAAAGGGGTGCATTGAGCGAAACAAATTAGTGGGCGAACACGTAAAAAAAAATGTTTCAGCACGTGCCAATGTAAATGCGAATTGTTCCGGCTACCGCAAAAATTCGAACGATAAATTCGGTGGGATTATTCGTTTGAGGAAATATTCAGCCATATATGAAAATCGATTTAAACATATGCGAATAATTCATCCCCTTTCAAACCACTTTTTTGCACAACCACGTCCGTATATTATTTCTAAATGTACAGAGAATGTGTATTTATTCAGAAGATCGTCACGTAGCGCATTAATCAATGTCGAAAAGAAAAAATCAAAAATTCTTTGTATAGAATAAACATTTTGCTCGAGATCTTTCTTTTATGATTTCTCTTAAATTCTTTTAATCTGCTGTTTTAAACATCACCTATTTATTTCTGTCATCGATATGTAAAATGTACGGTGCGATTATGACTTTTTGGGTCCGTTGCGGAAAGAATACAGAATTTTCTTTTTAAAATAGTCTGTATCAATGACAACAAATTGTAGCCAAAACTGTTTCACTGTTTCCTTCCTCTGACATTTTTAATAGCTTCGAAAGAATCAATACTCCTAGAATCTTTTCGCCACTCTCAAATCTTAAACACGCCCCGCGCAACGTCGATAACCATAAAAGCGTAACATCCTGAATACGGTAATGACTTTTCGGCTAAAGAACTCTATCCCGTCTGAAGCACTGTTCTCAAAGAGCGATTAACGTTAACACGGAGCATGCTGATCCCAAAAGCGCTCACCAGCATTGTTTTCTTTTTTTAAACAAGAAGAAGTTATAGCGAGAAAACGACAGCTCGTTGAAAAATGTTTTTAGGAGTTGGTCTCCTCTTGGCATATTCTTTGTGCTTTCGTGTCTCGTCTGGCCGTGTCTTTAACGATAAAAGGTGAAGAATGGGGTCGTTCAATTACTCGAAACTTTGCCACAGATACACACACACCTTCTCTCTCTCTCTCTCTCTCTCTCTCTCTCTCTCTCTCTCTCTCTCTATATAAAAAAACAGAAAAAGAGAAACGTAGAGAAGGAGAGCGAGGACGAACGAAAGACAGAGACATTGAAGTTTTCATTAAGATCGCGCTACCATGACAGGCCCGGGTTGCTTCGAATGCCTCCACCGATGCCACTCGAAACTCCCAACTCTTTATAATGAATAAAATTATGCACGGTTACTTGAGTCTGTTTGTTGAACGAGTTTCGCCGGGCGATCGTAAACTTCCACCCGGCGCGGCGGTCTACACGATAGAAAACTTGTTCGGCATTAAATTCGCCTCCGAAGATTCGTCGGGGGCCAGCGCCAGGGAATTATTTAAATTCGATTCGATCGTCCCCGCGCGGTTTCGTAGAACGGAAATAAATTAAAGAGCCCAGACGAACAAATAGCTTCGCAACGCGCCGTATAGCGGAGAACAGAAGCGGAACAGAACCGCAAGAGAATAGGCCACCGAGAACAATAACGAGGAACGTTAGCGGCAATTACTTGGATCGTGGGATAATTGATACAAAATACTACCCGCCGGCTTAATCGCGGACTCAATTATTGTTTGTTTTGATAACAATACGCCGCGCGAATCTCCGCATCGTCCGGTTAAGCTTATAACCGAAACCGGAAGAGTGTCTTCGCCCGAAAAACCTGCAGTGATATTGATTGCTGCGAAAGGAAACAGTTTTCTGTTATTTCTGCAATCGTGACTGTGTTGCGTCTACTGCGAATTGCAGAGGCCCAGTCGAAAGAGGTGCAAAGACAGCTGGCTTAAAAAATTTACGAAGATTCCAGTTCGAAGAAAATTTATTGGGATTTTACATTATTTTATTACAGATTCTTATTACAGATTTTTAGTATAGATTCAGTGACGAAAAAATATTTTTCCAAAGTTTATAGAAACGTTTCAGTCTGTAGCATTTTTTGAGAAAGTACATGTACACAGTTTACCAGCGATTGTATCGTAAAAAAAGTTTTTAGGCGAAAATGAATAGTGCGAGTTGAAAGTAGAAGCTTCAAGCTTTAAAATGAGTGTAGGTTCATTGTTGCGCGATTGTTTTTAACGAATCTGTAACGGTTTGAATATTAAGTATCGATGTCGCAGTGATGGTTAACAGTTTGATGACGAGAGACTCGAAAGATAAATTGCTGACTATCAAAGCATCCAGAAATAAGGTGGCCAAATTGTCGAGAAAGAAGGAGAAGCAGCCAGGGACTATCTTAAGCACGCCTGTTCGGCACGAGTGGCCAGATAAGAAAGAAGACGAATCGATCGGACAAGATCTTCTGCATTCCTTTACGTGGATCGTAATTACCGAATTCCGAGGAAATTTGCGACTACTTCGCGATTATTTCCGCTTAACGAGCTTCACATTACTGATACACAGGGTATCTCATAATATTTGGTAAATGAAATTCACATTTCAGCTCGTTTGCTTTGGAAATAAATACACAAATGGTATTCCTACTGTGTAGAATGATAATATCATTCGATACATTATATCGCTGTGGAATGTATTCTTCCGTCCATTTCTACTGTGAAACGAATACGGCCAATCCTGTTCCGCTCATTTTGATCATATTTGAACATGTAAAAAAAAATTGTATAGGACGAAAAGAATCTGAAACAGTTGAAAAATTGGGTGAAATGGACAGGAACCGGAAAGCTAGAATTATTTATCGTGATTAATCCCTCAACTCTTTCATGACGAAAAATTAATTTCTGAACGCGATAAAGAATAGTGTTACTGAAATTCATCAAAGAGTAACGCAATCAGAGAAATATCAAATGATTTATAACTAGACTGCGGATGTTTATGAAACTTTCAATTTTTATAGTCTGACTTTAAGAAAGTGGAATCAAATAATCCAGAGTCAATAAAAATTGTCTTAAATGCATAAAGATCCGCAGTCTATTTATAACAATCAGAGACAATAATTGAACGAGTCATAACCTGAAAACAAAAATTGAACGAATTCTTGGTTGGAAACGGTGGAAAAGTTAACGAAATTGTCTGAATATAAAATGGTCCAGTGAAAAGACGTAGATTAGAAACGAAAGTGCACGACTCGACGTTCAAAAGACTGTGAACTCGATTGTCGCAGAAAGTTCCACCGCCGTGCCGTCCAGTTATCAATATTTCACGTTAAGGGTAAACGCAGACTAACAACGGGACGCAAGTTCCTTTTTCTCGAGCGAATTATCAACGATGAAGTTAGTTCCGCGAAGTTATCGCGAAGTTTTCAAGTTCTGTCCGAGGTGGGTACAATAGCCGAGGTAATTCATGCGTTTTATTTTCTGCGAAAGTTCACCGTCCCGTAGTTCTGCCATGAAATGTGACTCGCATCTTTTCCCAATCTCGTCGGCTTGCGAGCACGGATTAAGGCGAATACACACTTCCTCTCAGATATCCGTCCCGAATGATTCATCCGCGATGAACGTGAAAAATGAAAACCGGTGTACTCGTACTTATTCAATGATCGAATCCAATCCCCTGATTCTCGAAATGAGAAAGACATATTCAAACTTCGCTGATATACAAATATGTACAATACAACAGAACGGAGCATTGTAACTGTTGAAAATGAACACCGTTCATTTGTTTAAACAGGGTTAGACTTGTTCCATTGTGGATCAATCATTCGGGATCGAAATTGAAGAATTCGCCTTCCGTTTCTAATTTTGATGAGATTCACTGAAGAATTTAGTTGAAACAACCGATCAATGTCCGTTTTCATCGTTTCGATGTGCACAGTGAGTTGAATTCGATCATTGAAGAAGTATAAATGTGTGTACTCCAGTTTTCATCTTTCACAGAGTCCAGAGGAAGTGTAAAGTCTCCTTTAGTTTGTTCAGGATATTCGGTGAACAGGTTGACGAGGATGAAGGTGGAATATGAATTTTTGTTTCGGGCCAAAGGGGAATCGTTTGCCCGTCTATTATCTCACGCGAAACGATGACGTAGGACCAGGGGAATGCGTGTACACCTTCCGAGTAGTGGAAGAAAGTCGATGGCTACCTTTTTCACGAACTTTCGAGCGAAACCGAAACTCGCGGGTATACAAAACCCGCCTCGGGGAAAAGAGAGCGGCGAGAAACCCACCTCGACCTCGGGGTCTAATCAGATGCGGGTTAATCCCGACTGTTTCTCTGCCCTTAAGGGCCATACACACGTGGGAAGTGAGCTGGCACGGTCGCTAGCCTCGGCCAAGGATCCTACGGCGAACGATTACCTCGGTTAGGAGACCTCGAGCTAAGAAACCTGATGTTAGAACCGGAGATGTCTGATCTGAGTGGTGGACCTTTTTTTTATCGTAGAAAGTCTCGTAAGAGATTTATTTCAACACAATACAGAATTCGATATAAGAATGACAATCAAGAGAAATATTTACAAAATAAGAACATACAAGTATATAAACATTAAGGTAGTCTTGTTTCCAGAATTGCAAAGGTGCGGGATGCTCGTTCTCATTTCTCGATAATGCAAAGATGGGCTTTTTCAGTAGTCTAGGTCCTCCGAGAAATTTACTATAACTTCGTATATCGAATGAAGAATTTTTAAACAAATTACGCCCTTTCAAACCCAGAAATATTTCTTCAAAAATCTCTTGCAGACTCCGAGAACAAACATTCCGAACGATCACTAATTCCCAGTTCGCCGACACGTCTGTTCATTAGCGCGAATTCGGTTGATACGATCCGCGAGTAAAATTGGCCAATCGCGAGCCGGGGATTTTGCTAAAGCAGCTTAATTGCGCGGCTGACTGCTCGCCCGGAAAAATGCCGGTTGCGTGTAAAGGAAACAAAACGGGAAAAAAAAGACAAGGAGACAGAGAGGGGTAGAGTGAGAGAGAGAGCGAGAGAGAGGAGGATCCAGGTTAATCGCGAGATAAAAACTATTAATTAATCGCCGCGGAGAAATAAATTGCTGGATAACGCGCCGATGGAACGATACCTCGAAGGATCTCGCGCGCACGGGCTACAATTATGCGTGCTCTCCCGCAAGAAACGTAATTACGAAGCCCCAGGGTCCCGTATCCGTTTCCTGCCCTCCCCTCCGCCCCCCTATTCGCGAACCCCTCTTTTTCGCAATTGAATCCGCGCACTCGTTCCTTTTGTCCCCGTAATTGCGACACGCAGTCCGGCTGCGACGATATCAGGATCCCTGGCAGAGACCGTGTTTCGCGCTCACGGATCGATCCACCTGGCCTCTCTTTCTCTTTCTCTTTCTCTTAGCTCGCATCGACGCCTACAATTACTTTCCTTTAACCGCGAGTAATCAAATTACGCTTCCTTAATTGTAACGCGGACCCGACACGATTTTGCCTCGCGTCTGTCAACCGGCGGTCGAGCATTTGCCTCTTTAGATTTTTTGGTTCGGTGGAATGTTTGGATACGGTGGTGTGTGGTTCGTTTGATGTCCGAGTGAAACAATTTCTTGGTTCATCTGTGAAGCAAGATGTTTCGTTGATTTGAATGATGCAGTTCAATCCCTTGCCGTATCATTTTCTTTACAGTTACAGTGATAAACAGTCTTTATCCGAAAAATGTCGTAGAAGAGAAAAGAAAATTTATATTTTTTGTAAGGTTAGATTCGTTTTAATGCTTAAATATTGATTACAAACGAATCAAATTTGATTTCATTTAAAATGAAAGGTGTAATATTCATATTTGTTAGACTTTCTTTAAAATCTTCATGACGAGTCTGACTCGTTAAAATACGACAAGGGGTTAATCGTGATTTTTGGAGATCGCTATATATTTTTAGGGGAGGATCAATTCTTTCTTTTCTCGGATTGCTTATTACGCTCAACATATTCAGTAAAAAACGCCGAAGAGAGAACAACTGTTACGCAAGGATACCGAGCAATAAAACAGTTGAACGCCAACGAGGCTAAAAATTCCAGTCGCTAGATTGGCGAAAAAAAAAACGGAATGATGGATGTTGATCGTTATTTTTCTCGCAGAAACGAGATAAACGTCTCGATTGCGAGTCATCGGGATCGCCGCAGCCATAAATCTCATCGTTCCGGATCGCGCACGTGTTCGAACGCGGCTCGTCGAGCCTCGATTGGCCAATCGTTGCGATACTTAACAGCGGAAATCGGTATCGCGCGTCGTTTTCGCGAACCAGACGGAAAACGCAACGGTCGAACTCTGTGGGAACTGCGTGGGCGTGAGAACGAGTGAGGCGAATCGAGCGTGGTTGGATTCGGCAACCAGTTGCGAGAGAAAGAACGAGGGAGAGAGAGAAAGAGAAAGAGAAAGATAGAATACCGAATCGCAGCGAAACAGAGTCCTCTTATGATTCAGAATCCGCCGTTTTTAACTTTGTTCGCCGGCAGTTTCCCCGTTTATTCGGTTCCCTTTTCCTTTTTACGCGGAGGTGTATAGCGCAAGAAACGACGGGTGAAACGATGATAAAGCACTTAATGTTTCAGCGCGTGGTTTATGAGAGGAAACAATATGCCTCCAGGGATTAATGTATAAAGTAAGAATTACGATTGCTATCGCGGGGAGGGAAGGAAAATAAACTGTGATGAGATAATAAATTTCGTTAACTGCGCTCACGCGTCCGCGCCGCGCTGCGTCGGACTGTAGAATCACAACTACGGTTTCGTTGGCAGGAAAAAAAGCACACGCACGCCGGAAACAACGAAACAGAGAGAGCCAGAAAAAGAAGAGTGAGAGAGAGAGAGAGAAAGTGGAGCAAGAGAAGAAGGGGGTGAAAAGCTGCGAAATAAAGTGTGCGGCATGGGAAATTCTCGAAATTTTAATCTCTGTCGCGTCAACGAGATTACGGGAAACGCGTACGTGACGGGAATCGTCCGGGCCTCGGTATAAATCGGAGAAAAATAGAGAAAGCGAAAGAGGATGCGAATGCAAGAAGGGTATCTGCAGTCGCAGAATCTGCGGATGTGTCCCTACTACACCATCGAATATGCATCCGGCGGTGCGGCTTCGCGACGCAGAAACGAGCGGATAAGGTACACGAAATTCGAAAAGTTGCCCGCGAATCCGACGCGAAATCCCGGATGGAAATCGAAAAAATCACTTGAGACGCTGCGGGGGGTGGCGAAGGAGCCCTGTTGCGAAAATCGTGCCGCGAATTTTCCGCGATTTTCACCGGGGCGCGAAATTCCGGCAGAAAGCAGAAGAAAATGCGATAGGTAAGTCGAGTACGGTCGCGTGAAGTTTAGTTGAGAATCTCTCGTACCACGATAATTAAAACGTAAATTTATGTTTTCATGGGAGCCGGGATTGGTTAAGCATTTATCACGTTGGTGCGGTACGCATGTTTATGTGTATTTTAAGTTGATTTATTTTGGATTTGATAAAAATACTTTTAAATTCTCCTAATGTTTTTATTGTTTTAAATTACACTTCCTCATTTTTGTCGTGAGTGCATAAAAGCCGCTGTCCGGTCAATAATTAGTATGCATAACGATGTTTAACTGGGAAATGTTCATCGCGTCGAATTAATAAATCTAAATACATTTTTGTATAAATATTAACTGATTAGCAGTGGAAAGAAAATTTAACTAATAATTCCAGTTCTGCAGCATCGTTGCAACAACAGCCTAGCGGAATTTTTTCCGCAGACAGTGTCTCTCGCGGGAGAAGAGTCGTCTTCTAGAAAATTCATAAAAAAGCCGTGCATCTTCCGGTTGAATAATTCACTGGCCGAGTTAGCTGGCACAAGCGTCGCTCGGCCCGGCGTAAAATAAACCGAACTGTTTACGAGCCTGAACGAAGACGAACGCGGTGTCCAGATAACTCAACCGCGGCCGTATAAATGTGAAACGCAGCGCGGTGGTGTCGGCGAGAGGAAAATCTCTGCGGCTTTCCCCCCTGAAGACCTTAACCCGTCCGTCCGGTGGCAAGAATGCAGCCGGCGGTAATCAGCGTGGAGAAACCACGAGGACTGTTTTAACTGTAAAACGCAGGTAACATCTCTTCCCCGAGACACGAGGCTGTTCGTTTTCAGCTGGGCTTTCAGGAGCGTAACCTGCGTCCTCCTGTGCCCTTTCCTTATCCCCTCCGCTACTACCTCAGAACTGGAGTCTTACTCTCCCCTCTCAGTTTGTCTCGTTAAAGAACCGGCAATTCCGAAATACTGTAGCCTTCCTCCTCCTCCTCACCCTCCCCCCTCTCCCGTAAAAGAGGAGCCACTTGTAACTTGATTACAGTTCGGACTCTTGAATCGAGTCCCGCGCGACGAATAAAACCGGGACGGTTTTGATGGCCGCGTAAAAAGAAACAGGCCGGGAGGGCCAAGAATGAAATGCAAAGGAGGAACGACCCGGGACCCCGGACTTTCCCAACGACCATTACAAAAATTCACCCTTAATCCCGCTCCGCTTCCGAGACGCTCTTCTCAGCGCGGAGAAGTTCTTCGCTCGGTTCTGGGAAACTGAGAGTGCGCGTCTTCGGGTCAACGGTTTAGGTGGAACTTTCCGGAGTTAGACTTATAGGTTTTCCGGGTTGGGTAAGTCTACCGTTGTAAAGACAGGCTCTTGATGTTGTTCGAGATATTTGTAATTAAAGTCATCGTTGGCGAGGAAAGTGTAACTTCAGGAATGTCGGTGATTCCCTTTCAGAGGAGATTTTAAAGGAGACTCTTCCGACTGATCGTAATTGAACATTTCTTTGCAAGGCTCTTTACAGCAGAGCGTGCCAGTGAACGAATCTTTCTGATGTTGCGAAGAAAATGAAGACATCATTCGAACTCATTCTAAGAACGTTGTTCAGTTATTCTTGTCGAAAGAATGCTCGGAGGCTTCTCCGTGCGACCGTGGTTTAAAACATCTTTATCAAATTCTCTGCAGCAGCGATCCCGAGTAAAGATTCTCTGCGCCCGATCCAGGGGCCAAAATCGACATTAAAGCATCGTTTGATCCCAGTTCCGTGGTTCCCAAGCAGAGATGCATCCCTTCCCCAGCCTGGTCGCATTTAAATCGTGCAACGTAGGTATCGACGCGAGGGAGAGAAGGAGAAGGAGAAGGATCCTTGAGAGAGCGAGGAGGAAGCTAAAGCGAGAGCGAGAGCGAGAGAGAGAGAGAGAGAGAGAAGACGCTCGACCAATGGCGTACCTTGTAGCTTCTTCTCGGTCTCCCAGAATTTCTGCAGCTCCGTGAAGTACTTGTCCAGTATGAAGACCTTGGAGAGGCCGAGGGTGGCCATCTCAGGCGCTCGAGGCCTGTTATCGGCCAGAATTTTCTTCCGTTCACACGACTGGCCTCGCGCGAGCGAGCTGCTTTCTTTTCGGCCCGCACAATCACCAAATGACTATAGACTAGTTACCATTGCCGAAAAACAAGAAGAAGAAAAACAGACACAAGGTAGGGGTTTCCGACGATGCTCACAGACATCAACGTCCCGCGAGCCTCATCGTGTCCTCGGCGCACTCGTCACCGCACTCGCACATCTTCGTTCACCTGATCATCTACCTGTCACTAGCCGTCGCACCGAAAACACGCGATGGTTTCACATAGCACTCGCTGCAAACTGAATAAATCCTTCTCAAACCGAGAGGCACTGATCGACAAGATCCCGATCAATATCCTCTTCGATATCCTCTTCGGGGTCGAAGGACGCTTTTTACTCGAAATGTCGCGAACCAGGAACCAAGTTCTTTTCGGGACTCTCCTCCGATCTATCAAGCTTTTTCCGAAGACGAAGATTAATCCACGAACGACGGGACGATGTTTATGGTGTAGACGACACCTGTTTCGCAAGCTCAGAAGTTTCGGGTCGTAGCCAGACGGACCCGCGTCCGCAAGAGAGCACGAAGAGTGGCGACTCGCCGAGTTGAACTGGGCGTCATTGTTGGCTGGAACCCACCTCCGTGGCCTGGCCTGGCCGGGCCCTATCTCTTCTAAGGCCGCTTCGGGATAACTCCGGGAGCACCGACAGGCGAGTTAGGCGAAACGAGGCACGGCCAGGGCCCAGCGTGTCTGCCCGAGCAACAGGGCTCCGATCGCGAAGAGTGGGAGAACACGGTCCCCCCATACACATACGCATGCACCGAACCGGACCGTTGCTCGTGGATGCTGCGAGCGGAAAAATCTACTCGGATCCTAGACTCTAGGCACCTCGACCTTCTACGAGAGATGACCGACTATTCCGATCCTCTTTCGTCCTGATACACTCCATCCTGAACCATTGGACGAATCGTTCGATGAACTGTTCATGTGTTTACGTATGCGCGCGATGCGCACGCTGGGAGATTGATGTTTTGATGGCTGAGACCTTGGGTCCGTCGCTGTTGCCATTCAGCAGATCTGGATTGACTTTGCTTTATTTTGGGTTATCGGAGAGGGGAGCTTGAGGCTTCGGAAGGTTGCGGATGGAGTAGATTGTGTTTTATGTACGATATTTTTAATGGTTCTATTAGCTACTTCATTTTCAAAAACAGTCTTTGATCGTTTGTGATCATTCGTAAGAAGTTCTGGATTGGTTTTAGTTCGTGTTGGATCGTCGGAATGAGATTTTTGCTGTTTTTAAGAACGAACTATCCTGTTCCCGAGCACTTCGAGGCCGTCGAACGACAAACGATTGACCAACGAGTAATCGATTTCAGCCAATTAACGAATACGAGAGCTGCAAACGTTCCCGGGCCGGTCGCTCCACAGTGAAAAAGAAGTATACCTCGCGTTGTAAGCATTCCTTCTTTCTCGGACCGTTAATTGAACGGCCACTGCGACAAGAGTTTCATATTTTCCCGTCAATTACTGACAATCCTACAACGACAGGACGCGAACATGCGCTCTAGTTGATTTCCACGTTCTATCCACGAGCATTTTGTTTTTCTAATCGTTCAGAATATTCGAGGTTCAAAACTTCTTCATCTAGAGTGCAGCATTATAATTTATTCGATTAATAAATGATTAGGAGAAATATTTTCTTATGTTCCGAAGAGTAGAGTGAACTTGTCTTGATGGTATTCACCGATAATACTGGCAGTTGTTAGCAGACTTAGCCTGATAAATCAATTATACGACGATGGTGAAATTTAAGTGACTCGTTCACCTCCGGTAATGGCTCTCCCATACTTAGCCGCTGTTTGAGGCATGGGGGATTCTGTAGGGCACTATCCTACCCTAAATCAGAATAACTGTTCTTCGTCTTTCAACCCTCCGCTGGGACATTCGTCAATTTATGCAAATTCTCGTGCTCGCGGTAAGTGCTCAACAAAATTCATTCTCGACAATGTAATGGTCGTCCAGCATAAAAATACGATTTCTCTCGGATCCACTAATTTTTTCAGGAAATGAAAAAGAAATATTCATGAAACCCTTGGCCCATCTGCTAGACAAAAATCGTGTAATTTTTCAGAAAAATAGCGTCTGAAAAAAATTCCGTCGCTGCGAGCACTACAACATACGGTATGTACTTTCAAACAGTGTGCTCGTTCTGCAAAACGAACGCAGCAATTTCCCCAGAAAAATTCGCAAAAGTCACGTTCGCTTTGGAGACCTTAACGATTTCGAAAGTTGAAAATCGCGAATGCAACGTGGAGCCAAAGGTAGGGGGAGGGAAAGCAGACGAACCTAATTGCAGCGTGTCCGCGCAGTCGTCGCTCGTTTTCGGCGTCCGAAAGTTTGTCGGTGCGTAGAGATAATTGCCAGCTAGGTCGGCTCATTGCTAATTGCTCGTTACCGAGTAGTATCTAGCGGCGGCGTCCCTTGCCCCGTGATTTATGCGGGGCCGAGACTCCGGCGAGCATGGTCAACGTTAATGGACGAGCAACTCGACTGGCGTTTCGTAAAAACTGAGCCGAGGCTCCACCAAATAGCCCACTTTGCCAATGTCTCGCGACGAACGGGGACAGCCGTTCTCTTCGACAAGAAATGGCTCGTCAAAGGGTCACCGGAGACTCGGACACACGGTCTCGGACGTTCCGGACGTCTCGGACGTCGCTTCCGTATCGCGACCGCTGTCCCTCCCTTCGGAAGTCGCTAAAACCGCAACTTGAACAGGGATGAAAGCAATATCGTGTACTGGGACGCTGCTATTAGGCCCTTGACGAGTTCCTAATTACCATAATCCCTTCTCTATAGTCTGAGATAGAGGCCTCGTTTAATAGCCCTCGCTACTTTTCTTTTTAACCCTTTGCACTCGGAGCAATTTTAACTCGAAAATTAAACATTTCTTCCGACCTATGATAATTTCATTCTATACGATTTCGATTTATTTTATAGGTATGAAATTGATACAACACCTCGTACGATATTTAAATGTATAGCATTTTATTAGATATCAACTTGCTTAATAATGTAAACAATATTTTGAATAACGGTGCGAGCACTTTGTCACGATCCAATTGGGAAAATGTTGTACGAGTGTTTTTAGACATGAAATTTTGGTAAATAACATTTTTGAGCTAACACTTTTTAAGTAACAGTTTACGAAAACACGAATCGGAGGCGAGCTACCTCAACAAACGCCGTTCCCAGGCAGACGGGAATATTAAGTCCGTTAGCAATTACTGGATCCAATTTGTTATAAACGCATAAAATTCTGCTGTCCGTGTGTAACTATCGTCTATGATAATGAGGATAATGATGATGCGGATGAGAGAGATTCAACGCGTTTTAGAAGCACGGTCATTACAGTCTTCGTATAGCTGTTTATAATACAGTTTTATGGTCCGGGGCTTTACCTAAATTTGAATGTTTATGAAACATTGTGGACGGCAAATTACAGTGCATAAAACAGCAGAGAAATAAAATGAAGCCCTTTGCACGGTGCTACCAAATAAAAATCAAATAGTTAACACCTCCGCAACGCTGACAACTTTCCATTTGTTTAAACGTTTTAAGTTTCTTTACGTTCAAAATATGTACAGTGCAATTCACCCAGGACCTAGGTGAACTTAAATTATAAGCTATATGTTGTCGAATAATTGTTGTAATATTCAGTTCTTATCTACCTTACAGATCGCACCGATTAAAAAATAATTTGATTCGATAGTTTCTGTGAATTAAAAATGCGAATTCGCGCGTGATATATTGAAACCCATTTCCATTGCGAATATCGCCTTTCGGGTCCTTTTTCAGTGTAGTTTCACACGATGGCTAGACTCTACGGGAGCAAGGGGGTTCCAACTATTATTACATACAAGTCTACAGTTTCCCCGTGATATTGACTGCCTCTGCAACGAGTACAGCTACTCTCGGATACAACAAGAGAGCGAGGCAGAGAGAGAAACGGAGCGCGAGATAGAAAGACAGAGAAGGTAGCAGATTATTACCCGACGCACTTCCCCGGGAGCGTGTCGAGTGACTTTATCATTCCGCGAAGTATCCGATTTCTTGAGAGCCGTTCACAATACACCCCCGCGTGTACGCGCACACGCTCAGTCACTCATTTAGCAGCGACGGTCGTTCCGTGGAAACTTTCTTGCGCTAACTTCCTCCTCCCCCTACGTGATAGTATATGCGCGCGAGCTTAAAGTGCCGTATTTACAGGTAGTTGTCGCTCGAACGTTTCCTGCTCGTCGCGGCCGCTGTTTAAAAATTGTGCCTGGCTCTCGTAATCTGGCTGCTGGAACGTCGATCGACGTATGGAACATTCTGAGTACCTTTTTTCTGGAACTGTGAGCTGGATGCTTTTCCATACTTCCGTCAACCAGAGAAAACAGAATATCTGCATACTTGAATGGTTCCTGACTATTCTCTGCTATGACTCCAATGCTTGATAGTGTTTTTGTACATGCCAAGTTCAGGATTAGGTAGTACAGCAAACACATTTTACCGAAACAGTCACAGATTCAAATGGGAAAGTTAAATGGAAATGGAATAAGATTTAAAGAACGAGATGAGAATTAGCAAGATTTTGCCAGAAAGCTAGAAATGTTAGGAAATGAATAAAATTTTATCAGAAAAGTTATGAAACTTCGAGAGTCAGCAGAAAAATCGAACACTTGCATAATTATGGGCACATATATTCATCGGGAACACTATTTTATGGTTAGAATATCCAATGTGTTAAATTGTGTGACTTGTGAACATGTCGCGACGAACCTATAATCTACTATCTGTCTTCCAAAAAAGTCAAATGACAAAACATGATAACTATATCCACTCTAGTCTACTCTTTCAAACCAGCAGCACAACAATCCAGTAACTAGATACCATGATGCGATAACATCCAGTTTCTAACAACAGGCAACAATATTATCTTAATAACGTTACTACATCGAAGGACTGAAACCGGTTCCCAAAAAAACAAAACCTCGCAGACTAACACCACCTTCCGCCATGATACCTGCTGCAATTTTCCAGCACTGTGCAACCGCTGCGCGGCAAACAACACCGTAACGAAAGGGTAGCTGGAAGAGATCAGCACGCGCTGATTAAAACATTGCAGCATTCCTCGGCTACTTTGTTAGATGTTTTTGCCTGTTGCCGTAGCGGCGGTGCATAGTTTCGATGCGAGTCTGCTAGCTACAGGGTCGAGGAGAATCGTGATCGATCCGAGCCTTGTAAAACCTATGGCTGCAGCCCCTTTGATCGGTCCCTCGATCGACAAAGTAGTTGGAAACTGGCGCGGTGACACGCGATACGCGTCATCGGAGCTTCGGGAGCCAATGAATGGTTTCCACGAGGCCCACGACTGCTAACCAGCAGCCGGATGCCCGGCCGAAAACAGGATCGACGGAGGTCTCGTTTCGTTGTAGAGCCATGTTGGCCGTTGGTGGTCATGGAGGGCATCGATTTGCGAGGAACGAAGACATTTCAGAGGATCTCAGAAGGTTTTTGTCAATTCTATGTCTTGCAGGCTTCATTTCCCTAAAATCTAACGCCGATCTAGACCAGTGATCATTGAATTCAAGAATCTACCTCGACGATTCTCAACACGCAACAACGTAGAGCTTTACCGAATCCTCTAAAGAAACGTTACAACTGCTCTGGAGGCTATGCTTAATCTCTTTTAGTACGAGAAGATTACCAACTGGTACCAGAAGGATCTCCTCTACCTCAATTCACAACAACCAAGAATTATGCTTCATGGACATCGATTTGCGAGGAATGAAGACATTTCAGAGGATCTCAGAAGGTTTTTGTCAATTCTATGCCCTGCAGACTTTATTTCCTTTAAATCTGCCGCCGATCTAGAGTAGTGATCATTGAATTCAAGAATCTACCTCGTCGATTCTCAACGCGCAACAACGTTGAGCTTTACCGAATCCTCTAAAGAAACGTTACAACTGCTCTGGAGCCTATGTTTAATCTCTTTTAGTACGAGAAGATTACCAACTGGTACCAGAAGGTTTTCCGCAACCTCAATTCACAACAACCAAGAACTATGCCTCATGGACATCGATTTGCGAGGAATGAATACATTTCAGAGGATCTCAGAAGGTTTTTGTCAATTCTATGTCTTGCAGACTTCATTTCCCTGAAATCTACCGCCGATCTAGACCAGTGATCATTGAATTCAAGAATCTACCTCGACGATTCTCAACACGCAACAACGTAGAGCTATACCCAATCCTCTAAAGAAACATTACGACTGCTCTGGAGCCTATGTTTAATCTCTTTTAGTACGAGAAGATTACCAACTGGTACCAGAAGGTTCTCCACTAGCTCAATTCATAACAACCAAGAACTATGCTTCATCATCAGAGAACTCAGCGCAGAGGACTGCCATTGCTACCTCTAGCTGGCTCCCGTCCTCTCCCTTCACCTCCGCGCCGCATGATCCTCCGAGGCAACTGAGGTCCCACTCCACACGGGCCTCCTACGACCCTCCACGAGAGTAGGATCAGGCTGGGAAGAAGAGGAAAGGTAGGTCTCACCAGGGGCCGACGACCACTACCGGACCCAACTCTCTGGGCCGTTTCCCCCACTCCTGGGCTACCTGCTCGGCCTCTTCCAGGCACGATTATGCGGAGATTAAACTTGCCTCGTTGCTGCATCGTCGTCGTCGTCGTCGTCGTCGTCGTCGTCAAGAGATAGAGAGAGAATAAGAGAGGAGAGAGAGATTTCGAGTCAAGGGTGCGAGAGGAGCTACTCGGTTAACTCCTCGAGGTTACAGGGGCCACGGGTCCGAACTTTGTTCCATAAGCTACTTCCATTTTCAAACCGACAGAGTCAGCCGGCCTCTGTGTTTTGCGTTTCACGATAGCTCCAAGTCCGATAGCTTCGGATAATGAGGAATATTGTTGCGGTTCTGTTTTGTTAGCGTGCACCCAGCGATGGGATTCGTATACAAATTGCTAATCCGTTTTCGAGGAAACTGTGCTCAGCGTTTCTACGCAGGAAACAGAAATCCTGGACAAGTTTGCTACCTTTGAAAATGCGATTCTGATGAATTTCGATGAAAATTGTTCTCGAAAAATTCATCAAAATTTTGTACGATTTTTAGTGAATTCCATCTGTTCGCGGCTAACACAATTTAGCACAATTTTAACACAATTTTACAACTTCGCGAAGAAATGGAACGATGGATTCTTCAAAATTTTCGCTATGCGTTTCGGAAACTTGTAGCACACTTTTTGAACGACAGTGTGAAGGCAATGGTAAATTGTCTGTAGAATGATAATCGTCCGGCAGAGCAGAAGACGACTAGTTGAACCTGTAAAATCCTTCTTTAGGACTGGAAAGCTGTGGATAAACTCGGTAAATCTGGATAGTTCGAAACGCTACGAGTCGAACGAACGAATCCGACGAAGATTCTTTCGTCTTGCAAACCGACCGAAAAGACTCGACATTCCGTTCCAGCGAGTGCTATCGCCTATCGAAAGAGGGGCAAAAAGATAGATTAATTATAGGCATACTTGATACGCGGTTCATCGGGTTGGAAAGACGCGGAAGATTATACGGTTGACATGTGGTCCACGGATTGATCGAAGCAGTGGCTCGAATCGCCGAGACACAGAGACGACGACGACCGTTTAAGTAAGTAGGTTCTCGTCGCAGTATCAGCTGCAAGGAGGTTACCCGAAGGGCCGCACGGTTGATTAACGAGCGCATGCTCGAAACGTGTGAGAACCCGAATTTCGAGGACGCGTCGGCCCTCCCAGCGTGGCCGTCGGAGCACCTGTCGCGTGTGAGATTTTAAGAACGTGTCTGTTGCATCGAACCACAACCTGAAACCCTTCTTCGCTGCAGAATCTCTGCTCTGTTGCATACCCGAAACGTTGTATCAACGACTCCACGGTGTATCAACATCCTACTCCGAAAATTAACCCTTTGGTACTCGAAGCAATTTTAATTCGAAAATGGATACATCTCTTTTATTCTACGTAATCTATTTTACATTGTGCACGTCGAATCGAACTTGTTTTCTCATTCAACAGTTGAGCTTTTTACGATTTATAGAATACAGACAAAATCAACATTTTCCACCGGAATTGCAACAAACTGGAGCGACATACGAATTGATTTTCTTTCTTAACACGTTCAACAGGTTGTAAATAATACAACAGTGTTTTTAAATTTTTCTAATACTTTTTCTTTGTATTTTACAAAAATGTATTCCCTATACAAAAAGACGTTGTCCAGTCAACGAAAACTGAAAGTGCTGCAACTATTCATCGGAATACATGTTTTCTACCGATCTCCGAACACGGGCATACTATAAATGACAAAAAACTCGCGGTCTATAGATCCAGACCAAAAATCCAGGACCACAGTCAGCATACGTATAGAAACGCGTGAATGCAACAGTGCACGAGTGCGACGCGTTGTACCAAAGGCCGAAGAGCAGCTCGTTTCAGCAACGAGGACTCGTCTCAGCGAAAAAATCGTCAAGAGTACAGTTAACTGCCTGGCTCTGTTGCGCCAAGGAAATTATATCTCGCACGCGGGGCCCGATTACAATAAATCCCCGAAGAGATAGAGTCTTCAGGTCAGGGCCCGTCAGAAAATCCCCCGGTCGAGGACCGTGTAATCGTTCGGAGACGCGTAAAACCGCGGCGAATACGAACGAAAACACAGGAGGGCCCGGTGTGGTTGTTCGTTCGAGGAAGCCACCGGGGTCTACCCTCTCGCCTTTCCTCGGGCCCGCAGCCTTCTCCTGAACCCGACGGAGAAAGGCCCAGCGAAGAAGGAAGAGGATCCGCCGTTTGCGGTGAAATTCAAATCTCCGCTGAGAGATCTGTGCACGCCCGCCGCAAAACCGGTTTCCCGGCTGGCCCCGAGCTCCCTGGGCCCGTTTATACTTCGTTCGAGCTAACTATGGGCCGATAAGGCAGAGAGTGATCGGGGACTCACGGGGTCCCGTGGACCTGCAGCACGATCTGGTGAGAGGAAAAGATATTGATAGGCTTGGGAACGGAGGATAGGTTACCGATCATCGAACAGGGCCCTACGAGGGGCCTTATGCTTGTCAGATCGGTTACCGATTGCTTTATAGACGATTGGTATTGAAGATTCCATTTGGTAAGTAAGTGCTCCGTTGTTGAATACGGTGGGTAATTAAAAAATCGTACGATACTCTATCTGGACTCATTTTACAGTCGTTTCAATATTAAACTTGCTGTGCTGGATTAACAACAATTCACCAACAATTCTGATACTTCTACCATTCTTGGGACATACGTCTTCTTACCAAAAAGGGTCTGTCTTGCTCGCAGACAAGATTCTGAAACGTAACCCGCACGCTAGCTATAACATCCCCAACAACCTCGGTAAATCAAAGGGTAGTCGAAAAAAATTGGACTAAAACGGTATTGTTCGCCTGTCGGGGGTCACCAGCACCCAGGGAAGTCGGCAAACAGCAATTAGAGGATCGGATCGAGGAGAGTTTGGTATTTATGGCAGCGCGATAAATCTCCGGGAATCGTCAAGACGCGATAGAAAATACCACAGGGCGATCTATAATCCTTCGCGAAGCAATAATCGCTGGTGACACGGACGGGAATCGTTCTTGCGCGTGATCAGCACGATTCCTCCTTCTCTCGTCTTGGAGAACGCACGTTGGACGTTAATAGAATGAAATCTTTAAAACACCATCGATATCCAAACCTGCCTTGATGATTCTTTTCAATCTTAGCAACCTGACGATTCGGCGGAGCTTGTTGCGGACATTTTAAATCGCTCCGAAAGAAGCTGGGACTCGATGAATCTCTGATCTTGGTAACCTGGGAACTCGGTAGAGCTCCCACAGAGCCAGTAAAATTGCTCTAGAAAGATCCGAGAGCTGTTATCTATTGTCCGCAGGCTCTCTGGCCCACACGATCATCTCGCATGGAGGCGCACGCATACTCCTCGGCTCTCTTCTTTCTCTCGCCTCGAACAGCGCTCACGGAGTGTTAATAAAATACAGACATCGAGCGGTCGAGCCATGCGGCACGATTTAACCTTCGATTAAGGGAGTCAAGCTAGTCGTGACTCACCGTAATGAGTCGGGGCCCGCGTGCACACACAGATAAATCAGCCCACGGACAGATAAATCGAAGACGCGAGATGATTCCCTGATGCGGCAACGCGCATTGTAATGTCCCGTATTAGGCCTAGAATTGTTCAGATTACTCCAGCCCTCTGCCATCTGCCTCGATCTCTTCGCTCTCTTCTCTTACGGCAAGTCATTGTATACTTCTTTCGCCTCCAATTCACATTTATATTATTATCAATTTTCTGTCGGTTACATACTTTCGATCTATGCGAAACGATCTGTGCGATTTTCTCAACAACATCGAAAAAAGAAGAAAGAGATCGCGCAGCATTGCAATCAGATTCTGTCCAAGGGTGGTTCAGCAGCGGAGCTGCTCCTTCAGCAACCGTGAACCAAATTTTAATAATCATGCACGGCGATTTCATGGCCGAGCAGCGAATGTTAATGAATGCTCGCTCTTCGTCGAGCGTGCGCGCGGCCATGTTAAATATTTGAACTGCAGCAATTTATCACAGAAATCGTTCACGGGGTGCAGGTCCGCGCGCGCATTCGCCACAACACTCGGCGCTTTGTGACACGATATCGAGCAATCGCGACCACCTCGTGCACCTAATTACCAACAGCTAATTGAAATATCCGACGCCGCGGTACACGGTTTTATCCGGTTTCTTGTATTTTTCTTTTTTGCCGCCGTTAGTTTCTTGTTTCGAGCGTAGTCGACGACAGAAAAAGACAGAGAAATTTCGCTAACGGTGTGTAGTCGGTTCGTCTCGCCCCTCTCTCGCGAGCGTAATCGCCGACGATTACGGTAATCGTATCACGCCTATTCCGCGGGGCCACGCAACGGGCAATTTCTGTCATCGTCGGGACGCCTAATCGGAGGCGTGACTAATTAACGTGCCAGCAACTTTGTCGCCTCGATTATCTCCGGCCGGTTATCCGGCTTGTAACAAGGTTGATAATCGAGAAATTCTTGCTCGACCTCGATACCTATCGACTCTCTTCGCAAACACGATCTTCTCGTGCGACCGATTATTAAATGCTGCTCTCGCCGATTATCGAGATGATTTCCGGTTTTTTCTCTCTCTCGCATGGATGAATAGCGTTACTCGTCTACCGTCTTTGTACAGCACGCGAAGAGAAAGCGACAGACGTCGAGAGAGTGTCGTAAATTAACCAGATTTTGCTACCAGAGCCGTATTATTGTGACTGTCATCGGTTCCAGAAGGAGACGTTCGAATTTTATGGTCGGATTTACAAGTCGCTGCGTTTACGAGTCAGATGTGCTTATGCAAAATAGACTGCGGCGAGCTTTACGAATGTCACGGTCGATTTTATGGATGTTTCGACACTCGCGTTATTTTGTAAAAGATTGCCGGATACTTCGTGAATCGGACGAGTCGCTTCGTTATGCTACTTTGGGGACGTTTATCACTTTGGACGAAGTTATAGAGCTTGGAGATTTGTCCCTCGATGTCAAATTGACACAGTGCGATAGATCGATGAGATAATCAGGTAAACAGTTATTTTCCGATAAGTGTTTTCATTGAAATTGATGAGCTAATATTCACATCTTAGATTTTTGGTTATGTGTTCCGCATTAATATAATAAAAGTCACGAAGTTTCGGGCAAATTTACTTACAAATAATAGAACCGTAGAACTTATTTCGGGAGAACTGTGTGAAATTGCTGAACAACAAAAAGAAAACAATGCGAATTTTTAATTTTCCTCTGCAGCGTGTAATATTTGTAATCTCAGGTATTCAACAGGTATTCTAAGTGACCAATGTCTCGGTTCTAATCACGGTCCGGTGAAGTCAGCGGCCACGGCCGAGGCTCCTGGCCTTCGGTGGTCATTAAGGATTCCCAAGATCCTCTCGAAGGACTAACATAAGGTCCTTCGAGAGTAATTAAGCGCTGGGAGCCGGTCAAGGGTTTCGCCGCGAATTAATGAGTGCAGATTTAACACCGGTGTTTGTCTAGTGCCTGCTCGCGATAAAATAATACCTATTGGCCACATCCCGCCATTCATTTCCGCGGACTTTTACCCGGAAGCGGGTACAACAACGCAGGCTCGTTCATCTAGGCAACAACGATTCAAGGGACAGGAAACTTGGTGATTAAAACTCGATGGAAATTACCCTAACGTAATTGCAGTACCCAGCAATGCGCCTTGCACTAAATTACTTCTAAAAATTTCGTTACATCTGATATGTGACGGAATTGACGCAGCGTACAAACATAATATATATTTGAGGAAATACGATAACTCGTTTTACTTATTACGCTTATTACTATAAATTAACATAAGACGAGGATAACCGAATGAAATGAGAGAAATAGGCTGAAAATCGTGAAAAACTGAAATTTTCAACCGTTTTAATCGTGTATAACTCGTAAACCAATTGACCAATATCGACGAAATTTTCAACACGTATACAACTTATACGTTACAAGCCCACAAATAAAAAGTTGTAAAAATCAACTTTTAATATATTTTTCGCATTTCAATCTTCTTAGCATCTCTTGGTACGTGCACCGTTATAATTGATGATTTTGATACAAAAACGTGGCGAGTTCACAGTTTAGCAAAATTCTACTCGTCGAACTTGGACATATACATATATATATATTGGTGATTGTTCGCAGCTTAAATCGAACTTTCGAAGGAAACTATTAGAAAATCCTGCAGAAGAATGAAGAGATGCAGTACCGCAGCGTATCACATAAAACACAAGGACTTCACAGGGGCGAAAAATGGCGGAACAAGAAGTGCATAGTGTTTAGTATAGTTCTCCGGCAGATGCAAAGTGGCCGCGTCATCGTTCGCGCTTGGCGGGCAACGTTGTTCGCCGATAATAGGAGCAGCCTCGAAAAGGATCGCAGGCCGACGCAAATGGGACGTCCCTGTTCCCCGACTTATCGGCTGATAAGCACCGCTCTGCGACAAAAGCGTGCGAGAGGGGGGTGGGGGGAAGAGAGAGAGAGAGGGAAGAGAGAGAGAACGAGATATCTGGGCGAATGCTCGCTAATCCAGTTTTCTGCGTCCCTTGATTACCAGACGCGACGCGATGCGGCGATTCGATGCTCTCTCCGCGTATCGGCGATCTCAAAAGCCTGGCCTAATTAAAATACTCGCTGCCAGGGATCCCCTTGCAGCCTCGAATCCCTTTATCCGGAATATCCTACCGCTCCCCGCGCAATCCCTCCCTCACCCCCTTCTACGTTCTACAAACCCTCTTTCGATTTCGTTATTTCGACTATCGCGCCGGCAGATTTTAATGCTCGATTGCACAAAGAGATTTTCAATGGAGAGATAATCGAGCCACGTTACTTCCGTCTGCGCTATACCACAGCGGAATGTGGTCTACATTGTGCTGAAATATTGGTGAATGCGGTTGCAAAATCGTTGGTAGGTCGTATGTTGGTAGATGATCGTTCTGGAGCAATGTAGACCTCCGACTAACACGATTAAAACATTGTTCAGAGAAATTCTACGTGTGTATTTTATTTGGCGGTACATGCTCACGAAAAATTCTTTTGTTTGGGACTGTATATATCTACCGGCACAGAATACGCATACGTACAATTTTCTTTAATCGCGTTATACGAAGCTATTTATTGTAGAAGGTAAAGCGTTTAAAAAGCGAGACGCACGAAGGATCGAATTGAATTACGTAGATCTTATTTCGACTTATTGTTTAAATTAGAATCACCCCCTTTTCGGTTGCACCACCAGTTATGTTTATTCAAAGGAATAGATTCATTGAACAATTTCAATTTTTATTAAAAATTTTGAAAGGCGTCTTTTGGAGAGCTGGAAGAAGATAGAAATAGTGTATTAAAATATATACGTGTTTAAAAATAATTATATTATCCTAAAAAGTTGTTTACAAATCCTTTTACGCAGGATATTATTATTCCTCGCTGCGGATAAGATAGCAAAATGGAGGAAGATCGTTAGGATTTCTTTGAAAGAATTTTCCAATGCAACGAACAGTGCATGGACCGTGGAAGATATTCGAAATAAGGCCCCGCGAGTCACCGAGGGGCCCGGTGACGCGTCTTTGGTGAGCGGTTCCGAATTTTTTCCGTCGGTTTCGTTGGCAGGCCCCGAGGGTCGGCGAATCAGAAGTCGGCGGGAGCGGGCTCCGAGAAGGGGGACAAAAACGCATCGGGTCCGGTGTCAGCGGGTGACGGATGGGCCCGTAAGCCCGTCCAAGGACTATCTGGGGCCCCACGAAATCACGTTGCTCCGTGGAGCTTGTGTTCATCCTAAGGTAAACGCTCGTCTCGACTCCCTGCGATCGTTCCTGAAAACTTCCTCAGACCCAATACATTTCCTCAAATGTTTCTAACTTCCGCATTTGTTCATCATCTCGTATTCCACTTCTATATCCTCTAACTCACCCATAAAACGATGTACTTTCTCGTCGCTCGTTAAGACAAACTCGTAGACATCGTCGAAAAATGAATTTTTAAAAATCGTCCTGACTCGACGCATTTTTCCAACTGTTTTTCATTTTTATGTTTCAACACGATGTAACGCAGAATTCGTGGATTTTTTTAGTCAGTCTCTGAAAAAGAGGTACTTGCTTGTCATTCTCTAATGCAGCCACCCAGAGCTCCCAGACAAGTAGCCTGATTTTAAGAAATTATGGGAAAAATGGGTAGATGCAATTTGAAGGTGTACAAAGATTGAAATAATTTCAAAGTAGCTACGTGCGATTCCATCTTGTTCCACTATGTTCCACCTTGTTGCCAATTGTTATTTTGCATAAAGATCCGCAGTCTAACGATAAGTTTAACGTCAAGACATCTGTGCCTCGCTTAACGCAGCGAGGTCTTATCAGAACCCCCATGAAAAACGCTAATAATCAAAGAGCCGATGAAAAGACTCGGGGGAACAGCGTTCCGCGTTCAAGGAATCGGGAAGCGAGGCGTGAGTTCCATCGAGGGGCTGGAGGGGGGTTGGTGTAGAAATTGCAGAAGAAATTCCAGCATGCTTCTCCCGGTATGTCTGTTCTTGCCGCGTCTATCCGGCGAGCGTAATTGATTAGATAACGCTCGATCGGACAGGTGTTGCGAGAGGACTCGACGAATCGGGGACGTTTTTCCCCGGCTAGCATCTGTCGCGTTGAACACACGGGAATCCAGGATCGCGAGGCAAATTGATCTATCCGTGGCGTTCCGGGCCAGTCCAGTCCAGTCCAGCAGCAGCAGCCAACACTTTATAACTCGCGCTGGGAATAACACGTGTCAACCGGCGACAACAACGACGACGGTAGCCTAACCGAAGAAAGCGTCCATTCGAAAGGTAACAAGATACGAGGCTGGATTTCCAGGCGAACCGCAACGTTATTTCAGGATCGCGGTGTGCTCGATGCCGGCAACGGCCGCAGTTTTTGCTCCCGACCGCTGGATTCTGGAGGACACCGGGCCCAAAAGACCAATGGGCCCCCAGATCAGGCCTCGAAAGACGAGAGAACGAACCGAAGAACAGATCTGGTGCTGGGGACATCTTCTGCGCGATGAAACCTTTCATCTCGCGCATTCTTGAATTCCTCGCTGCGCTGCATCTCCTGCATTCCTATGCGCTTGCATTTCTATATTCGTTGTTGGTTCAGGTATCGAACCAAACGAAACGACTAAATTCTTCGTTTTACAATTCTCTGATAATAGAGTACAGTCAAAAATGATGTGTTCAAACACGAATATCTACCAGCAACTTAGTCAACGAGCAAGGTGTATTCGAGGGAAAAGAGTACATCCGATTTTCCATCAAATTTGTCAAATACGCATAACGTTCGATTTAGAAATATTCTTCTGTTATCGGACACGGAGATCTAGTGTAATACAAAAGTGAATAAACATTGTTTCGTGCCGGACGCCTTTGCCGGCGCAAACACAATATTCTTCGTCTTTCACAAGGACGGTTGACTTCTCTTTCCAGGGCTGTTCTTTTGGAGAAGTTTAATTGGATGAATCGAGAAGGCATCGACCCACGAAACCCATGCCCGTCGCCGCCGCGTAACAATGGTGGCCCGCCCAACTTTTTGCTGGGCTTCCGGTCGCGGTTACGGTAGACACGCGGTGTGGCCTGCGAATGTCCATGAAACGTGGCAGAGCCGGAAGCTGGATCGAACACTATCTTTTTGATCGATCATATGGAGCCACCGACAAGACATTTTCACTATATAAACGTTGCTATAAACATTGAGACGTTCGTAGTCTGGACATCCGAGCTGACATGCGAAGAAAACTTATGATGCGTCTCTGACAATGAAAATAAGCAGTCTTCCTTCTAAGAACGGTCTTTCTGTAGAAATAGTCTTTTTTTTTTAAACGAAAAGCATTATTTTGGTAGGTTCCAGCAGGCTTTTAGCTTAATTTAAGTAGTAGTACTTGTTGCTCTGAAATAATATGTACATGCGACTCGTCGACTGTTTATTCAGCCATTTCAAAATGATCGCTATATTCGCATCACTTCAGTAATGCTCTGCATTTAAAATAAAACACTAATTGAAAAATGAATGTTCGTTTGAAATAATCCTCTGGAATTTAGTTTTGAGCTTTCACTTGACTAAAAGTGGCTTAGTATGTTTTTAGATGAGGATTATACATCAAAAATATATTTAGAATAGAATTTTGAAGAACACACACACACACACACGCACTATTATTTTTAATACACTGGTAGATACATCACACAATCCTGTACAATAAAGGTCAACCGTGTTTTTTATTCAATTGGATCCGTACATATTTTTAACGTACAAATCGATGCAATTTGTAATTCTCTGCAGTAAAGACGTACCGTGTATTTTTTTCATTAAGCTGGGTCGTATATTTTTTAACTCGTAGATTAATGGAATTTGCAATGCTTTTCGATGCAGACCGCTTCTTTTTTATTGAATTGAAACATGCGTTTGTTCGTATACACATCGCAACAATTGATATAATAATTCTCCACAACGAAGGACAACAATTATTTCCTAAATTGAATTATACATTCATCGATGCGTCGGTCAATGTAGTGTATAATCTTCTACAATGAACGACAACCGTGCACTTTTCAATTGCATAATATATTTTTCAAATGCACTGGTCGGTGCAGTTTGCAATTGTCGGCATCTGTATTGGTTTTAATTGACTCGTACTCGACACAATCTGTAATTTTCTACAGCGACGACAACTTGGTTTTCTTGAATTGCATCATACATTTATCGATATACTGACCAATGCAGTTTTCAGTTGTCCACAATCAATGAAAATTATTTAAATTCGAACCACACATTTCTCACTGACCTGATTTAATTGTCTGCAATAAATGCAAACTGTGTTCTTTAAATTCTCCCGAGAAAATCACGCATCTTGCTATGTTCACTATCTTCTCACCTATCGCTCATCGATCTTCCCACAGATACAATTTAAACTCGCCACGCAAAAAAATACTACACCACTCCTTAGCCAACAAAACCAGCATAAATGAAAATACACAGGAACTCTAAATGCCCTAAAGGCCCCAATCACCGAAAACACGAACCAATCACCAGCTCAATTAAATCTGAAACGTGTACAAAACCCCTCTAACAATTTTTCTTGGAAACTAAATATGAAAAATGATCGATCCCCATGGAGACGTATCCGCTAAATAGGATCGCCGATAAGGATCGTCTGGGGGACGGTTTTAACTGGTTCTACCATCATTGATCAGAAGCCTGGCGCAAAAGTGGTGCACCCAGCGTGGCGCAGAAAATCAAATGCGACTTTTTCCGTTTGCAGGATGCACCCGCGCGTCGGTGCACGCGCCGGGAGGCTGATTATTTTATGGACACCTCGCGAGATGCAATCTCGAGGTATCGCGACGCGCCGTAGAGATTCTGAAGCTATCCTTTTCGCTCGGTGTACCAGCACGCGTGCCTTCTCGGTGTCTTTGTTGCTCTTTCTTGGACCAGACGGACCGGGTTTGCTGCTTTTCAATATCTAATCGAGCGAACAAATTATGCCGGCCCGTGGTACGCGGCTCGCAGGCGACGCGGAATGATGGATCGCTCTTACCCGGTATCGTTTGCAATGTGCACACACATGCACATAGTTACATGTACGAGAACGTACGTATCTGTCCCGACGAAAGGAAAAGTCTCCTCCATTTTACTTTCCCGCCCCAGGCTTCTTTTTGCCCCTGAGAGGATCTTGCCCGCTGGAGCTAGTCACTTTAACGCGAGCGGGTATTTTAAATTCCCTCGGTGGTTCACCTCCACAGTGTAATTTATTCGACCGCTCGACGAGTGGATTATGATGTACGCTACCTGGACCGATGATAATTCGGTGAATGTGTTGGGTATAGCGATGTTCGGAGTGCGTTCGAGGTGAGGCTTATTTCAACTCGAAAATGAAACATTTCTTCCGACCTAGAATATTTTCGTTCTCCATGATTTTGAAACATTTGGTGGATATGAAAAGTTCATATAATACCTCATGCAATACTTAAACGTTTAATAATTGATTAGATACCAACATATCTAATAATGTAAACAATATTTTAAATAATGGTACAGCAATTTTTAGTGGCGCCTCTGTATATAGACATTCTCTGAACTTGATTATCAAAATTATTATGCCTAGACAGCGGATCTTTATGCAAAATCAAAATTTTGTACCAGAATTTCAACAAACTGGAGTGAAATAGAAATTTATTTTCTATCTTAATACGTTTAATAGGTTGAAAATAATATGATGGCATTTGAAAATTCTTCTAATATTTTTACGGTCTTAAATTAAAATAATATGAAAGCATTTGAAAATTCTTCTAATATGTTTACTGTCTTAAATTGAAATAATATGAAAGCATTTGAAAATTCTTCTAATATTTTTACTGTTTTAAATTGAAATAATATGAAAGCATTTGAAAATTCTTCTAATATTTTTACTGTCTTAAATTAAAATAATAGGATAGCATTTGAAAATTCTTCTAATATTTTTACTGTCTTAAATTAAAATAATAGGATAGCATTTGAAAATTCTTCTAATATTTTTACTGTCTTAAATTGAAATAATATGAAAGCATTTGAAAATTCTTCTAATATTTTTACTGTCTCAAATTAAAATAATAGGATAGTATTTGAAAATTCTTCGAATATTTTTACTGTCTTAAATTACGCCTATTCGTTTCTTGTCCTAAATTCATAAAATCCGCTGTCTAGTTATGACACAGGGTTGTGCTCTAACTGGCCACCATCGTGCGGAGTAACTTAATTGCCTAGCTGGTAATCAACGAGTCGTTAACCGTCCAGGATGGTCCGAAAAAGGGAGCACGACAGTATCAGAATCACCGGTCAAAATTACGAGACAGCGGAAACCCCAAAAGCTCGATTCGTTCCGATATTCTCGATAGCGCGTTTAGGTAGGCGAAATGTTTGCGGAGTATCGCCATCTTCGGCCTATCAAGGACCCGGGAGAGTGCTTTGATATTTACCGGCGGAGGTGTATCGCGGATTACGAAAATGTGTATATCGAGGGAAAAGAAAAAGAGAGTGGTGTAGAGGGGGGAGAAACGGAGAGCCGCGGCCCGCTATTAATATTACGGGGCCGTTTCGACGAACGTGCCTTAGGATACCTCGAAACGATCCGGCCTTATCTTCGTTCCCTCTACTTACGGCGTTCGCGAAGAAGACTCACAGCCCCGCATCCTTAAGATTCAACGAGTACACGGCTTATCTCGGCCGGAGGAGAAGCTATGGCGGCTATAGGAGAAAATGAGATTCGTATAGCATTCGTGTGCTCGCGCTTCGCTCTCTTCTTTTTCTCTCTCTCTCTCTCTCTCTCTCTCTTTCTCTTTTTCGCCGCGCGTCTATGCATAGTGGATGGGCTCTCTCTGCTGCGAGCCGGGACCAGTTCCTCTCGATGATTCCTCGAGATCCGTGATAGGAGATTAAACCGTCCCACGAATCGGTGCTGTGCCTCGCGATTGTTCCTACCTCGCTATCTTTCTTCTTTCTTTTTAATTCGCGCAAGTTTTCGAGCGAGCATGCACGCACGATATCAACGACGCCAGTGATTTATATGGAAAAGACCGGACACGGTCTTACCTGGCTGGACGCCAAATTCATTTTTTTCTTTCGACTTTTTGTACGTGCCATGCTACCCCTCTCTCCTTCTCGCTCTATGCACTGCTATTATAATGTTAACCGTGTACAGGAGCGTAATCGGACCCTGTACATTTTTCGTGGAAAATGTAAACAAAAGATTTGTCTGCTTAAGCACTTGTGGAATTTGATTGATTTAACATGTCGCAGTCAGCGTTCTCAGGAAATCTTTCGAATTCAATTCGTCGACTTTTTATCGCCGTTTTTGTTAATGCTACTATTAGAACATTGCGTAAGTTTGTACCCGATTTTCATTGATGTCGCAAACTGTACTGTACACGGCGGAGTGTAAAAAAAAGAAACTCGACTAATAAAGTTGTACTCTCTTTAAAATTTAACCATTGAATTTATGCAATCGTCCGACACTTCTCTCCGCGTGTTAACGGTGAAATGAGAAAAGCATCGTCCCAGGACTTTGGAAAATTCGATACAAGCCATTCCCGAAGAGAGAAGATCATCTTCGAACAGCGAAGTAACCCTACACTTTTCAGCGCATTTCCCTTGTCACATCGCGAGTGTGCCGAAGGCTTTTGGGGGATTTGTCGCGATCTAAGACCCGTCCAACGAGTATTAGCGACCGATATACATCGCCGGAGGGTTCGACAATCCCCGATTAGTCCTGGAGAACTGTTAATACCCTGAAATCGCAGTCCGGCACATCGATTTATCGTAGACGACACCGTTGAAACAGCATATTTAGCGTCCGTACGTCCCGCTCGCGAAATATTAAACAAGCGAACCTCCTAGTCGGGAAGGGTTGCGCACAGTTTTTATCGACAGGCCTCGAGGTAATTAATTATCGTTCGATGGGTATTACACGTGCCGGTGTTTCTCTATATTTTTCCCGGTGGTGTCCGATCCGCTGGGAGGACGGTTTACAATGGAACAGGGTCCCGGTAGCGAACGGACTCGCCCGGAAATAAATCACGGATGTTTTCGCACGCCGGCCACGGGATCATTAGTCATTAGAGCCGCTTATTACGATTTCCCGGGCCAGATAAGGAGCTCGATAAATTCTAATTAGAACGAGAAACAAGAGGGCAGAGAGCAGGACAGGTTCGAACCTGGACACTCGCTTCTTCGTCTCGCGAACTTCCGAGTGCATTACTGACACCGCGAGTGTCGGTCCGATATAAATCACTATGGCGATACACTGCAACGCCACTGCACTTGGCCACCGTGACGGCACTCCTGGACCATCTTCGCTTTTACACCGACGACGATCTGCCACTATCTGATCGGTGCCGCGTCGTTACCTCGACTTTGCGTCGCTGCTTGTCATTTTATTTCGTTTTTCGATAACGTTCGAACTCCTTGCACTAAAATCACATCTCGGTGACACCAATTCAACAATTTCCTAGTGATTTCTTCCTAAACCCTATCATTCGAGTTTCTTCAATGAACAATTTAATTTTTGATTATTAAAAATTATGTATATGTTACATAGAGGGCGTAACTGTGTTACATTGATGTTGAAGCAATATAGATTGTTCAGAGAATTGTACGAAGGAAGACTAACCATATGTAAAAGGATGAGCTAAGAAGACAGAGACTTGAGAAAACTTTCAGAAATGATTTTCTTGGTTTTCGCAATGATATCACCGGTGACCACCCTCGACCCGGTGACAATCGTAACAACAAGCCCCAAATGTTGATAACGTGCGAACTCCTTGCACTAAAATCACATCTTGGTGACACCTCACACTTGACGCATCCTTAATAAACCAGTGTGCAATTTGATCGTTAAGGGGGGCAATTCAACAATTTCTTAGTGATTTTTTCCTAAAACCTATCATTCGAATTTCTACAATGAACAATTTAATTTTGGATTATTAAAAATTATGTATATGTTACATAGAGGGCGTAACTGTGTTACATTGATGTTGAAGCAATATAGATTGTTCAGAGAATTGTACGAAGGAAGACAAACCATATGTAAAAGGATGAGCTAAGAAGACAGAGACTTGAGAAAACTTTCAGAAATGATTTTCTTGGTTTTCGCAATGATATCACCGGTGACCACCCTCGACCCAGTGACAATCGTAACAACAAGCCCCAAATGTTGATAACGTGCGAACTCCTTGCACTAAAATCACATCTTGGTGACACCTCACACTTGACGCATCCTTAATAAACCAGTGTGCAATTTGATCGTTAAGGGAGGGCAATTCAACAATTTCCTAGTGATTTCTTCCTAAAACCTATCATTCGAGTTTCTTCAATGAACAATTTAATTTTTGATTATTTTAAATTATGTATATATTACATAGAGGGCGTAACTGTGTTACATTGATTGTGAAGCAATATAGATTGTTCAGAGAATTGTACGAAGGAAGACAAACCATATGTAAAAGGATGAGCTAACAAGACAGGGGCTTGAGAACTTTCAGAAATGATTTTCTTGGTTTTCGCAATGATGTCACCGGTGACCACCCTCGACCCAATGACAATCGTAACAACAAGCCCCAAATGTTGATAACGTGCGAACTCCTTGCACTAAAATCACATCTTGGTGACACTTGACGCATCCTTAATAAACCAATGTGCAATTTGATCGTTAAGGGGGGCAATTCAACAATTTCCTAGTGATTCCTTCCTAAAACCTATCATTCGAGTTTCTACAATGAACAATTTAATTTTGGATTATTAAAAATTATGTATATGTTACATAGAGGGCGTAACTGTGTTACATTGATTGTGAAGCAATATAGATTCTTCAGAGAAATGTACGAAGGAAGACTAACCATATGTAAAAGGATGAGCTAACAAGACAGGGGCTTGAGAACTTTCAGAAATGATTTTCTTGGTTTTCGCAATGATGTCACCGGTGACCACCCTCGACTTAGTGACAATCGTAACAACGAGCCCCAAACAGTATCGGACGCAACCGCGAGAACACAATTAGACATTATCAAGTATGCATCGTACTGTTAACGCCGGCTACCAATCACACACCTGGGAGAACACAATTAATCGTCGCCGAGAACGCGTAGGTACTCGAGACATGATCAAGCTCGCTGCGGAGGCAACATAGTTAAAGACGCATCTATTATAATAGCTGCAAGCCCGGTTGATGACGAGCTAATCCGAGCTGCTGGACGCGTTAGCCTCTCGATGAATCTACGGCGGGAACAAGGCGCATCCGGACAGCCTCTCAACCCCCCCGAGCTACAGATGTTTCCGGCAAGCTTGCCCGAGATGATCCCTAGATCTTAGATCCTCGACTACTCAACATCGAAAGAAATTTTTCATCGTGCCCTTAAACCAGCTCTTCGTTAACGCTAAACCACTGCCGGTCAAATGATCGGTTTCATATTTTTCATTTTGCAATTACTGAAATTATAAAGTTGTTCGCATGGAAATTGATTCGACAAATTTTTTTATCCAACCACATATTGAGATACAAGATTGCACAAACTCTAAATATCTAGAGCTTCGTTATTTTTGTAAGCCAAGACATTTTAATCGCACAATCTTGAAATAGTTTCATTTTCTGACAGAGCGATGCTCTTGAAAGATTTATTCGAAAGTTCGTCGAAATAGACTATAGACTTAAAAAAAAATTATAGCATAACAGGTAGTGTGTTGGCATCGAACTTCAAGTACTACGGCCATAATGCGTAATCTTAAAATATCGACTCGTATCCGCGAAACAACGATTCCAAATTCGAATACGAAATATCTGGGTAAAATTTCGAATCCTCGCAGCCTATAAAGCGTTTCGGAGCGAATTCGCCGCACAGGCACGCGTCTCCTGGCGAGCCCGTGCAAAAAGCTGGCATCGTTTTCGCGAGCGAAGGGAAGAAGGTGGAAGTAGCTCTCGCGCGACGACCGAGAAAATCATTAGGCGAGCCGAAAGAGCCCGGGCTCTTCGACGGAAGCTTCTTGCAGCCGACATGGAGTCCTCCTGTATCGCCTCGCCCCTCGTCCCTTCTTTAATTAAATTCCCGTGTGACTCTCACCCCTTTCTTCTACCCCCTCTTCTCTCCCTGTAAGACCGCTTTTTCTTGTCGCCATGTTGTTCAAAGATCTCTTAGGCGCGAACTAACCCGTGACGGCTGCTAATTGACGGATTAATTAATTAGTGGAAATGATCGCGTGGCGAACGAAAACGTGGATCGTTCGAGTTAGTCAAAACCAGAAATGTTGAATCAGTTACAAATTTTTTGGCCATTCTGCCATTTTGACAATCTCCTATAGTCAATTGTACTATCAGAGGAATTAATAGACTGCGGATCTTCGTGCAAAATAATAATGTTCTTAATTGTTTGTGGAAAGCGGGAGTAGAATGAAAATTTATTTCATCCCTCAATGACTTGATTTTATTAAGGACAATGTTACAATAATCTGCAATTTTTCGAATCTTCTACCGTTTTATATTTCACCGATCCAAATTCTACATAAATCCATACAAATCCGCAGTCTAGTTATCGAGTTAAACTATGGACCGGATGAGACCCGTTACGTTCAGTATTGCTAAGAAAAATTGTTTAAAATTAGTACCGATCAAGGAATTGTTTTTCTACGAAAAATTTTCAAAAGAAATTACTGCTGCGATAGAAGCGAAGCTTGCAAAATTCCACGTAGCAAGACAATGTCCGCAGGCTCGACTTCCGGTCGCATGCTCGTACAAGGTCGACGCGGAAGAACAAGAGGAGCAAGAGATCCCGCCGATCAATCGCGGAGGATCGCGTGAGACACGTACCCGCGGAGTTTGGCACCGCATTAATTACCGGTCGCCAACAATGGCACAATAATTAACAATTACGCAGTTCGATAATTATATACCTGCCGGCTGAGTTATCGCTCGGGCCTCTGTGTTTCGTCTGCACGGACGGTTTCGGTCACGCACGCGCGAGCGCAGATACACCACATACACAGATCCACACACAGATCTACACATACACACACAAAGATCGCCATCATCTCCCAGCTAGCAGCAACAGCAGCAATAGCTCTCTCCCTCTGGCTCCGAGTACAGAGAAACCGATAAATATATGCGAATCCGGCGCAGCGAACGATCTAATTATGCTCGAACAATGGCCGCGCGCGTATCGGACGCCGGCTGAAAACCTGATAAAGCGGATAAAATGCGAGCCGAGTGTCCCTCCCGCTCTAGGTTCGACGAATTTCCGAGCCGGTCCGAGAGCGCTCACCGGAAACCCGGTGAACCCGCCCAGGTGATTTATCTCCTGGCCAGGCCTCTTGCCAGCACAGTCTACTAGAGGGGCCAGACCCGTGAATCTGTCTTGATTTACTACGGAGCCGCGGCAACGCATCGATGCCTCATAATGCCTTGTAATTACTGGCGCTCCAGTCCGGGGAATCACGCTCTTCAACCGACGATAACAGCCCGGGACGAACAAACTCACTTCCTCAGACCTCTTTCTCAACACCGGAATGATTAACACGTCCACTCTGCCACGTCACTCGTGAACATCGGTATCGCGATTTCTCTTCCATCTTTAGAAATTCATTTTTCTCGCGATACTCGGTTCCGTTCAAAATGTTTCGATCTGTTTTGCTCCGATCGAAACACGAAACTGACAGACTTGTCCACTCTTCGGATAAAGGGGGTAGACTCGTATCCAGGAGTGCGGGATGATTCTTCTTATACAGCGTGCGTCGGGAGGAACGAAACAAACTCCAGGAGTGGATTGTACACAAAGTTTAGAAAAACTCATATGTTCTTATCCGATTTTCATTTGTTTCAATTTTATAGCGCGATTACAATTAAACGAAATTTCATACATTAACATGTCGGTTGTCGTATCCTTATTTTAATAAATGTACGAAAATACCGCCATTGAAATTTAAACAATTTCGGCTTCGTCTACGAAGGGCGGCTGTTGCTTTCTCGTTTGAAAAAATAAAAATTAAAAAAAAAAGGAAATGCAAATCGGATAAGAACATATGAGTTTTTTTACATTATTTTTCTGTACATAATCCACTCCTGGAGTTTGGTCCGTTCCTCCCGACTCACTCTGTATATCGATAATAAAACGATGGAGTATTTCAATAGTCAAGCGCTGGATGGAAGTCCTGTTTTTATTCATATTATTTATTTTCTATTTTCATAAAGCTGCCACAGCTACAAGCTGGGAAACAGAAGTAAAATAAAAATTGATTTCATCCCTTAATGACTTTATCGCATCAAAGACAATATTAGTATATTCTTGCCAATTTTCTCATAAATGCATACAAATCCGCAGTGTGATAAGGAATAAAGTGTTGTAACATCCTGCGACACGATCCTATTCTATGTAACAGAAAATATATTTTCCGTGACTGTATCTTGATTCCGGCAAGTGTATTCTTGAAATTGTAAATTTGGGCAAGAGAGCAACAGCGAATCAGCGTGCTGTGGACTGCGCTATCATCCTACGCCGCGGGTAATGCAAATTTATGATAACCTCGATAGAAAGTGTCTCTTCCCTTCCTTTCTCTCACCCTCTCTCTCTCACCTACTCTTTCCCTCTACCGCAACTCAACCTCGTATATTTATTACACCGTCGTGAATAGGAAGCAGACGCTCGTCGCGTAAATAGGCTCGCCTGTGTAATACGTTCGCGGGTAGCTACTGCCGCCGTTACGCGAGACGTTACACGAAAGAATTTACGGCTGGACGAAAGCCAGCTCCGTGAAAAAAAAGAAGTGCCGAAGAATATGTAACATAGAGAGGCGAAAAATCGATCCACGTGACTCGAGAACACGCGACACCCTTCCGTCCCCTTCCTTCAAGAGGGAGAATTTTCAGAAAAATGTTAGGGATTATCTCAATGATTTTTTATCTTCATGGCCCATGGCACCGTGAGAAACAGAAGCTAATCGAAAATATATTTTCTCTTTGAATAATTTCACTCGGTCAAAAACGATATAAAACTATCGTTCAATTCATCCAACGTCTTTTCAGTTTTGTATTTAATTGATCCATGTTTTGCATCAAATTCGCGGTCCAATCATGAGAATTACCAGAAATTAATTAAAGTGAAATCGTTTCGATCTGAAGAAACAAATAATCTCAGCATCCCAAGGTCACCACCCCACCGCTCAGTCCACCGGAATCGCTATCAGCTGTTAGGATCGACCTATCCGTTTCACTTCGGAGGGGAGAAACTCGGCCATCGTCGACGTGACGGTGGCATTACGCAACGACGGACGCATACTCGAGGAGCCCATAGTCCCCGGTGCAATCGTCAGCGAGGGATCTACACCCGGGGTCCCTCTTGCTGCATGTTTTATTTATCGAGTGCATCGACGGGCTGCGATGAATCGCATCGCATCGCATCGCATCGCAACGCGTCACGACGAAGACCGAGGGAAGGTGGTACGTACATGACGTGATTTATGGGTGCAACACCTGACGGCATTTTGTTCGCTTTTGCGTCAGCGTTGTTACGTTGGCAGCCAGTTCCGCCCTTTTTTGTACCCCTCCCTCCTCTAGCGGCCCATTAGTAATGCCTCGGTCATTACCGAGGCCTCCAGTCGATTTCCCGTGGCTAATAAATCCCGATAAAATTTTCAACCTGCCTCCCTCTCCATCTCCTCCTTCCTCCACCCCTCTCTTTTAGACCCCCCCCCCCCGAAACTTCCCCCGGGGAAGACGGCCAGAAGCTTGGATCTGCTTGGCTTCGACTGTTTCGCTGTTTCGTAAAACGAGAAAATGATACGCGTAATGGTAGACGAAGTGTCTATGTTTTGTATGAATCATGTTGATTGATATTGTATTCGTATCGCATTAATGACTTTTCTACTATATTTAATTTGTGCATATATGTATATTCTACTCGTATCCATTCTCTCTGGATGGTCAGAAGGGCCACAGTCCACAGTGTTCACAGTGTTTGCGCGAAAATCACGTTAATTGAGACTTGATAAGCGCAACAGATCTGTTTGCACGCGAACCTCGATTCAGCCGTCTCCGGAAGTGAATTTTTCCGAGTAAATTAAAGCCCGCGACCGGTTATAAATCAACCGGAGGCGAGGAACCGGGTAGAAACCACCCCCTCTGCACGGGGGTGGAGAAAGGGAGAGCGAAAGAGAGAGAGAGAGAGAAGGGGACTGGTAATCCGCGAGCAATTTAATCGCGTAATTACAGTTTCCTCGAGCTGCCGCTTTGAATTCCGTTCTGACGACGCGGCCGCTATCAAATTTGAAATAGAGAAGAAACGTTGCCAAATATTTTACGGCGAACCCAACCCTTGTCCCCCGATCTAACCCAGACCCAGATATAGATTTGACCTCGCGAAGAACAAGAAAAGGAATGCGATCAGAGATTAAATCGTCGGTCTAGTAATAAGAATGAAAAATGTAACTAAATTAAATAACCAGCAGCTGAGCCAAACAAAAGCTCAATACCAATAACAGTGAAAAATAAAAAGCAGAAAAAGAGAGGGCAAGTACGCGGGAGCAATGAAAACATTGAAATCTTGTCACGATACTACACTTGCCGTTGCACCAAGTACTCCCGGCGATATTTCCGGACAATTAAGTCCCGCGGTGATGGTGCAGGGGGTGAGGAGTGGGAAATTTTTTCGAAAAGGGTCCTGCAAGGGGCGAAGCAACTGCAGCCGGTCCGCGATTACGGACTATTACAGCTCGCGGGAGGGTGGCCGGGTCGTTAAACCTGACCGGATATGAAATACTTCGTTGCAAGAACTACCCTCCCCTCCCCACACCCCGGAACTAACTTCGATTCCGGATTGTAATTAAAACCGTCTCTTATAACGCGACGTGGCTCGTAAAGGGTTTTAGGCCGGTAGCTCATTTATAATTTCGACGGTCGTTTCGGGGGCTCTCGGAGGGAGATTACAAAGAAAAACGTGTTTGCGGATCGCTCTGCCAGCGGGATCGCTGATCCTTTTGATCCCGGGCACGGAATTAATCGTTCCGTTGGAGCGTGGAACATGAAACGGATTCGCAACGAAATTTTACACGGTCCCGCTTTATCCGGTCCACTCTCTCTCTCTCTCTTTCTCTCTCTCTCTCTTGACTTTTCCAAATCGATAACAACATCGGGGTGCAAAAAAGAAATCCCATAATAGAAGCGGGCACGATCCCGACGCCCGGTGTCGCACGCAGTTAAAATAATTCACGATTCGGCCCCAAGTAATCCCCGTTTCGCGTGGCCGGAACGAGCGCACACTTCGTTCCGCGGGATAAACGCTCCGAATCGACGGGTTTCAATTTAACATCGGATTTAGCACGCCAGTTGTTTTTCATACGCGCCCGGCGTTGGACAATCTAGCCATTGTCCGATGCAGCTGGAGGAACCCCGTTAATTTCTCTGTCCCGGCTACTTTCAATTAATAGATTACCCCGTATGCAACACGCTCGACGACGTTCCCGGGTGCCGGCTGCTTCAACAATTTACCGGAAACCGACCGTCGAAATGGTTCAATCCTCTTGTTTATCTTCACGATGCTGAAAATCATTTCTCGAATTTATTCAGTCGCGCGTGACCGACAAGAAGTTAATTGTCACTGCAAATGGCTTCCCACTGTCTATATAGGAAAATGTTAAGAACATGGAATCAAGTGCAAATTGAAAACTGTATCCACAAGTTGTAGTAGCGCGTAGCTACTTACTAATTTCTATCGGCTAGGTTGAGCTTGACAGAGAAAAGTCCCAGCAGTGTTATCGATAACGATAATTGATTTGAAGTTGTACTATAACTGCTGATCCAGCAGCAGCGTAGTTACTTCATGACGAGTGTACAATAATAACGGCATTCAGAATAAGTATGAGTACTCGTACGAGAATGCTCGTAGCCTTGCCCGAGAAGTTGAAAGCGATCGGTGCGACTAAAAATGATTTTGTCAACGATGAATCGAAACGAGGCCACCGCGAAGGCGACTCGATGAATGAAAACGCTTTCGAAGGCCGAACAAGAAAGCAGGGATCTATCTCGTCCTCGATCGCGAAGGAATAACAGCGTTTGGTAATTACATCGAAGGATATGAGCGATTGCAAGATAATTACGATCGAAAGCTCGATAAATTGCTGTGAAAGCGCATCGCAGCGATCAGAAGCTGACTCCGTGGTTCTTCTGAATTGACGTCACGCTGAATGGACCCGGGAATTGATTTCATTCGTCTCGGTTTCTCGCTGAATGCGCGCACGATCGTCACACAAACCACTCCTCCTCCTCCGCCTCCGCCCACCTTGCCCCTGTTGCCCTGTCCACAATTTGCTCAAAATATCAATTTTCGTAATATATGTGTTCATAAATTTTCACCAAATAAATAACGGTATAAACGTGCGCGATGCTTAGCCGTAATTTAGAGAGACCGCGCGAAATGATTTATCGCTCGGTGAGTAAGTAAATTCGAGGCGGTCCGTTCGCGAACGAAAACGAATGACGTTTCCTCTCTCCCTTTCTCTCTTTTCCTTCTCTCTTTCTGGCGTCGTTGTGCTTGACCAATTTGCCGAAGATTTCTCACGTCCGCCATTCGCGCCCCATTGATATATCGGTGGTACTTTGTCAGGCGCAGTGTACTTCCGATAATACCCGCGACACGATCGATTTTTTTCACGAGAAACCAATTACTATTCCTCGCTGGTCGAATTTCGGACACGCGGTCCAACTTTCCGACCGAGTTCGATTTCAACTCGCACTTTAACTTTCGTTTAAACCATCTTCTATATGAATTTTCAAGTTGAGCGTTATTTCGTATTTGAAATTTTCGAATTCTACTCGAGATCTGAATTGCAAGACTTTCAATTCTGTTCGAACACACTTGGATCCTTCGATTTGACCCACCCTGACTTCCTGTTTTTGAATTTGAACATTCAGAATATCATTGAACACGAAATCAACTATATAACCCTATTTGAAAAAAATTCACCGCTCCGAATTTTCGTGTACAGTTCGAATTCGAATTCCAATCGCGTAAGTGGTTCATCAGCGAGAAAGGGTGGATTCACTGCGAACAAATCGCTGGAAAAATTTTTTTGATGTCACCGGGATTCGAAGCCCTAGGTACCGCGCGGTCATAGACAAGAGTTCTACTCATTACGCCACGAGCGGCGCGCCCGTTAATTGCCACTTTCCGTGTATTTCTACCGCTTCGATCCGGCCGCTCTACCCCAGAAATCAATTCAGAAGCCGTGCGAAACATCAAAACCAATTAGGACATCGGTTTCCAGGTCTGTTCCGGTTATTTCTCTATCCATCTAGTTCCTCGTTCACCCGTTCCCGTTTGCCGATCCAGGCGATTCGCGCCGAGCGTCAAAGAGCACGACCCCGTTGCCATTCAATTACAAGACAAATGACTCTTTTGTGTTTTCAACGGAACACCCGAAGGCGGAACAGGAGGCAGGCACCAGCAGCAACCCACAGGAGAGACGCGTCCACGCGTCTCTAACGAACGGACACCTCACGATCGCAATAAATCAATGTGCAACCTAATTAACTGACGGCTTCGGCCTATAATGGAGGCTTCATTACCACCGGGCACGCTAATTACGCGAATCCAGACTCCGACACGAGCCCGGCCCTAAGTAGACACGGCAGTTTCACGGGCCCCGATTCCGTGTCGTTCTGTCTTTGACCGCTGATTGTTCCGACGAGTACTCCAATTAGCACGTTCGCACGTTGCGTGCACGTTGACACCCTCTACTGCACCAATCACCGCGAATTTCGTTCGTATCCCCCATCGATACCTCGACTCCCCATCAATTTTTCATATTTTTACTCTTCCGGTACGCACAGAGCGCTTGGATTGTCAAGACGTTCCGGGATTAATATATTTAATGAATTACCAATGTCAAGACTGCAGATCTCCATGCAAAATAATCTTCTGCAATTAATTTCGAGAAGCAGTAATTATATAGAATCTTGTTTCGTTCTCTGTACCATGTTTTCTTTGCCCTCGTATCGAATTTCAGGATTATTCCGAATTTCTAATTCGAATCTTGTACTCGAAATCGATTTCGAATTCCAGTTGAGTAAGTGATGCGTCAACGCCATACGATGCCACAGCGCTGTTTATATCCGAGGCTATTCTTCTCTAGGCTTTCAGAAAATTTGAAACAATTCTCGAATATTTAAGTCTCTCCTTTAATACTTCGATCAATAACGAGTAAAAATGTTACGGATTAAATTCGGATGTGCCCACGGAGTGTTAATACAGAAGAACGAGTTTTTCCGGGTTTTAATCTACTGTACTCGTCGAAGTATAACGCCCCCGCAATCGTTCGGCGCGGGGCGCGAGCTATAAAGGATTCACGGTCCGGGTATTATCGGTTTCTACTAATTCCTCGTCGGGCTGTAAAGAAAATGCGAACGAGCGATTACCGGTCGCGGAATACGCAATTACGGGGTAAATTCCGCGTCGCGACGCTTTGTTGTTCCCAGATCAGAATATAAAGGCCGGGTAATTACGAGGAGGGAGGGGGCCGAAATTACACCGTGTTTTATAATCAACGTAATCACATCCGGCACTCCGAAACGAACAATTAACGTCCACGTATCGCGGGTCGTCGGGGCCGGCCCCGTTTTATCATATTAATCGTCGCGTTGCGCGCTGCGCCGCTGCTGCACCGGTTTCGATGCACCGCGGAGATGCGTCAGAGCTGCACCGCTGCTGCAAACTCCGACGAATAAACCTGAGCTTCTGGGTTCCGCCTCGGTCGCGTTTGTTTATTGCACAAGGAATCGAATACGGCCCAACGACGCGACGGTGTAACAGCTTCCAACCATCCCCCTTCTCTCTCTCTCTCTCTCTCACTCTTCGTTCACCTTAACTTTCTTCATATAACTTCTTCCATTCGTTGTTCTCGTCGTATCGCGTCGCGTAGAATTGCGTTCCTGCATCGACACCGGCGATAAAAGAATGCAGACAACGCGTAAATGGAACGAGCACGATATTCTTCGTTCGAAGTTTGACGAAACACGGCCAATTTCTAGACGAACAGCGGCCCGAACGATTGCAACACTGCGAGGAGCGTTTATGTTTATGGGAACTGCGGAGAGACATGCTTCGTCAATTTCCAACGTGCGGTTATGGCTGGTAATTCGATGCGCGAGTGACGGGGAATAATGTGCGGTATTTCTCAATGCAGGAAGATTTTTCTGGAAGACAAAAACTGTAAGCGGGGAGAATGCGTTTCAATGTTTCTTGCATTTGATACATTCCGCGGAACTGCTTCTCGGAAGAAGCATCACGTTTCTTTCGTATCTCGGTCTTCTGTTATTCGAATATTTTATTGGGATGTTTTTCTTCGATTTTTATAGAATTTTTATACTTGGAATCATTTTACCGTATCATTTTGTTCGACTGTGAAAATCAACGTCCTAAGAAGTTTTATAGAAAAACAGCATCGTACGAGAAATCAATCTTCAAATTCCACAATTATTATACATTATCGTTGACACGAATAAAGTTAACGGAAGGAGAAATACTCGTACACTTAGCTGTTCTTCCCTACAATTGTGACTTCGACAATTTTTATTTTGCATAAAGATCCGCGGTCTAATTCTAGCAATTACTTTCGTAACCTATTAGCATCTCGTAGATCCTATCAATTTACTTTATACGTTGCGATAAAAATTAATGTACAGATTTCGTCGAAAAAAATGGAACCGATTCTAAGTGTTAATGGAACATTTCTTAGGGTCCCGCATTTACATTCTCGAGACACGCGGTGCGTGGAATATTTAAACGTTTCACCCGACAGACTGAGACACCGAGGTAAAAGAACGAAAAGAAGAAAAAGTAGCAGAAAGTAGAAGAAGATGGAGAACCCTTCGGTTAATAAGGTAAAAGTAGACGGACTCGAAACGAGAAATATTTAATTAAGTTGCGCGGACGTTCGGGGTCCAAGATATCCTGACGTTCAAAGAGGTAAGGTACGAGACTGAAGGTAACAGACAGATTTCCGCGAGGCTCGATTCCCCGGTAGATAAGCGGGCCGTGATATCCGAAGATTTGATAGTTTCAGAAACTTTTCAAGGCGGCACGGTCAAAGTTTTCGCGACGGCAACGCTCCGAGGGTAGAGAGGCTTCTTCTCCGAGGCCTCTCGCGAGAGAAGAGTTGCTGCAACGGTTGCACGCACGGTTTTAAAGGGACCTCTTCTGTTTTCGACCGGCTGAAAAGAAAAGTTTATCTGCCGTGATTAAAGAAGCCAGAAGCTATCTTCGCGATCTACGCAACGCGGGGCCGCCTCGGGAGCTGCGAGATAACAAAATTGGACCGACCCGTAATGAGATTATAAATTAAACTCGACGCGGCCACGTTGCGCGAACGAGGAGCTGTGAGATTAAGCGGAGAACTTCCTGAAAGGAAGTAGACACTTCTTTTTACAACGAGCTTATCGCGCATCAATTGTGAGCTACGAAGTTCTGCTGTTTGTTTATTAGCTGTGATTGAACGCATCCGCTGTGTACGCTTGCGATTTCCTCTACTGCTAATGAAGCAGGACTTTTCCCTTCTGTCTTTCTTTTTAGATAATCCTTTCGATTTTCTTGAAGAGTGTGGTTGATTATACCCTGTTGCAGTGTGTGAGATCAAAGATTATAGTGCTACATATAATTATCAGTGAAGTACAAAGTCTTGCGTTGACGCTTGAAGAAGTTTCCATAAAGCATATTGTATATTAAAATAATTTATCGATAAAACTGTCGAATAAGACGTGGCCCTGAAGGATAATTCGACGATGCTTTATGCATTTGTAAGGAAAACGAGTAGGTAAAATGATGTGGAAATTTGTGAAATTTTAGAATGTAGATTAACTTATTGGATAAATATTTCTCATCCAGTTCTGACTTCGCTAGTCGTTACTATAGAGGCAAACATAGCGTGCTTGCGATGTTGAACACGCTCTTGATACTTTTCTTGCCTTTAACCTGTCAGTTCTTCTGTAGAGGGAATTTTTAAGCTCGCTAACAGGTGGCAGCGGATTACAGCGCACTAAACGTAACTACATTATTCATTAACTAGACCAGACTACGAGCACAGTGTTTTATAAAGTCAGCTAATTATTATTTCATGAGCAATGCAAAGAATTACGGAGGTCTAAATTGTGACAGAGTGCAGGTTCGGTCACATTCGTTACGCACGAATGTCTGCAGCGAAACGATGGGACATTCTTGAAGGAGCGAAAGCATAGTTGTTGTAGCGGATGGATGTCAGTGGCCGCGGGTCAAAGGTGAAACGCGTACGAGCATAATCACAAAAACGGAAAGTCGAAAGGAGTAGTTTGGCGAGCAACAGTCCCCCGGAAACGGGGCATTTTAATGACGCGAAACCGGCCACGAAACTCGAATACATACACCGCACTGCACTGGTGCGGTGCGGTGCATTCGTTCTGCGCGTCAGACAAGATTACCCCAGACGCTGGCCAACTAGTTCCCCGATACGCTAACTCGCTCTCTTCGCGAATGATGATATAAGCGCAGCGCCATCGCTTCTCATCGCATCGCTCGGTCTTAAACTGTTCCGTCGAAAGGCACGATGCAATAGCTCGAGGTGTCGAGTCCCATAATTCGTTGCTGTTCACGGGGACAGGAAACGAATGAATCATCGTTCCGCGAGCCAGTCCGATTATAGTAAATCCTCGCGCGATCGGCGCGTTTAATCCGCGGAAATCGGGGTTGCTCTGTGTTTTAAGTCGCGAGGGAGTTGCTGAATTTGATGAACTCCACATTTCATGCTATTAAACACGATTAACGTCTCTCCGGGCTGGCAAATAAACCACTGTGAGCGGGCACGAAATTTTCGACGACTATAAGAATGCGCTTCACTGTTGAATGATTTTGAGAACGAGTTACGCATACATACTTTCCCGCGCCTCACAAGAAAAGTCGCCCGGCAGCAATTCGAAAGGAACGCGGTAGCAAAGCCGTCCGATCGAGTCATTCCGCTGGCACTTTCGATTCTAGCCGAATTATTGGCTAAAGTGGGTGACACGTCACGGGCTTAACCATTGGGGCTACTCGAATCTCCAAATTCAGAAGTATCTCGAATTTCGAATTGGATTCGTGCACAACACTTCACGAATTGGCGGGAATTCCACTTTAACTCTGAATTGCACGAATCGAAAATTTGAAATACATCTTCCAATCTTTAGTTAGAACATTTGGAATTCGAGATGCAGACTTTGAATTCTATTCGAAATTGAATTCCAAATACATCTTCTATCATTTCGTGATTCTTATTTGAAATTCGGTGTTCAGAATTTTTGTTCAACTTGAAATTCGACTTCAAACGGCGTAAATGGTTCATCGACGCTAGATCGTGGATTTGTAGTTAACAAATCTTGACCATCCAAATGACCAACATCGTTGGAAAAACAACCGCACAATCCCTTTTCGACGTCACCGGGATTCGAACCTAGGCCCACGCGGACGTAGTAAGAGCTCTACTCGTTACGCCACGTGTAGTGTGCGCGATAATTACCACTTTCCTTGTATTTCTACCGGCCTATCTCGCTAACCGTTTCGAGAATCTCCTTAACCGAAGAGTATGGCGTGAGAAACTGGCGAGAACAATTCACAATTACAGGATCAGGGGATCGATCAGGTTTCATTGTAAGTGGATAAAGCATGCGGCGATCGGCGTCGCCGCCGGCAAATTAACTTTTGCCATTCATAATTTACGGGAGGCTGAATGGCCCCGATTAATGCGCCGGCATTAAATCAATTGCGCTAATACTCGCATCGGCTAGGCTCTCCCCCTGTGCATAAATACGCGGGGCTCGTTAAAAACAAAAATTAATGCCCTCCGGTCCGCGGCGCACGCCGCGAAATTCGCGCGTTTCCGCCGCGCCGCGCCGGATCGTTAAGTACGCGTCCCGTAACGAAATTATCGGTGCCCGCCCTCGAAATCGAAATTAACATCAAACGCCCGCGTTCGAGAGGGTGAAGGTAGGGCGGGGGAAGGGGCTTTTGTCGTGGAACGGCGAGGAAAAAACTGGCAAACTGTTTGCTGACACGATTGGCTGCGGGAAATCGATAGAGGGCGACCGATCGGCCGTGAACGCGATCCCCGAACGAATCTTTTCGGCGATGACTCGCGGATCTCGCTGTCCACGATTATTTATTCGAGCTGTAATTGTTGCAGATAATTTCACGTGGGAAAGAATCACGAAGTGTCTAGTTCGAAAGAGTGACAGTCAAACATTGCTTTGGGTAGTTAATGAACCTGGTCGTTTTTTCTTTGGCGATTGTTAAATAACAACTTCGATCGACATAGATGTCATATGTGGGCGCCAATGCATTTAGATTTTCTTTGTTAGTAGTTAGAATCTCTCCTTGCCATTGATGTTTGAGACGAGCCTCGTTCGTGCTCGGTTGGACAATCGATACAAGAATCAGTCGAAGCATTTGATCGATCTTCACATGTTTTATCGGAATTATATATTATCTTGTTTTTGGAGGTACGTTATGCCAATGATGGATTTTTAGGTCTGCCAATGATTTTTCGGTTTCGAATTAATGGCCTTTAGAATTTCAAATTCGTGACAACTGTATTTGAATTGATCGTCGATGCGTTATTGGAATGAGTAGATATTATTCATACTATTGAAATCCGTGGTGTTATTAATATTATTTTGTTGCCTGGAAATTGTGGGAATTGTAACCAGCCGCGCCACTATAAAGTGGAAAAATGGTATAATAATCATGTGAGAGCGTCTGTCGGTTGATTGGTAGGTTAATTGCATCCGATCAGAATTATCCACTGACAGGAAATTTACGAATTACCATTTTTCCACTTTCGTGTTTCCAATTCGTCAAAAACGTCATCTGCATCAGCATAGCCAGCGTAAACGGATCATCAAAAAATCTACACTTAAAAAGAGATCGAAATGAACTAATTTTAGGGATGGTTTCAACTTTAAGTTATTTTTAGAAGAATTTCTATGATAATCTAATTTAGAGGGATCCTTATAATCTTATAATCCTTGCCATTTAATTTCTTGCAAATGATGCAGAAAACGTTGCTTTTGCATAAAGATCCGCAGTCGCATTATTACAATAAATTAGGGGTTAGGTGGTAGGGCCTTTAAATTCTACCAATTTGTGTCTGATACAAAGGGGTCTGTGAGAATCAAGAAAATTGGACAATAAAGTCATATTCGTCTCAACGATTGCGCCTGAATCTCTTTGGAGGACGCTCCATCGGATCCCTTAATGAAAGCGCGTCAATTTTTTCATAGAAACGAGAGAAAGGGAGAGCGAGAGAGCGAGAGAGAGCGAAAGAGAGAATGATAGAGGGGAGAGGGTAGCGTCCAATTACCGGCACGATGCGTTTCATTGCGCGAAAAAGCCGCCGCAACAAAATAACCGGCGAAAGTAACGAGGAACGTCGATTTAACTGCTCGTGTCCGGATCGGTCAATTGAACTGTTTCTAGCCAGAACGGCTCGGCGGCGTACAGATTTGAAACGGTTCGAAACGGGTCCGCAAGCGGCCGACCGCGTAAATTGTCACCCTGCGCACGGTTCTTTTCCACCGAAATCTGTTAACGGTAACACGGGAACTGTGTTCGAGTCAATTGCGCCCTGATAGACTGCCGTGTAACCGTACAAGGTAAATCCTACGGGTTAACTCTGTATGCTAAAAGTGCGGCTGGCTCGTCAATACGTCCCCTCTTCCCATTGCCAAAAAAAAAAGAAGAAAGAAAACAACCAGTATGCACCGGGCACCTAAAATCCGTGCATCCTTCGTCTACCTTGTCATACCGATTAGCTCCTCTATCTCGTTCAAAAACAAAATTTTCAATCGTAATGACCAGACTGTCGATTCTTGAACCTCGATCTCCGGAGGCACGAGAATGAATCCTTGAAATTTTTTTACGAAGAAATTCGAGAAGCCCTTCTGTTCCGTCGCGCAGGAACACGAGACGTAGCTTTCTTTTGAACAATATTTAGAGTACGTTGGTGACTAAACATCTTCCTCGAAGATGTCGTAAATTAGGATCATTCGGCGACCATTCGAGATATCTGGCAAATGTCTCGAATGTGTATATCTTAAACAACAATATACCATGGAATTGGTCCTTTTTAACGACCGCCCGGACCGTCACGGGCAGTGTCGACTTACCAGGAACCGTCGCGCCTTCTTCCCAACGCTCCTTCAGAACAGCGAGGAGGATAAACAGTCGAAGCATGCTGATTGGTAAATGCAACGTTCGGCAGGAACCAATCGGTATATCTTTTTTCTCGTCGCGTTCGAATAGGAAATCGAGTTCCGTCAGTTATATTTTGGCTTTCGAACAAGCAACATCTTTTAATCCTCGGTTAGACAAGTACAACGCACCGGCCGTTGCTTTGTCATTCATACCGGACAAGTTTTCGAGACGTTACGTTGCGATAGTTCATTGTCCAGCGATCGGGACAACCGCGCTAAATTCCGCGTCATAAACGATCGACAACCCCTCGCGTGCGCTAGCGTATAAGGCAGGACCTGCTAGATCAGCCTTACCGACGAGTCCACTAGCAGGTCCGGGACGAAACGCTCTTTTAACGTATTCTATTACAATTCGAACCGATTTTGTCTTATGTAATCGCTTAAACCATTGAACCGGCTACCCAATATTAATTTGGCGGGTAGTAACAATCGTGCGAGGACATTCGCGGGTCGACGCGTCCGCGAGCAAACCGGGCTCAAGCCTTACAAACTTGAGTGGAACACATCCGCGCATCACCCGTGAATGTCGCCTCAAACACACGACGTAACACCTTCTTACACTTAGTTTTTCTCTTTGAAATGTTTCAAAGCGTTTAAACAAGTCACGGTCTAGCTGGACCAAAATGACAAAAGCTGCCAATGCATCAAAGGATCAGACTTTCTCGAACTATTTGGAGTCCTGGATTCCGGGTGGAACAGTGATCTCCAGCAGAAGAAAGATAAACGAACAGATCTACTCACCGGAAGACAGTTTGGACCTCTGCAACAGCCATGTCTGAAGAGCAATCCTCTCCCGATGCCTGCAGAAGAACTCCGGCCTGATCCCGTGCCTCTTCAGGAACTCGTCGCACTTTCTGAAGGCAGCTAACGCCTTGGCGGCCTCAACCTCGTCGATGTCGGCGAGAACGTTCGGGCAGGAGCTTCGCCTCGAGGACGAGGACCGTTCCTCGTACGTCTCGTCGGGCAGAAGCATACCCATTCCCGCGGGATAGGATAGGCTCCCCGGGCAGCCCGGCGGCTGCTGCTCCTCCTCGATCCCCTCGGGTTCCTTTCGACAGCTGTCGTCGGAATTCTCGGCTGTCTCGCAACTTCCAGCCCGCGGCACTCGTCCAAAGCACATATTAATCCTGGCCGTGCCCTCTCTGCCTCGGAAAAGCGTCTCTAATCGGCCAGGAAACGAGTCTCGGTCGAGCGGACCACGTTGAAATCCTTCTTCTAACTCCAATCCACGCGATTTCTCCTTCGACAGACCATGCGCACGGTGAATTAGGCGTACGAATCGTGTTGCGGTTAACTCGGAACCCTTTCTGAGGAACAACGTCTGTTCGCAGAACCTAGAATCCAGATTTTCCAGGTTTTACTTGGGCCCCGATGATGGGCGATTCATTAGGACCACCAGCTTAGAGTACTGACAACGAGTAACAGTGCTCGATGCATGGGTAAATGTTGAGCGAAGTTTCGTAAAGAAATCATTGAAAACAAAGAAGCTTTGCCACGGTTTTAGCATTGTCTTCCTACTGTTCTGTTTACTCGCTATCATTTTCTACAGTCCACATCAGACTATCATCTTTTAGTGCGCAAAAAAGCACCGTTCGTCTCTTAATAAAATTGTACGCATTCAAGTTTCGCTTTGTTTTATAAATTGCTGATTGTTTGACGCCAGAATTAAACAATTTTACAAATCTTACTGGAACTCAATTCACGTCAGATTACCTCAGGGCTACGTGTAAGCTAGGCTCATACTATAATCACCTTGTAATTCAAACAACATTCATCATCCCAGAGCCTTTATCACAAACAGAAGGGTTAATCGAAATCTCCGCCGCAGTTGACAATTGTCTTAACAAAACGTTTGAAGAGGTCAGCTTCCAGTTTTATCGTTGGATGTTCCATTAATTGAATCGAAGCCCCCAAGTGAGTTCCTTGGAAGCAACAGCATCCCCCAAACCAGCAGTCAAGGCTCCCCCAAGAGTTCGACGATCGTCTCCGGGCTACGTGGCTCGAATCCAAGGTGAATTCGCCATCGTAATTTCCGAAATTGGAACCGGGGATCCAAGATCGATCCGGATCCTCTCTCGGCTCGCCGCAAGAACCACCGGTTTTTCGTAGCCTTCACCGGATTCGATGGTCCGCGAGTCGATTTCCAACGTGAGCCGAGCTCGGCTGCGACCAGGCTCGCCTTTCCAACGAATCGATTTCCTCAGGGTATCGCTTACGGGCGACACACTTCCACGCCATGTTTCTTCTCGAATTGCCACTGGCCTCTGAAAAAAAACAACAAAATCATTTCCAGTGGTTAGTTAAAAGTCACAATCCAGTAAGCTTCTGGAACAATCGTGGCTTATTAAAATCGTTGCTGAAACTGTACGAAGTTGTGCGAGGAAATTGTAAGCACATCCTGAGTTTATCATCATCTTTACGAATGTACGAGCTCGATGATGCTTATCGGCTTGTCTTATTGGCTCAACCGTTCCTCTTTGCCATTTCGATACATTTTTCAACGACCCTGAGTAAACAGTTTTGCATGTTGTTTACGGTAGGACGCCGACTATCTGAACGAGACAGGAAAACATGACTGTTCGAATGATGGTATAAATTACTTGGTTATAATTGGTTATAAAACATCACTTATTGTATTTCATTGTAAACTCAAAATTGTTGATTTTACAGACATGTGAAGAAAAGTGTGTCATTGTTTTTTCATTGTAATTTTTTCATAGCGGGGCACTTTATAAAAAATTGAAAAAAATTGAAGATAAAGCCGCAAGTGTCCTCTTCGCGGACCTCCTTCTAAAGGATGGACAATTGAAACTGACGAAATTAAAATTGTTTGAAATGAACGCTAATTATTGCCGCAGTATTAATCGGCAGTTGCGTTTACGGCAGCTGAATAGAGTCCGGTTGGAAAAAGTGTGCGCCCGGTGATAACGTAATTTTTGTTTGGTCGATCCGCGCGTAGAAAGATAGAATTTTTTCTTTTTAGTGCGGAGAGACGGTAAAAGGGCCAGCGTTACGGTTAATAATGGGCAGCCTTGGAATTCACCGCGCAGGAAATTGATACATTTCCCCCGTTTATGAGACACGAGTAAAACAGCGCCGGGGTTATGGCGGGTGTTCGTGGATTATGGGAGACAGCGGTACGATTTAATAGCGCAACCCATTCCCATTTCACCGGGGGCCGGCCAACAATAAACATATTAACGGTTCCGTTACCACCGCCGACGCGATTAACAACGTATATTTTCGACAAAAGGCCACGGTTTAGCGCAACCCCACTTATTCTCTCTGTCTTTCTCTCCGTGCAGCGTATTCCGCGGATAAAGCTTCGGGAGCTGAATAAAACGAATGATAATGGCAACGATACGCTCAAACCAGTGGTTTCGGTATGAGAGCCTGTGGATTTCGAGTATTGGCTACCAGTTCCGCCACTTTACAAAGAAAATAACTATGCCACGGAACTCGTTCACCATGGGGGAAGAAAGACTGTGACATACTAGCCGGATCGTATCCACGGAATATATATATAGGGTCCGTCTAGAGCATTAATTAATCAAAACATGCCGCGGCGATTCGGCCCTAAAAGGATCGCGACAAAACGATCGGTAGCGACTGACGATCGTTCGGCACGCGAACGCAAACGGGCCCGGCCAATTAATTCCGATTAATCGTCGATAAACTTTATTGGCGCCCACTTGCTCCGATATTTTAAGCTTCGCTCACAATCTTCAGCATTAGACTGTGAAGCTTGCCACACGTCACAAACCAACAAATACACGCTGTCCTAGTTTCTCCATTCCTTTCTGTAGCATCAATGTGAGAAGACTCCGGATTTCGTGTGGTTGTAAAGATACTAGAATACGTATGATATATTAGTATCTAGTAAAAACATAATGATCACTCTTAAAACACAGTGCAACCTATTGGGGTACGGTTTTTTTCAGAAAGCTTGTTTCATTGAAACATGATTTCGGGCACATCGAGAAGGAAATTACGTGCAACAATAAATACGAGGTGTGATCAAAAAGTAAGGTGACTTTTTATTTTTATCAAAAAATATTTATTTATTCATAAATATTTATGTTGTCCGCTTCAAAGTAATCCCTCTCAGATATAATACACTTGTGCCAGCGCTTTTTCCAATCCTCGAAGCACTTCTGATTAGCATTTTTTGGTATAGCTTTGAGCTCTTCCAGCGATGCAGTCTTTATCTCCTCGATCAACTTCCATTGGGACGATTGGACTTTGGTTTCGACGTCATAACCATATACCCATGATTCGTCACCAGTTATGACCCTTTTGAGCAAATCAGGATCATCGTTGACGTCGTTCAACAGCTCCTGAGCGATGCTCGTGCAACGTTTCTTCTGTTCAAAATTAAGCAGCTTCGGAACAACCTTCGCTGACACGTCTCATGCCCAAAACATCCGTTAAAATTGCTTGGCACGAACCAAACGAGATGCCGACATCATCGGCAACTTCTCTAATGGTATTTTGACGACTCCCCAACACTATTTTCTTCGCTTCTTCAACGTTTTCATCGGTTGTTGACGTGCTGGGGCGTCTAGGGCGAGCCTCGTCATTAACATCTTCTCGGCCATCTTGGAAGAGCTTGTACAACTTATAAACCTTTTTTTTTATTCAGAGTACACTCACCGTACGCCACTGTCAACATTTCAACTGTTTTGGAGCACTTAATTCCATTTTTTACACAAAATTCGATGCAAATTCTTTGATCCATTTTTCTCGACAGCAGAAAATCGTCGAACACGCAAAACACTTCTAACCTTTTTGCTTCTCGCGAACAAACAAAAAATGCTATGTAGCTGAAACTGTGAACATATGGTCGGGACGAGTGTACCAGCATAAGAAAAAAAAGAAAACGAAAATCGACTGTAGGTATCCCGCGAAATTCAAGAAGTCATCTTACTTTTTGATCACACCCCGTACAAATCTACTCTAACGGTTAAATGTTTTGCGCTATACGAATTTCGCAAGAAACTTTTATGTTCCCGATACGTTAAAATTCCCTCAAAGGGAATATCTCGGTGACCAATAAATATATTCGAAAAATTCAGGTTTCATTCGTTGCTCCGATGTGCGCGCAGCAATCTTGCTGCAGTAACAATTCGATTGGTAAATCGAATTACGGACAGGATCTCGAGAGAACGCATTACCGCGCGAGATCCGTCAGCGAGGATCAACGACAACATCGCGGCCATTCGGGTCGCTGTGAACGTGGCTTAATGGGATGCATAAAGAGCGATGAAGCAGAAGGAAGAGCGGTGACTCGACACGTGCCACCCACGGTGAATTACAATATTCACGATCGAGGATCCAGCGGCGACACGATCACCGGGTCCCCGGTAGTTGAGCGCGAGCGGCCCGAGATCGGAATTCTTGATCAGCCCGGAGGATCGCCAACACCAGGAAACCATTCGTCCCGCCGAATCGATGCTCTCTCTCTCCTCACTCTCTTCTTCTCTCCCTTCGTTCTGACTATCTCACGCGAAATCTAGCCGGCCAATCGACCGGATCGTCGTAGATCGCGAGACGAACCGGGTGGCAATAGCCGGCCATCCTCGGATAAGGGATGCTCCGCTTCTGTATTCGGCGAAAGCCGACGAGATACGGAGCCGTTCACCGTTAAAAGGATCCCCTAACTACGTTCCACGTAAACAGACCACATAAACCATGCCGGAATTTATGGCCGCCGAGGATAGAGCATCGCGTTTATCCCTTTGATTTACATCAGAGCTGCCACCTTCGCGGAAAAAATCGAACGGCTAGGAAGCTTTGCGCTTTCGAACTGTGTGGAATCAATTCGATCGACGCGACAGAGATTCTGTGAATCTTTGTGTTTCTTTTAGTAAGGTTAACACGATTTCGAATGAAAATTACTGAGTATATTAATCTATTCGTTCTGAAATTAACTAAATTATCGTGCAAGGTGTAAAATTTTATTATCGAGCGAAAGATTAGAGATCAAAGTGCTTTTAATATTGTATTTTTGAAAGATTCTACATGGTACAATAAAGAGATGTACGGTAAAGAATAATGAATTTCATTCCTAGTAGAAGTAGAAGAAGGATGGAAGAATCTGCACTCTGTGGTATCGCGGCGTATTATGGAGAATTATGGAGATTTTTCTTAACAATGTATTCCGGACATGGTCGCCGAAGAAATTCGGGGTTCGCTCAGCCCCCGGGATTAAAATATGAGGTGCAGGCAAAGTGTTAATGATCATGGCATACGATACGATCAATCGTCCATCATATCCGTTCACGTTCCGCGGCTTTAACTCGCCGCACCGGCTCGAAAGGCAGCGCCCGCGGCGACAGCGCGGGAACCGCACGGCCCTCTGATGAATTTACGTCCGATGAGTTTAAAACGCATTAGCGAGCAATAAATTTCGTCTTCGGCCGGTATACGAGGCCTGCATGTATGTACATATAGTTCTGCATCAGTTCCGCGTCAAACTTCTACGGAGACGATAACTAAAAACATGACACGTTGTGTCGCGTCGCAGGCGATATACGTTTCGATTTACTGGGTTCGAATCGCAGAACGTAAATCGACGATCTTCAAATTAGACGAATGGATCGTAATCCTGAAATCCGAACTGTTTCTCTAAGCACTATATGACATCGGAGGCCCTATTATTAAATTCTCTAAGGATTGTTCGTCGTTGGAAGCCCTATTATTAAATTTTCTAAGGACTGTCCATCGTTGGAAGCCCTATTATTAAATTCTCTAAGGACTGTCCATCGTTGGAAGCCCTATTATTAAATTCTCTAAGGACTATCCACCGTTGGAAGCCCTATCTTTCGGCTCTCCATCGGTAACAATCGGGAGCCCTATGTTTCCATTCTCCATGTACCGTACATAATTGTAGCGCTATTTTTGGTTTTCCATCTGGTTCACATTTTTCCAGCTCTATTTTGAATTCCTCTAAGCACTATTCTGCATCGAAAGCCCTATTTTACGTTCTCTAAGCGCGACATACGATCGACAGCTCCTTCTTTAGATTCTTTAGTCCTGAACTGTTGAAAACGTGTCAGAAAAGCGAGACCAGAGTCAATCTCCGGCGCGGGCGTAAGAAAGGGGATGATTCAGGTGGATAATGCGAGTCCGCGGCCGGTCTCTCGCCGATCCTCGTAAATCGATAAGCCCGCGGCGTTAAACAGCGAGGGAGACGGCGAAACTTAGTTTCAGCCACGGTCGCGTTCGAGCCGAGCGAGCCGGAGATTTACCATAGAACGCGGGGCCGCTCGCGATAATTTTATTTCGTCGGCCGTGTAAGCCGTTCGGCGTATCCATCGCGTGCGTGTAAACCGCGTGTGTATCGCGGCCGGCGAACATATAATATGCACCGCGGACACGTGCATCCTCCTCGTGTCCGACCACGCCGTGAACACCCTCGTGTGTGCACCGGAATGAACAGAGAGATACTGGGAACGCTGAAGAACAACGTGGTGAGAGAGACGGGGAACGTCTACAGATTCCTCTTCCATTTTTCATTGGAAATATCGAAAACTTTTGTGGGAGTGTTGGTGAAAATTGTTGGACAGATTTTTCCGGGCAATTTTTCTGCGCACACTTCTTACAGAAGTGTCAGAAATTGTTGAAGCCAACAGGATCTTCGACCGATTAATCGAATTGTTCATCTGACGATATCATTGTTCGTGGAACCAGCCAGGTTTGCATGTAATCGTCGAGGTAGTACCGTAGTCTAGGAAATTAGCCCGGTTAGTTGGCAACCATCAAAGTTCTTTAGTAGTTCATGAAACTAACCAGGCTTGCTACAAGTATCGAGGGTCTACAATAGTTTCGGAGATTAACCGTGTTCACTTACAACTAACGAGGTGTTGCAGCAGTTTGTAGGACCAACTAGATTCATTTACAACTATCAAAGCACTACTGTATGCAGTTTCGTGAAACTGATCAACAGTGTAGCGAACGAAAGAAATAATCGTGTGAAACGGTCACTCTGAGGCGCCACTAAAAATTGTTGTGCCATTATTTCAAATGTTCTTTACATTATTGGATATGTTGGTATCTAATCAATTATTAAACATTTAAGTGTTTCGTATGAGATATTTTATCAATTTCGTATCCATCCAATTTCAAAAATCGTTGAGAATGAAAATATTCTAGGTAGGAAGAAAATGTTTCATTTTCGAGTTAAAATAGAATAACAGCCGAGAAATTACTAGAATCACGCTTACCCCTTTTGAATCATTAGAATTCAACAAATTAAACGGTCCGAAGCCAATTGTCGAATTAAACTAAAAACATTTCTTAAAGACCAGGAAACACTTTTTTTAAAAAACAAAAGAGCAGCAAATCCAGTTATGCGGAGAAATTAAAGACACGAAGCTACGTCAACCAGCAAGAGCAAAAGGAACCAGACGCTCTAGGGAAAAAATGGCGACCCGCAGGGAACGAAGTGGAAAAGGAGAATGGAGGCCTCGCATCGTAGAATTGAGATAAAGAAACAAAGGGAACGGATGGAAAGCGGAGGTCGCAGAAAACGAAAAGCAGAAATCCCGCGTACGTCGAGGGGGCAATGGGAGAGGTGTAGGGGATGTTTGCGGGGGTGAGAAGCAAGAGGAGGATCGAGATAACAGCATGTATTTAAGAACGTTCGCGTTACTCGGCTTTTAGCTGGCGCGTTTAAGGAGAACGCATACGTTCTGCGTACGAGCGAGGGCGAGCCTGTGATTAGGGCCCCGGTTGGGCCCTCGGGGCCTTATAACCGCCCACTACAACAGAAATGGAGGGGGGCCTAGGGACGGGAGAGATGGCCCGACGGCTTTCAGACTTACCCGCGAGACCGCGTGGGAACGTATCGGCTCGTCCATCATCTTAAAGTTAGTCCCAATAACAATTCTCTTTTACGATATATTCTAAAACTGTTAGATGACGTTACCGGGGATCGTTTTGTTGGTTCTTTTAACCATGGCCCACTCAGTTTGAAAAATTATAAGATAAAGAGAACTCGCTGGCGTCTTACAAAAATGCTCAGAGCATCGAAGTGGAAATGGGAAGTGTGTCCAATAAGGATGTGGACGTGGACACTGTATATTGGTTTTCGAGGAATCCCAGTTACCCTGGACCGATCGTCGAGTACACAGGGTGATTATAAAGTACTTATCACTCGTGGATCGTGTTACGAGGCCATTCGATCGGATTTGCGCCGACACTTCCGCCCTCTTCTTCATCCTTTTTCGCTCTCCCCGCGGCTCCATTGTCGTCGGAGCGGTCTTATCCGCTTCGGATCCAATGAAATTGTAGCTTTCATCCCCCGGGCGCGATTCCAGGGCTGCGTCCTCCGCGATCCGCGAACCGTGAATCAAGAAACGGAGATTATCGTATCGATTTCCGCGACCGAGACCTGTTCCACGACGCCTCACTGTGGGATCGACTATAGAGACACGAAGGGATGCTGTGAGACAAAAAATAAAAAAACGACGATGATCTTGAAATATCGGAAAATATGACCTACAGAATAACCAAACCTTTTAGGCGCCTCACCCCGTACGTTGCTAAGTTTAAAAATATATTTCAAAAGAGTGTTGTCTTCTACAATTCCAACTTTATTTCAATTAGGCGTTGTTACTCTTAACCTCGCCAAAGCAACGAGTATTCGGATTTGCGACATTTCGAACGTTTCGGGTCTACTTAATGGCAAATGCAGAAAATTGATATTTTGCACGAAGATCCACAGTCTAGCGATATGAAACGATTTATGGAATTATAGGCGTTGTTACTCTTAACCTCGCCAAAGCTCCGAGTATTCGGATTTGCGATATTTCGAACGTTTCGGATCTACTTAATGGCAAATGCAGAAAATTGATATTTTGCACGAAGATCCACAGTCTAGCGATATGAAACGATTTATGGAATTATAAATGATAAATAGCACGTGGCGCAGAATGAAGTTGCCTCGATTTAGTCAGTTAGATGACAAATTGAGCGAAGACGACCGATTAATGAGATCTGTTTTTTTTTGCAGGGAACGATCCAATGAATGCAAGAGCAGTCTGAAGGATGAGTAATTTCGACGCTTTATCCGCGTTTGCTTGCGCGTGTATTAAAACCTTCCGCTTCGCGAACCGAGCTCCGCGAGTGGCAAGGGGTGGATCCGCGAATTCGTACGGCGCGCAAGCGAAAGGAGGAAAACTCCTACCGGAAATGAAGCGTTATCTCGCGCCAGCTGCTGTTTGCCACGCGCTTTTCCTGAGCCCCGGTTAACGATATCATCTTACGAGAGATAATGCACTATTCCGTTGTGTGTCTGGCGCATCGATCGCTTTAATGTTTAATTATTACTGTAACTTCGTTCTCGCTGGAGAATGCTTCAGCTGGTAATAGCACTTGATCCATTCAGTTTGTCCCAACTAATCGAATTGGATCCTTCCAATGCCTCCATGGCACTCGCGAACTTAAGTGTCGACTATTAAGTAAAAGTATTAGGAAAATTTGGAGATACCGTTATATTGTTTTCAACCGATTAAATATATTAAGAGACGAAACAAACTTCTATTTCACTTCAATTTGTTGTAATTTTTGTACAAAATTTTTAGTTCGTATAAAGATCCGCTGTCTATTCGTTACTTTGATTTAGTGAGATATTGGGAGTGTGTTGATTGGTGAAGTAAAAATTTGTACAAAATTAAGCTCTCGCAAGAAAAGTTTGTCTCGTGCCCTACATTTCGTGGTTATCTAATTTTCTATGGGATTCTGAGGTTTTCGGGAGTAATTGTACAATTTGGGAGGAGATAAAGGGGTCGAGACGAAAGGCAAAGCGATCCGGCGAAGGCGGCGGTTCTCACGATCGATGGATCGCAGCCACGACTCGTTTCCCCGGTTTCCGGCGAGGCCTTTTGGAAACCTTTCCGTGACCCACGAGTCCGGTCTCTCTCTGGCTTGATTTCAGCGAGGGGGATGCTAAGTAATAGCACCGTAACATCAGCACGTCATCATCGACGCCATCGTGTGTACAACCCAGGACCCGGCACTTTGCCCGCCGACTCACGCACGCCGAACCCACTTTCGCCCCTCCTCACCTGCCTTCACCTGCCCGTTTCGCTTGATTATACACGTACGCGGCCGCGTTTCGTTCCGCGGGCCTTATTTTGCTCTCGCGTGGCCGGCAATTTCACATAGACCCGGATTTCGAGAACCATAGACTGGCATCTTGCCTGAACTTCGATCCCGAGACTCGAAACCGGTAACTCCGTACTGCGATTTCTTGTTCATGGATCTTTGTGCAAAACGAACATGCTTTGTAACTTTTCATAAAAAAAATATTAGAAGATTCATCCCTTGAGGAACAAAAGACATTTTTATTTAACCCTCGTCCAGAATGTGATACAGAAACCGCGAAAAAGTAGCCAAGATTCAATTCTTTATAAGAATGATATGATATCTAGAAATGAGAGGTTTTCGGGGTCACGGGGTCTGAATTTTAGACACAAAAACCGGGCTTCTCAACCACTGTGTAGCGGTGATGATTTTGAGCACGATCAACTACAATAAATAGGTATTAGATCGGTAATATATTCCCAAAGAACAGCAATGCCCTAATCGATCAAATTCGATCCTCACCAGCCCCTGTTCAGTTTCCATTGCAGTTTCGCGTACCGCGATCCGCAGAATCAATGCTGCAGGTGGATTAAAGTCTCGCGGACGCGATCTTCTTTAAAATCTGAGGAGTGGTTCGTCGCAAAGAAGGACACCCGCTAGACTAGGTTTTCCGCGAGCATCGCAAGGAAGGAGAGGGAGGGGATGGTTCCTCTGACGCCGGGGATCGAGCGGGTGGCAAAAAAGCTTAATTAAAATTCCAGGCTCGGTAAGTCTGTTCGCGTCGAGGAAAAGCGATGTGCCCGCTTCAACCCCCGTGTTTTCAACCCCGTCGCGCGACGTCTCGAGAAAACGCAGGAATAAATAAGCGGCCGTGCACTCGGAATATTTCAAAGGCCGACCTCTGCTCGCGACGTGGAACCGCGCCGAGCTGAGCAGAGCGTCTCGGAGCAGAGCAGAGCAGAGCAGAGCAGAGCAGAGCAGAGCAGAGCTGAGCAGAGCAGAGCAGAGCTGAGCAGAGCAGAGCAGAGCGGGCCGGCTTTTATTCGGCGAAAACGCGCGACGACGACGATGTTACCTTCGTTCGAGAGCCTTTTCGACCACCCTCGCTCGACGAAGCGAAACGAAGCTTCCTCCTCCGGCCCTCTTTCATTAACTGCAGATTCAAACGACCGTGACTCCACCCACGCCTTCCTCGCACCCTCCCAAACCTCATGTCACCCCTTTGCAGCGTCGCGAGACGTTCTTCCATTTTCCATCCCCCGAAAACAGCAACACTCACTTTTCTGTTTCTCTTCTTAACTCAACTTCTATGCCATTCTAAAAATATTGTTCAGCCACTCTGCGTGTCCATCGCCGCTTAAGCAAGAAATGTTAAATACTAGCGGTTTAAGATGATTTGAGGAGGACGATCGCTGTGACCGCGAAGGAAAAAGAATTATTTTTGTATAGTTTTAACATTCGACGTGCGAAGAATACGTTTCCCTAGAATAATTGTTTGGAATTCCTAGAAATGACGAACCTCCAGCCGTTTTTTGTAGCGCGTAGCAACTTCGAAGATTGTAAAACGAAGAAGCTAGTCGTTTGACAGAGATAAGTTTAGTATTAGAGGAGGCAAGGCTGGCTGCCGAAGAAGCAGGATGTCAAAGGAGGAGGACGATCGGGCCCGATCATTGTCCGACAAGGCAGAAGCGTGGGTTCAGCTCGAGCATGGACACGCGAGCGATCAGAGGCGGGCTTGTAAGATGACACGCCGATTGAGATTTCGTTTTGGTGTGTTCCTCTCCACTCGAGCGGTCCTCTCCTCTCGGCAACAGGTGTTACAGCGGCCACCGGACCGTAAAAAAATAGAAAACTGCTGACCGGACAGGCGACTTTCCCCCACGGACTACGGACCTGAAAAATCCCTTGGACCGATCGGCTAGAAAATATTTTAAGCCGCGCCCGGAATTTATCGCCAACGTCGCGTCGCGTCGGAACCGAACTGATGGACAGCGCATAGTCAGAGAGCGGGAGAGAGTCGGTGGATATTATTCGAAGGTATCGAACCAGGGGTGGAGACGACTCCTGTTTTGCATTACCCTTCGTCTCTGTTAATTGTACTTTATTAATTAGTTGATCGAGGATCTCTGCGCAACATAAAATTTGTTTCACAAGAACTACGGAATTCGTCGGAATGTCGGTTTCGATATTTTGACTAATTTATTCAGATATTTTTCGGAATAAAATGCGAACAGTTTGATCGTTTAGGAATACCGTAAGAAAAATTTCATTGGGTTTAAGGGACGGTAAAAAATTGTAGTCTGTAATTGTTATGCGGTATTCGGAGACGCGATTCATTACGGAAAATTGCCGTCGCGTCCCAGGGACGCTTCCTTTTTCAGGTTGGCAACCGGGGCGATCAGCAATTTACCACTTTTTTGCGGAGTTCAACATTTATTCGCGGGGAAACCGAGGAGCAGCCCCAACAATGCAAGCTGCCGCGCGCACGTTAATCTCCGGTATTATTAACAGCACTCGATCAACTTAACAAATTTTCTGCGAACCGCGTGCCCCGGACGAAGCTGGAGGAATAATCTCGTCGTAACAGATGGCCGCAATGATTTATGTCTCCCTGTTTCCGATCAACGGCACACGTAGTAATTGACTTAATCCTCTTCGGCCGCGTTCCAAGGCCATCGCGACGGTTTTTAACCGGGAACCGAGCGTTGCGAATCCGTGAATGTTCGCCATTCGAACAAACTCTTTATTCCGTGAAAAGGTGATTAATGCGATCTGCTTTGTACATACAATACGTATGTACTGATTTGAAAGAAAAAATTCAAACAAACCAACTATGTTCATGGAAAATTGATCACTGATAAATAGCTGAATGCCTAAGCTGTACACGCGCAAACATTTATCTTCGGCAATCAAAAAACGAATGTCACAGTTCGTAAATGGATTTCAAATTAGCTTCTAAGAATCCGCGTAAGTCGAGGACTTACTGTACAAAATAGTGATCCTCCTCTTCATTCGACGACTGTTCCTCGGTCACAGAAGGAAGGGGAGGCAATCGAGAAGATGCACCGCAGCCTCGAACGAAGAGCGAATAATTATTATCGGACGGTCAGTAAATTTCGAAGCCGGCCGGCTACCCGCCGCGAAAACCTGAACGGCGATATAAAGCCCGGCAAATTTTTCGATATATCCCCTCGGCGTTTTCTCCTTCTCTCTTTCTCTCTCCCCCCCGTTTGGGCCCCGATGAACCCCATTCTACCTCTGTGTAACCGTGACCCGACGACCCGCGCTCACTCGGTACACGATGTACCATATAATTAGAGGGTCAGGCCAGCGGCGGAGGTCCCTTCCCCCCAAACTCTTTCATCGGACGGTGAAAAAGATCAGGGCCCAGTCCGCGAGATGCATAGCCCCCCTCTCCGCTCATGACCTTCAAACTCAGACCCACAAGATGCAACCATCGTGCAGCCCGGACGCGGTGAAAATAATTTTTCTGCTTTCGACATTTTCGGCATTTATACGAATTTTTACTACTTCATTTGGTTACTACGCTTAGTTGTTAGACTGAGATAAGTATATACTACCTATATAATATTGTAGGATTTTAAATAATTCATTAATTGACTCAATAAAATATTATATTAATTTCTTTCTCTAGTCACGCAAGACACCGACTACTTTACGATTACTTTCTTTTTATTGAATCTCCTGCAGTACAATAATGAGACTGCGGATCTTTACGTATCTCTTTCTCATCTTTGCCATAAATGTGTAAAATCTAGTCTACGTACACCCAAGAAAAATGTGAATTTTGTTCACGTTCTTGTGGGAATTAACCAGCGTATACGATGTATAATGAAAAAATGAATAAACTCAAGAATATACGATTCAATCTGTTTGTATGAAATTTACTCCCACGACCTCGAAACGCAAACCTAAACGAGCCGGGACACGACTGCTCGGGGATCGTAGGGCCAGATCTTTTATCGTTAATTTATCCATCGGGGATTTCACTTAATTCTTTAATGAGCGACCGGCCCCGAGGACGGACCGCGAGACGTGCGCGTGCACCGGCCACGAGGGAAAAAACGACGAAAGTGCAATCTGCGGGCTGCAACGCTGCAACGGTGTAACGCGCCTCCCCGAACCACCCCGACGGCCAATTTCGCGGCGGACCACGACGATAAATCATGATCGAGACTTTTGGCCGGGTTTCCCGTTCTGCACACCCGTGCCGATCGAATACGACGGGATTCCGACGACGATTTCTTCTTTCGAACGTTTTTTCGCGAATTTCTTACCCTACTGCTTCGAGTGCACTACTCAGAAATGCATATTCCATCAATTTTGTTAGTCGCTCCTCTAATCCACTTTTTGCTTTAGCTTGTGCGACTCTTCTGCTGATTTTCGAACGTCCAAAACTTCTCTGATGAAATTTTATTCGTTTTCCAACATTTCTAGCTTTTTCCACAACATTTTGCTAATTTTCTAACTTATTGAATCTTTCCATTTTTATTGAACTATTCCTGATTTTTCCTTTCCCGTTTCAATCCGTGACATTTTCGGTAAAATTAGATTAGTCTATTTAATCCCGAGCTTGACATGTACAAAAACACTATCTCAAGCATTAGCATCGTCGTAGAATCGTCAGGAACCATTCAAGTATGCAGCGATATCTAACTTCATCATCGAATATCTTACGAGCTGTCTTTTCTTATTCTTATTAACACATTTCCAAAGATACTTTACCTAGTCTCACTGATTTTCTGATTGCAGCCAATTAAATATCCTCCGTTAAAGATGGCGAAGAAGATGATTCGCCAGGAGCCAATTGTAAGAAGCTACATGTTGCACCAGCGTCTGAGAATCAAGTAAAACGAATTGAGGAAACTGCCAGAAAATAATTCAAACAAAATATAAAATTCATCAAGAATGCCAGAAAATAACTCAAACAAGCTATACAGTAATTGCTGCGTTGTATCGCGTTAGCGTTGCTCAATTTCCTGAAATATGAACCTAAACCCCTTTTCTCCCAGGAAATCGCTATCGCTCGAACATATCTAAGACAGCCGATTACCCAAAACATTCCTACCAAAGTGGCAACTGGCCGCAGCAGGGCAAACGATTTTACGATCTAAATAATTCAAACGATCAGATTTCAAGTTCCACACAGCCGTAACTTCGGTGGGACTTTCTATTTCCAGGAAGAGACGAGAGACGAGGTTCAAGACACGGTGGGATTAATTAAACTCGTGGACGGAACAGTTCTTTATCCCCCCAGCTTCCTTATCCAGGCTCAGGATCTACGTGATCGAGCACCGAAAATCATGGCTGGGCGTTATTCTTTATGAGGCTGACCGGGTTCCTTCGCGCGTGGAATTCCTAGGGACTTGGTTCTCTCGAGAGTTTCGAAAATCCACTACTCGGAGCCCAATAAACACTTTTTACGTACCAAGCTTTTCGTTGGCGAAGAATCCCCCCGATTCCTCCGGAGAGTCTTCTATAACCCTTAGCACCACTAACAATTGCTATACCATTATTAAATATGTTCGTATCTAATCAATTACTAAACATTTAAGTATCGCATGAGGTGTTACAACAATCTCGTATCCATAAAATGAAGAAAATCATTCGGAATGTTTCATTTTCAAGTTGGAATAAGCTGCGTGCACGTTATTAAAAAGCTTCGTCTGATATTGAATTTATTAACCCCTTATCCAATCGTCACAGAACGATCTGAATTTTGCTATGAGTCAGACTTGCGACGAAGACTTCAAACAAAATTTACTAAATTCGTACGTTCTCCATTTTCGTTGAACCAAAATAAAATTCAATTTTTCTCGATCCTAATATACAAACAATGGAAATTTTACTTTCTCTTGAAACTATCGACGACGTAGGAATTCCCACGATTGCAGATATGTAAAAACAATCTCAGATCAGAAGCATTTCAGATAAATACCCTCATCGGATATCACTCGGACGTGTCGATCGGCTTTTCTACGAGAGGCTAGTTACCCAGGGTGAAGGGGGACTGTCCAAGCATATAGCAATTGAATTTGAAATTAAATCAGGACCTCGTTCGCCGTTTATCGCTTACACGATCTGAACGATCGCTAATTCAACGCGATACTCTTCGATGCTCTGCGACGCTCTGCGACGCTCTGCGACGCTCTACGACCTCAACCGTCCCGTGTGTGTTCGGTCTAGATAAAAAAAGGTTCTGGACACCGATGCAGGAGACTGGAGACGTCCGCTCACGCCCGAGGACGTCGTGTGGCGCGACTCTAGACTAATTAAATCCCGATGTTTCACGGTGTCAGCCAGCCGCACCGGACGATCACGATCTGTCGGACGATAAGCCGTGGCCAGAAGGGATTAAGGAAACGCGCTACGATCGGTGTCCCCTTCTCGAGCCTGGAAGCCTCGATACACCTCGAACCAACGTCTTCCATCTGGACAAGCAGCAAAAGTCTCATGCGGGAAAATAGCGATGGCCTCAAGACGCTGTAAATTGCAAGGAAATCGATAATTGCAATTAGCGTGGCTCCTGTTCGATTTCTTAGTGTTCCGCGGACCTTCGCAGTTCGAATAGATCTTTCAATTTTGTTCTACCGGCCCCAGGATGTTGCAGAGTCCAGAATAAAATGGACGAATCGTAATTAGCGTGGCTCCTGCTTGATTTCATAATCTTCCTCGCATCACTTTGCAGCTTGAATACTGCAAGATCTTTCTGGAATTTCATTCGGCTAGCTTCAGGATTGGTGCGACTCCTATTTAATTGAGCGAAAGCTCCATGTTTCGTTTGACTTTGCGGTGGTGTACGGAACGAACAAAATGTTTCAGCGAGGCGAGACTCGCGCCAGTCGAAAGCGGTGGTTTTCGGTGTAACAGGAATGTTGTTGGTTTATCGTTGTAAAATTTTGTTTGGCTAAGTTATTCGATATCGAAGCCAAAGTGGTCCGCAAGAATTAAGCCGAGCGAAGAGGATGCCGATTGCTTCGAGGTCGTGCAACTCGGTTGAAAAACGTCGCACAACAACGAACCAACGTGCATTTTACACGGAAAGGTATATCCAGTTGCTCAGCAATTAAGAAAGTTTCCAGACATTGTACTTTCGAGCGGCAGTGTACGTGTAAACCCGCCGCGCATCCTGGTCGTACAGGACCAAAGAGGAAAAGGGAAAACAGGGGACTCGGAGAGATAGAACCCGAGGGGGAGGAGAGAGACAGCTCCAGTGCCTATTTAGCAGCCCCATATTTACACGCGTACACGAGCCCGTGGTACTCACGGACCTCTCTTTACCGGCTAATCTCTCATCGTAATCGCGTCCGGCCGCCCCGCACGAACCGTACGCTTTTGCTCGCTCGCTCGCTTGCTGACCAGAGAGTTAGCTGCCTTGCTCGCTCGCAATTATCGCTGCTAAGCCGATATTCGGCTTCAAAGAGTATCGGGTAAAGGTAGCCGAACATAAGCGGCGGCGAGGAATGGCCTGCGGAATGGAAAACGACGACGCGGCATTCGGACGCTTCGTGGAACGCCGGGATTTAGAAAACGCTTCATAACGATACCTAATGACCATCGTATACGCCTTGCAAAGTGCTCGCTGCGCAGTGTTTAATTAAGCTTTTTTTTCGAATGATATGTGGCGGTGCTGTTCGCTGCGCACCCCTGTTTCTCTTCTTTCGTTGGAAAACACCGTAGTCGAGAATAATCTTCAACGAGAATCGGATAGAGAAGAAATTTTGTTTCAGCGTAGTTCGACTTGCACCGGTCGAGAGAACCTACAAGAAAGGTGTTGAAATTGCACGTACACATTTTCTTTGAAATAAATGCAGAAAGAAAGCTAATAAGTGGACTGCGGAACTTTATGCATTTACGGAGAAATTGGTTGGGCGAAATATATAACAGTGAATTGATTTAAACAATTCACGAATGAAAATGTTAAGGAATGAAATCAATTTTTATGTTATTCCTGCTTCCCACAATCAATGGGAAACCTTTTTATTTTGCATGAAGATCCGCGGTCTACCAATAAGTATCGTTCGATGAAATGACTCGACAGCTGAAAGATTGTGAGAGTCCAGATACTTTCGAGCGGCAGTGTACGCAGGCTCGCCTAACCGTAGAGCTAGCCAGTGGTATAGAGCAGCGCATACGTATCGTTATCGCGTGGCATCGTCGTTTTAAGGCGAACCGTCGCATGTCAGCCGACGACAACCAGCTTCTACCCTCTGTCGAGGACTTTCGAACAAACCGGCGGACCCATAGCTACGGTAATTAAATTGAGTACCGGCAAGCGAATTCTCTGCCTCCTCCCGCGCAAACCTAGCTGCTGGCTGTTCGACGCTGCGCCGCGCCGGCAGCATCCGGCCGATGACTTTCGAACAAGTGCAGAACGATTGGCACAGTGATTTAATTGAACGTGGGATGCGTGCGCTATACACCCGTGGACATCTCCGGACGAGAATCGTGCTGCGTGTCTTCTGTTTAGCTGGCACCACGGCCCCCTTTGTCACTTGAACTTTTCGATGGTCTCCTCGAGGAGTTTAGTAATTTAATTGAATCCTTCCACCTGCACCGGTAGGTACTTGGTAGAACGTCGTCTGTAGTGGAGACTATGCTGAACTCGACACACGCCGATGGGACTGTAACGATGCGAGACTACACTGCAGAATTTCCAGGGGAGTCTACCGACGAGGGTAGTCGTGGTTCACTGGGCTGCGAGCTTCGAGGTGAATTACGGGCTTTATTGGCGGCGGAAGCGGATGTAAGACAGTGAGGTTGATCAGGTTCGACTCCGCGTTCGGTGCGAACGGGAACCTCCAATCTCTAAGTCTATGATAGATTGATTCGCGTGGAGGAAATTTGTCAATGTTTTTTAAGACGGTTCTAAAAACGGTTCTAAAAACTTCTATTTCTCCCACGCTGTATCGCACAAAAACATCTTACAATGTTAAGCTACGTGTACATCGAAGCGACATCGACCAACTTTTTCTTTGTCGTTTCTTGTTTTCTTCTTTTTTTTACCGTATAAGAGAAGAAGGAGAGGGCTGCAAGGGGTTACTCGTTGTTGGCGCGACAGATATGTGACGTCCACAATTTAGTAAGTTCATTTTAGAGATACACGGAGAGAAAAGGTTAAAATCGCGTTATTAATCGGTCCGGTGGCGGAAAGAAAAGATTTCCACGCCTACTCTCGGCCGGTGGTCGCCGGAGTAGGGGGGTCCGACTGATTAATTTCGGGAAAAGAGCTGGTTCGAAACAATGCTCGTTAGAGATCCTCGCGAGAGATAAATAAGCGGCGGGATTCCCCGTTCATCGTCACCTACACATTCCCGGGCTTGAAGCGGCGCTTCGAACGAGCTCTTCCCGTTTCTCGACGGTCCTTCGTGCCACCCATTTTCCAGTTGTTCGACGAGATCATCCAGACGCAAGTTTATCAACGGTTTCCCCGGCTCCTTGAAACTTCCCGCACCGCGATACGTCACGTTCGAAACGGTCGAAGTTGCTTTACCGGTGGCGAGCGAGAAGCGAGAAAGGAGAGAAAGGGATGGAGGCGGAAACGGTACAAATTACACCGATAATTCTCCTCCAGCCGCCGCCGCCGCCGCCGCCTGCTTCTACGCCGAGTCCTCTCGACTCTCCCACTTATTTTTTACCACCTACTCGGCAAGTATTTATTCTTCGTTCCCTTGGCTCGGAGCCGAGGCCTCATCGGAACCTCGTTACGCGGGATCAGTCTGAGAACGACGCCAGCGAATAAATTGTGCCGTTAACGGACAGACCCCCGCTGCGCGCTACCCTCGAAATAGAACGCTCGAAAATGGATCTATCCATCGCTATTTCTAATACGTCTACTCTATTCGTGTACTAAATTCGAGATAATGTCTAGATGTCAAGTATTTGGAGAATCTGCTTACAATTAGCCTGACAGTGTTACGGTACGTCTGACTTTATAATGCGAATTGCTCTACACTATTCTTGATCGAGAACACTATTATAGTAAATGGGTTGAGATAAGTTTGACCGCGTCAAACTATTCGGTAACGAACCGTGGAGAAGTCGAAAGAGTTATCGGTATTTCTTAAAACATTACTGTCGAATCAACCTCAGGAATCAGTTCCCTCTGATAAAAAAAAAAGTGCACATGGAGAAACGTTTCAATATTATTTTATTTAACGCAACGAGATAGTACAACACTACACTTAGGCTACTTCCAAACGCTGCAATAGACGTCGGCCGTAATTCAATATCAATGTACCCTTACACTTATCATTTTACCTACCGGAAGCCTATTAGTAGGATTTTCAATAATTGTGCTGCATCAGAAGAAAGCATAGAAATTTTCTTTTACATTACGATCTTAAATGAAACTACTAGATGACGTTATTGAGGGGTGACTTGTTAGTTCACAATGAAAATTGTTGTTGCCAGCGAAGGTTCCGTTAAAAAGTGTTTAGCCATGTCCCATAGATTTTTCGAAATTATACGATAAACACCGGTCGGTAATGTGTTAACACTCTCGAGGAAGTACAACATTCTTGGAACGCTCTGTAGTACAAGGGGTTAATCGTTCGTCCACGGAAAGCTGATGGTGTTTGAATGTTACGTTTCTCGCGATAGACCGGAGCTTCGGGCGCGCTTGAAAAATGATAGAATGTAAGGAAGGGTGAACGACCGCGAAACGATCGCGATGCAAATGTCCGGTTGCCGAAAACGGACAAATCACTGACGTGTCCCACCCCTGCACGCCCACCCTCTCCCGCTCCTCCTCGCCAGGTTCGTAGGAGCACGCAGCGGTAATTACTACAATCGCGGCGAGGTAATTCTGGTGTCTCGTAATTGTCGGCGTTACATCGTCGTGTCTTAAATGCAAATGCAGTTAAGGATCTAAGATGGTAGATTAGCGCGACGGGATGAGCGCGAAGGGGTTTAGGGGGCGGGCGGCGAGCAGCACACGTGCACGCACGTGTGTGCACGCCGGTGCATGCATCACGATTCGCTCGCTGCAGGGGTTGTCGCTTTTATAAACCGGTGACTTCCAGAGAAATCGAACCATCGCTCCGTAAACGAGCTGAACGATCGAAAGGGACGGAAATAGAGAAACAAAGAGCGGGCGAGAATCAGGAGTCGGGGAGAGGAAAGAGAGAGAGAGAGGGAGCGAGAGAGTGGGAATTGCCAGAATTGAAATTTACGCGAGCCTCGTTTACCCGCTATCAGGGAACGAGTACGCTGTTCGAGGGTAATTAGACGTAATTAGATGGATATCGAGGCAATAATTTTCCGATAATTATAATTCCTCGGTCTGCCGCCTTTTGTCGGTTGATCCGCGAGCCGATTCCCATCGAGAACCTCTCGAATACTGCGCGGTTAGGACACTATTTGATCCATCGGTAATTCGTTTCCCGCAGAGAGGTCACTGTGTACGAACTTCAACCCTTCGTAATTGCTGGAAGCTATTACTCCAGATACGAGATGTCGTTAGTATCAGTTACGTCCCATTTTCTGTACTACAGGAGTTGCTAAATGCGAGATATCTTGTCAGAGTGCCCTCTGGGGCACTCCTCCAAGTCCGTTCGAATCCGGGGGCAACGAAACCACGCCCACTTGGAGCACTGTACGCAGAGAAGGGGCAAGATACAGACTATCTATATTTCCTACGGACATCGTTCGAGTGAAACTTGCAAACTGAACAGCCTGAAATTCTTTGAATATCATATGCATTTGTAATAGATAAAGAAAAGCGGTCTTTAGCCAACCTGGTATTATAATTTATTTCTGTGTCGCGTTTCTCACGATCGAATTGGCGATCGCAGGGCCAATCTTCGTTCGATTTCGTACGTTCGATAAATCATCACGGAATACCATGGTTGTGTCGTTGTCGATGAGAACACCCCGTAGGTTGATTCAGCGCGAACATCGGTGCCGGTCTATGGGGCACGAAAGGACAAGGTTAACATAGAAAGGGGCGGCCGTGGCTATTGTATTGTAATACTGTTTAAACTCGGCCAGGTAATAGGGCATGCTTACAAGTATTTAGAATGTAACGGGTGTCCGTATCGCGGCTCCAGCGCAACAGTGGCTCCACGCATTCTCGTACAGGCGTAATCTGCCGTGAATCTCTTACTCTCTCCTTCTCTCTTTCTTTCGCGTCGTTCCTCCCGCGAGGGCATGTCTATACCGAATAAAGAAGCGACCGGTAACAAAGTAGAGAAGCAACGGGGACCGGGATAGTAGCCGCGTGATCGTATCCTATTATACATATTGTTGCGCGATCCGCTATGTACCGGGTGACACCCTTGTAATTCCTATTAACCCCGTTATACACGATTTTTAATCGACATTGTACGCGATTACGTATAACGGTTAGAAATCAAGTATTTTCGTTATTCTTGCACAAAAAGATTGTTAGATGTAACAGGAAACTACAAACTCGTACGAGAAGATTTTTCTACAAATTCTGGTTTCGCGAGTACGAATTAGACACTTTTGTAATGTTGTTGATAAAATTGGGAAATGACTCGTGTAAACTCCCTCCCCGGTACCGCCATCAAGATAAGTAGAATTCCAGCTTCCATTTACTTCCAGCCGAAACCTGTTACTCCCTATTTGCCCATAGAACGTAGGATCAATCACTATCTTAATTAATTAATTTCCTTGAACGGAGACGATCACTCTGCACCGATCACTGCACGCTTTCAATGCCTCCGAAGTTACAAGCGCGTTTCCCCGGCAACCCGGACCGAACTAATTAACCCAAATTACTTCGCCCTTCATTATTTACATCCCCGATTCCGCGGAAATGTTCGATCGTCGCTCGTCTTTCAAGCTCCTCGGGTTAATGGCCGTCAAGACGCGAGAGACAGTCCTACCAAAATGAATCCTACGGCCTCGATTATGGATATTACACTCTGTACTCGTCGGAACCGCGAAGAGACGTAAATTTCATTTTCTGAAGTTGAGGTCGGGAACGAAAGACTTCGCGAGTCACCGAAAAACATTTATGGTGTTTCACGCAGCGGTTTCGGCTGTCATAAAGATAAACCTGGAGAGCTCGGTTATTAAGATGATCCTGGGATTCATTAGGGATTCCGAGGAATACCATTTACAGCGTCTTTCACTGCGACGCCGTCCTGGCGGGCGACGCTATTTTAAGTCAAACAATCGTCTAAATGGCTTTTGCTGAAGAAGAATGCGATCGATCTAAACAATTTTGTTTGCGATTCCTGATTTGTCGAAGCTCTCTTCAAAAGTTGTAGATGTTTGAAAATCAACGATTTGCCGAATAAATCTTGGTAAAAAATGTATTTAAAAACTTTTCGTAAAGAAGTATAATAATGCGTAGATTTAATGCAGCGAAAACATTGGAAGAGTTTCAAACACACACGCTGTTGTATTATTTTCAAACTGTGTGTTAAACATTTATAATTGTAATACTTGTGTTATTCAAAAGGGACCTTCGGGCAAGAATGTATTAAAAATTTATTGCTCGCATTAAGAGTATTCGTGAAAATAATTATTTTCTTTGCCAGTACAAGTTCCGCGAAGATACAGTTGCAAAAATGTCCGCGAGACGACTGCGCGAAGCTTTGATGTCTCGGGACATTCATAGAGGAACCGGCCGAGGTAGAATTGCATTTCCGGGTCGATGGTGACCCACCGTTCGTTGCGGAGCCGTTAATTGCCGGCAGGATCGGAAAACGAAGCGCAGGAAATGTGGAAATCCGAGCGAGCACCCGGCAAATTACCCGGCACTTCGGGGAATCTCGAATCAATATTAACGTGGCGCTGCGCGGCGCGGCGCGGCGCGGCTGAGCAAAGACAATGGCCCGGGGCCACGATAGCGGTGATTAACAGGTACATCATGAATTACAAATCGCGATGATTCATCACGCGGTGAACGAAAACACAGAGGCCAGACTGAACAGCACCGTTATCTTCGTTAGGAACCGAAGTAAATTCCTTCGACGATCGTTCAAGAAAAATGTCGGCCTCTAAATCGTTTTCTTTTTCCGTCGCGATCGCTGATCGATCGGGCGAAAAAACGTTTTGCGATCAAGATCTGGATCGTAAAACTCTCGGATTCAACTCGGCGCAGTCTGCGCACAGAGATCGGAACTAATCGTTTCTATTATCGATCTTTCTCGATTAAAATTCCAAGACGCGGTCGCCGGTAACGGCGCAAAACGGCGTTCGGGAATGATAACAAGGATCGAACGAGTCTTCTCGCCACGTGAAAACCATGCGATTCGTTTAATCCCACGGGGTGGGCAGCTAATGGCGGCAAAAAGCCAGACTCGCTTCCTCCAGGAAATATCTTAAGTTTCACCTCCCAGAGTCATTCTTGATCCTCTTAGAGGCCGGTTTCCCACCCTGGCGAGCCAGCGATGGACTCAACACGACACTTGTCACCTTCTTGGACGTCTAACTGCTAACGATATTATCTTACATAACGTTCAGTCTAAATGTCGAATTATTTTTTCAAGATTGTTGCATCTTTCATTCGATCAGGGTGACTTGATTTTTTCTGGAACTGGTCCTGAAAACGCGTCCATTTGCGTCCGCGTTAGTTTAATCACAGAGTGGGAGCTACTTGTTGCGTGTTCTTTCTGTTTATGCACAGTTCTAATTCACAATATTATTTTTATGTTTCATGAATTTCGTCAGCTTAACGATTTATCTTACGATTACGAATCTTACAAATTTTTATTCTATGATTTTGAATGATGAACATTGTACGATTAAATACTGTACAATCTTCTTTACGAAACTTTTTAGAAGTATGTTCAAATGCTGACGGCCACCATTTTGAAGACGTTCTTGAAAATGCTAGACAGCACGGCAGTTTGTAAACAAGAGAAGAGATACATTTAATTGCTTACAGTTAAAAATGACAATTTTTTAAATATTTTCAAAAGTTAGAACAGAATGTCACTGAATTTCTCGTTCCAGACCACTGTGAAGCAGTCTAATTCTCACGTTCCGACTGGAAAAATGAAGAACCAGTTCTCTAAACGTTCTCTTTGATTTAATATGATGTAATTTTAGAAAGACGGCGCAACGTTGCATGAAAACTCGCAACCGGAAGAGCCGGTGCAACCATCGCTACGTGCCGAGGGACTTGTGGAACGAAAGAACGGTCCATCGATCGTAAATCCAACCGTGAATGGAATTCCGTTGGTTTTCCTCGGTGCATCGAAAGGCGAGCATCGCGGTTAATTGTAACGGATTAGAAATTTAAATGCGCTTCGACGACGCGATGCGACGGTCGCATCGATCGACATCAAAAGCTGTGCTGCTCTCTTCGAATCGTTTTGAGATCGTGCCAGAAAAATCGCTAAAACCGTTTCTAATTACGCGCGGAGCGAATAATTCGACTGCGTCTAGTAGGTTCGAAAGAGAGCTCTGCAAGGACACGCTCCTAGGAAACCGATATCCTTCGCGAGCGGACGCCTTGAATATCAGTCATGAATTAAAGATTAGTCGGAACGGATTCTAATTAGCTTGGGTGCACGGTGAACCGAGAGGATCCCGGTTCGCCGTGAAAACGTATCGATTTAATTGGAAACGAGTCGGCGGTCGGCTCCGATCACTCGACAGTCCCACACATGGCTCGAAAAGGGAAGAAAAAAGGAATCGGGAGAGCTTGATTTACTTGATCGGGACAGATTTTCTGTGATAGAAATGTTGCGACCCCACACAGGTAATCGCCCGGTTCAGTCTGCCATCCGCACCTGTGCACCTGTTAAAGCTGGCTAAACGTAGCCAAACGTGGTCATCAACGTGGTAGATATAGAGTTATAGTTATCGGCAGTAACATAAGCGAACGCGTTTAACCACTAGACTACGGATTATATGCATTTATAACAAAACTGTGAAGACGCTGGAATAGTTTAAGACCATTGTTACATTACTTTCGAATTACAAAACTGCTTCAAAAAAAATATTCGGTTTTATTTACTTCTGTGCTTTGCAATAAATTTGGGAAATTTTTATTTTCCCTCAAGATCTGCGGTCTACCGATCCATGTTATCGATCGACGGATTTTATGCATTTATGACAAAAATGGGGAGGTGAATCACAAAAGAGTTAAAATATTCGAAAGATCCAGGACCGTTATTACATCTCGGACATAGTTTGTGTGTTTTCTATTTCCAGGTATTTACATGACACGAATCGTTCAAACTGGCTCAACATTGTTATAATTGCAAAGAACAGGTGTGGTTTCACCTGTTCTTCGAGACATGCGAGGAATGTGGAAAACGGGACCGCATGTCTCGACTTTGTATCGGGCAAAAGTTAGTAGAGGGGCGTCTTATTAGCCGTCCCGGGTGAGGTGTCTTTACGGCGGTTTACGCCGGTTTATCCTCACTCTTAAAAAAAAAAAAAAAGGTCAACATTGTTATACTTCAGAGCTGGTGTCGACACCACAGATGGTTTCTACAAGGGTATAGCGAAACTCGGTTGCGCTTGAAGACCAAACGAGCCCATAATTTCTGAAAAGCCGTGGATCCTGCAGTCGATCTTCTAAAAACTCGATGGACCTTCTATAAAAATGACGTCCGCTTTCGTCGAACGGGGGTCGGAAGTGTGGACGCAAGGCGTACAAAGGCGATTGGCTAGCGAAGTAAGGCTAGTAGACAAATTATAGCCCCGGGATCGCGATATTTTCCATAAGAAGGGGCTCGTTGACGCGTTCCTCGGTCCTTTCAAGGCGCTCGGCCGCGCGTGTCGTCGCGGTCGGTGTGCTCGCGAAAAAACCGGCGTCGCGTCGTCCGCGGACCATTCTGGTGTCACTTCCGCCCGTAATAAACGTCGACAAAGTCCACTGCGTCGAATCTCATCGGGTCGCGTTCTTCTCCCCCATGCCACACGGCCCCTCTCGGCGTGCGTCTATAGTTGGCGGTGGTCGTTAACTGAATTCTCGTCATCTTTCGGACCACGTGTGTTTTCGACACACGCGGAAGATAGTTCGCCGGCCATTAGCGTCGCCTTCGAATGCCTGGGAGAAACTGGTTAAAGAACAACGATAATGGGGTCTCTCTCCAGTCTCTATTCATTGCGGATCGCGACGACAAGCCTCGTGCAGACGGAGAGAAGGTAGCTGGAATTTTCTACGGTGTCCCCTTACCGAGAAATAATAATTCCGAGCCGCTCAAAGGCCGATGCGTCCGAAGAATTGGAGCGGGTAACGGTGAATCGATAGGTTCGGTGATCCGGGAGCCACCTGGGGATCGTTCCCTCGCCAAATTGAGTTAAACGATTCCTGTTCCGCGAACGTGGACTCGCAGAACCATAGCAAACTCCTCTGTGATGTCTCCGGGAGCCCTGGCACCAGCGCTAGCGACGCTTTCAAAGGAATTTACGCTAATCTTGTCGTATGCAGAGCCGTCAGTCACCGGTGGTGCAACAACAATTGTTAATTCAAAATATTACACGATGCACCAAACATTCCTACAACTGTCGCAGTTCAAGATGAATCACGGTACCAACTACCAACTAATCACGAGATTGCCGAGCACGATGCGTTCACATGTATTTCAAGATGGAAAAAGCCAGTCGCAAACAAGGAAGTCTTCTTGTCCCTAGATCTCGACAGATCTCGAGCTTTTCTTTTCGATGTTGAGTAGGTGTTTCAGCGATTACAATGTTCGATGCAAACGTCCACCGTCCCGGCCTCGCGATCCCATCATTAGGCACCATAAACTCTCCTTCGCGAGAACTTCTCCTCGCCAATTCCGAACTACGTAAATATTACTTTGAACGGGTTGCAATAGTCGCAAATCCTTGCAGTATACGAGAAAAAAATTCACGGTCACGCGAACCTGAAGTACCGGAGACCGCTGGCCGTTACGCAAGTTTTTGCGATACGTTGCTCTCGCTGGGATCGGCTCGTTTTTGCGGCAATCGACGAATTACACGATTCTATTAAAGATTAAGTATCCGGTTCGCGACTTCTACGATCCCTTCTCTTTCTCTCTGTCCCCCTATATAGATTGTATATATGTATATATATATACACGGTGTCTCGTATACAATGGACAACCGATTAGGAAGTAATTCTATACGCGAAAGCGTGACGAAACTAAGGAATAACATATTTCTATTAAAAAATCCGTCGGGGTCGCGTGCTTTGGCATAGCAAGCAGTAGAATCGATTAGGTCATGGTCAGACGCATCGGACGATTCCTATCTGATAGCACACGTATTCGCTGAATTTTCAAACTCGATTTACTCGAAAACGGAACGTAAAATGAAAAAATTGTATTCTTCAGTTTCCGTAGTGACTTGTGCGTGCAGAATTATTTTCTAATCGGTTGCCCATTGTGTGCGGGACACCCTGTACATATTTTCCCGCGTGTGTTGTCCTTCTCTATGGCAAACACCGGTGAAGCAAGGTACGTTTGCCTGGTCGTGACCGTTCTCCGGAAACCATACGGGTTTCACGGTCATGAGGTCTTATCTTCCTTAAACTCTCCTTTCTCCGGCGCTTCTATGGGTCCCCGTAATGCCGGCTGGTATCTAGTTTCGTACTACTTCGAGACGCTCGGAGACGTCGACGCCGTTCGAACGCCGCGATAGGAAAAGATTCGATGCAACGATGCTATGCAGCCATGATGAATATGTATGCAGGAGTTAATCAATATCGGGATGCATAATGGAACCGTGAGCGCCGCGTGGGTGTATCGGGATCGTCCGTGACTCGATTCGAGCACGATTTTTCTGCAATTTATCAAAGAATATCGAACGAGATAAGTGGCTCTTTTAAGCAAAATGAAAATTTCCTACCTCAATGGCAACAAGCTGAAGTCGAATTGATATTTCAGAGTTAATTCCACCGATCTAGCGATTCTCGTCCAATAGGTTAAAAATATAATATATACCGACAAGGTTTGAAAATTTTTCAACGGATCACATAAACATGGTTGCCATTCCATTTCTGTTGGATACTTTTTAACGTTAAGTTAGTATTTTCTGGATGAAAGTGTGACACAACTTACGTAGTAAATGTATTTCTAGTACAACCATTTGTTGAAATAACAATAAATTCTCAAGTCGACCACGCTGTTCCACATCCTAGGTTTCCCCCCTTAAGAAATAAAAATTTCTCTCGCGTCTACAGAACCGAAGGCAAAAAGCTACGTCAAACGCAAAAAGCTTCTCTGATGCCTGTTAGATGTTCATGTTCGCGAATTCGTCTTCGTCGCGTACCACCCATGCACGGTTATTTATTCGCACGCTAATGGTCGTGTTCCACTTAGCTCGCCAATAAACGGCGAGCTATGAACAAGATATTCAAGAGATAAATAGAGGACGGATGGCTGGAATTACGCTTATGAATAATCATTGCCGATATTACCGGCGTCGTTGAAAAGCAAGCCCGGGGTAATTACGCGAGCACGATCCTCTCGATCGTAACCCTTCTGCCGGGTGCCGGGACAACTATAGCGAGCGTGGAGGTATAGTCGTCGTTGTAGAGAGTAGTATGCTCAATGACGAAGGACCGTTGCTGCAACTTAGGACCGATGTCTAGGATTCGTGACGAGACAACATGGCCTCTGCGTCCTCCTTCGTGTGTACCCCTTGAGACTTTTTCGATCCTGTGCTGGAGCAGGGTTGTCGACCCGCTTCCTTTTTTTCACCGACGATTAAACGATCAATCAAAGGCCGGTGGAGGGTCGCGATCAATTAGCCGCGGCACGTCGAGCACCTTCGTCGCGAGGGCCGTCGATTAATTATTATTGCTCTGCACACCGAGACGGGCTTTTTCTTCGATACCCACCGCGTAGCACTGTGGGCCATTCTTCTGAAATGGCTCCTGTGAATTTGGACAGTTTCGTGTCATTGAACAACTCAATCCACTGCTTATTTACCCTTTGCGCTCGCAGCCGTTTTAATTGGAAAATTAAATATTTCTTCCGACCTAGAATATTTCCATTTTATATAACTTTTTAAATGTGGTGGATACGAAATATTTGATATAATACCAACATTTGTAATAATTAGACTGCGGATCTTTATACATTTATTTATAAAATTCCACAGAATTTAGTATACGATTTTGATTTATTTCGGATCTACAAAGACCACAGAAACATAAACATCTGCAGTCTAGTCAAGAGTCTCGAAAGGATGTTGTAGGGCATTACATTAATTAACAAATACGAGAGAATTTTGTCCAGCATTTTGCGACTCTGTGACGATGTACGAACGACGCGAGCCGTCGCGTCACGTCGGAACGTCGCAGAATATTCGCGAAAGCGTCGGCGCCCGGTCTTTCGATTGCGACTTCTCGATTTCCAGTTCATTTGAATCCCTTCCGTGCCGCTGCGTTTTCCTCGCCGCGTTCTTTTTTCCCTCCGTTCGACCGATCGGCACCGATCGACTGAAATTCCGCCGCGATCGACAGCGTAATGACGCTGCGTAGGAAATTAGGGGCCGGAGGAGGCGGAGGGAGGAGGCGCACACCGACCCGCCGGAACGAACGTGACGTTATTGGGTTACAGGAAATGTAAGTAGAAATGGAAACAGCCCCTCCCCCCCTGATGCGATGGGTTGGGTTGGATTCGAGCAGCCGAGAATATTGGCTGCTTTCGGCGACTTCCGCTTCGGCTACGCTCGATTTTTCTACTGCCGGGGGTGGACGACGCTTTCCTCTTCGTTTCATTCTCATTAAATTTTTTCCTTGATTGTCTAGACTTTGATGGCTGCGGCACAATTTTTTAAACGCTTCCGCGTTGTCGTAAAAGAACAACTTTCAAGAAACGTTCTATCATTTTGTGTTTAAACAATAATTCTTTATGGTATATAGGATGTCTAAAAAATTCCTTCAACATCCGCAAATGGAAGGTTCCTGAGATCATTTGAAGCAACATTTTCCTTCGAAAAATTGGCGTCCGAAGCATTGTTTAGGAATTGATTCAGGCTCGGCCAATGGCGACGCCACGCTAAACGGAACCTGTCGCCGAGTCGGACTCCGTTCGCTATAGCCGAGCTCTGATTGGTCTGTGTTTTTCGTTAATAACTCCTTAACAAAGCCGCGGACGCCATTCTTGCAAAGGAAAATGTCGCTTCAAATGATTGAAGGAATTTTGAGACACTCTGTAGAACTAAAACACTTTGTTCGGTGTTCCTCTTATGGAACCGTCTGCGATAGAAACGATCCGAAACGACTTGTTTCCAAAATATTTATTACATAAGAACACTTTCAACCCCTTCCCGTAACATATTCTTTAGAGTCAGACTGATTAAAACGTCTTTAACCCCTGAAACGTCGTAGAAGAGAAAGGAAAATTTATATCAGATTTGAAAATCAAATTCAACTTAACACTTTACTGACCGAAAGCCTATTAATAGGATTTTCAATAATTTTGCTGTAGCAAAAGAAAGCATAGAAATTTTCTCTTACATTGCAATCTTAAATGAAACTATTGGATGACGTTATTGAGAGTAACTTGTTAGTTCGCAATGAAAATTGCTATTGCTATTGAAAGTTCCATTAAAAAGTGTTTAGCCATGTACCATAGATTTTTCAAAATTATGCAATAATCACCGGTCGGTAATGTGTTAAGCAACAATTTATACCAACTCGTCCTAACAACGAAAAATCGGTAATAAAAATCAGACAGGTTCCCAGACCTCGTTGTTAACAGACTTCTAAAGAATGTCCGTCTTTTCGAGGATTAATCTAATTGTAAGATCCACAGTCGCCTAACATCGTAAAACGGACTCATCGTCAAGATGTTCTCTCGGACACGGTCCGGAAGACGGTTCCATCGGGTCGAGCGACGAATTCGTGTCTTCATAAATCATCTGAGCAAAGTTTCCCGGACGTTCTCCGGTCGGAGATCGGTAGCCGAATCAGAAAGGATTACGCACGGAGAGCCGAGCTCGAAAACACACATGCATACATACACTCTCTCTCTCTCTCTCTCTCTCTCTCTCTCTCTCTCTCTCTCTCTCTCGAGCTCCAGCTCGAGAAATGTTTGCGGACGCGCAAGAGGAAGAAACTGCAGAGGACTGTGCGCGCGTGCATCCCGATAAGAAGAAGGAACGCGTAGCAAAGCGGGAACAGGCAGACAGGGGAACGAATCCAACCGTGACGCGCATCGGTCCGACCGTATGCAGTCGCCGGGCTCAAAGTCAACAATGATATGACGTTGATTGTGATATGCAAATCGAGAGGGATAGAGAGATGTATATTCTAAGGGAGAGAGAGGATGATACGTGGATGAGAAGAGAGACGGAGAGGGGGCGAGCGACACAGAGAGAAAGAGAGCGAGAGAGGGGAGTGGAAAGACGGGGAGAAGTGGCCGCCTAATGAATATTTACTCGGGCCTGGGGACACTCGAGTATACGACTATATATCCGCGCTACCTGTGCCGTCGATTAAACGTATAATTTTCGAATTAAAGCACCGATCAAATCGTTAAACAGTTGTCTCATGCAAATCGAAGGCGTTCCGAGTAATCGCCGCCCTTTTGCGCCCGCTACTTCCACAGGGATACCGTTCTTTTCCTTCTTCGACATTCTCCACCATCCTCTCTAACTCCACAGTTTTCCCGCAAACCTATTTTCCACCTTTTTCTTTGCCCCAATGACCTATATTTCTTTCGATGAATTCGTTCTTTCGGATTGCTGCGCTATTCTTCGATGGTATTCAAGGTCTATTCGATGGAATCTCTATTAGGTCGTTCGGAAAGTAATTTCGTCCCTCGAATCTTCACGCGTTTATAAGAAAATTGAGTAGATGAAATTCGAAATTGTTGAAAAATTTTAGAAATTCAACGTATGTCGATACATGATTTCTCCTCTATTAAAAACACTAACCCCTTGTCGTATTCTAACGAGTCACGAAGATTTAAACAAAGTACGAATATTACGTGTTTCTTTTCAGATGAAATCAAATTTTATTCGTTTTGCAATCAATATTTAAGCATTCAGATCAATGTAACCATACAAAAACTATAAATTTTCTTTTCTTCTCTAGGACATTTCTCGGTATAAAGACGTTCCAATTGCTGTAGCTCTAAAGAAAATGATAAGGGGTTAAATCCACGTAAAATATCGTTCTCTCACCTTCAACGAACCATCAGCATCCCCTCCGAACACATATCCAATCCAACACTAATCGGCGCGAATCCACCATAATCCATAAGTCGCACAATCACATTCCGAACGAGACACGTCCTATGCGGTCATCGAAATCACAGACGTCGTGCAGCCGGTTGAGACTCCATACCGCGTCTCGCGAAACTTCACACAAGATTATGGCACACCACCGTCTTATCCCGAAACCTCGTTCCCAACTAAGTACAATAAACAATCAAGCACAATCTAGCTGTCCAGGAAGACGAGTCAATCTTGTCTAGCGTCTATTGTTCCCTGTCAAACAAATCTCGCTCTCTCTCCCTCTTTCTCTCTCGTTGTGTGTTTTTTCCTCTCGTCCCGGTTCCAGACCGTTAATCCATCAAGGTTCCTTGTACCCTGCGAAGCGGGTCGCGCGAAGAAAAGCACGCGTGACAAATCAGAGATGGCGCGGCGTCCCGCGAAAGAACTCGCATTAATTTAACACATGCTACGCGGGCCGATCGCGCGTTGACAAACGAGAGTCCCGCCGCCGCGCCGCGCCGCCCGGAACGAAAAAACCGATGGTCTAAAGGAGCCACCCACGTCGAATCCACGCGCCGGCACCCAAAGTAGCCGCCCACTCCTTCGGGAAGAGCACAGACAACCGAGTAACACGGGACCGACGAGGAAATTCAAGGATGGAAGGTGCACGAGTCGATCTGTTAGATGCGATGGAGGAGTCTTGAAGATTTCAAGATAAATAAGTTGGTATTTCAGGTACGAGGAAGGAGTCTTGAAGAGTTCAACTAGAAAATCGAACGGTTTAAGGGTCCCCAGTTTTACCTATCAACCCTTAGCACTCGAAAATATTGTTGGCCACCAATTACTAAATATCGAAGTATCGTACGAGGTATTGTATCAATTTCATATCCGTTAAAATTATTCTAGGGCGGAGGAAATGTTTCATTTTCGAGTTAAAATGCTTCGATCCGAGCGCAAAGGGTTAAGTGTGAGAAAGAAATTTTGAAGAATTCGACCAATAAGATCGAAGATTCCGGGAATCCTTCTGCAGAATTTGAGAGGATCGCGCAGAATTTGCAGACTTTCGCGAGAAGATCGAAGGTTCACGACGCACAAGACGATCTGTTCGGTATAAAGGAGAGGCACTGAAGGATTTTGGAGAATTTCCGAGGATTTTAATCGATTGTTCTCGATCACCGCCGTCCTCGAGTCCAAGTTGTATCCTCTTCGGGTAGAGTTTGCATATACCACGGAGAAAAATGAATCGGCCAGCCTACGGCTAACGAGGCGCTAATTAACGAACGATGGAGACACGTTAACGAGCTGCGCCTCTCGGTCCCACGTGCTTCTCGATCTCCCGACACTCTCGCCCCGCGCATCAGGTGTGCGCGTCGCGGTGTCAAGGTGACCACGTGCAAACGAGACGGGAGGACGCGTCGCGATCGATCTTGAGCCTCCGAATCGAATTACCCTGGGAACCTTTCGATGTACCTGTCCACGATCTCTTCATGAACTTTTCATCGACACCATCGTCGTTCGACATTGATCCGTCAATATTTTATTCGACAGTTTCCTCTGAACGATCCTTCGAGGACTTCCGGTGGTTCTGGGGATCGTTGAGGATCATTTTCACTTTCCACAGAATTTCTAGACAATTCGAAGACACTTTGAACGCACCCAGTTATTTACTAAAGAAGAGTCGGATGAGTTTTGATAAATTTTCAAGACACTCCCGAGACACTTTCGGACAATGATGTGATTCCTGAAGGAAATTAACCATGCTTCGTAGCATACGATTATTGTGTTATCGTAGATAATATTGCCACTGGTCTAAGACATCTGTTGAGCTTGATATCAATCGTTGAACGAAGGCATATTTAAACCTGGTTCATTGAGAATATTTGGATGACAGGGACTGGCCTACGTTCCTGAAGAATCGTTTATGTATTGCGTTACTTCGTTGCCATCCTCGCTAGACAAGAACTCATTTTCAAGATTCTTTACCGGTTTCTCCAGTCGAGGATAGCTAATCTCGACAAACCGGGTCTCCACAAGAGAATTGGCCTAGGAGGCAGCGTTTACACGGCACACAGCCACGCGATGATCGTCAGAAATCCAGAACACTTGGAACAAGTCGCGAAAATCGTCGAACAAATACACTTTCGAGTCCCGGTCACTGAATTCTCCACTGAAGGGTAGCTAAGTCAGCAGAACCGGTGCCACGAAAGACCCGGAAGCTACTCGACCCACAGCACGCTACCATGTTATCCTTGTCACGATCCAAGACACCCACCACGACGGACATCGTTCGTAAACACAGTTCGCAAACACTTTTCACCGTAGATGTCTTCACCGGGGGTTAACGGATCAAGGTTGATCAAAGGGGTTTAGGCGGGAGAGGGCCAAGGTTCCGGAAGGAGCACACGTTCCGCGTTACTTCATCGAGCTGGAAGAATAGCAAAGGAGGTGGAGTGGACGTGGTGTGTTCGCCGGCGAGTGGTGGCAGCGAAACGATGCCGGCGACGAGGACGAAGAAGACGATGACGGTGGTGGTGGTGGTTGCGGCGGTGGTGGTGACGCAGAGGTAGAAGAAGAGGTAGAAGAGGAGGACGACGACGACACCGACGACGACGATGACGACGACGACGACGACGACGACGACGACGGAGAAGAAGAAGAAGAAGAGGAGGAGGTGTGCTTCGCGCGATCTAGCCGAGAGTGGTACCAGCGGCCACTGAAGAAGAAGTGGCGTGTGCGGATCGCACGGCAAGGCGAAACGAAGACAGCCACTAAGAAACGGTACGGGACAGAGTCCGAAAGAGAAGTAGAAGGAGTAGGAGGACTGGGGGACCTCGGCAGAGGAAAGGAGAGACCGAGAGAGAAAGAGAGAGACAGAGAGAGACGGCGATAGAGAACCGCGGGAAGGAGCAGGATCCTCGGCGGAGCGTCCTTCTCGAGGAGAAGGGACGAGGAACACGGTTCGTCAAATGGCACCGCGTATACCGTGCCCACCTGAAAATCATGATCCCTTCCTCCTAGCCCTCCTACCCCTTCCCACGCCTTTTTTGTCAACGTGCAGTCGCTGGGTATTAATGGGACACTTGGACGGACACAGCGGGAAACGTGTCGGTAATGATCGGTGGGCTGACCGACGAACGGGATTGAATTCGAGAGAAAACGAGCCGTTGGTTCCTTCTCCGGGACATGGAGACTTCGTTTTCTGGAGAGAGGATCGATAGAGATTTCCAGTGACATTCTTGAAGACTTTTCACCAAAAACCAGCAAAGCTTCTCCGAACGGGGGTAAACTTTACTTTACGGCAGCAAAAATTTGTGTGAACAAACGACTTCGAATCGAAACGAATCCGAATAATCCACGAACGCTAACGACAGAAGAGACAGCGCAATTTACTGAAACACAGAAAATTGAACAGAAAGATGAGCAGATCAGAAATGTCCGTGGTCGGATAAGCGTTAATGTCTTAACGAGCGAAGTCCGTAGCAAACAGTTTTCGAAATTCTTCATTTTGCCCGGCTGTCGCGAGTTAGAAAAGTTGGAAAAACGACTAGCAGCAACGTGTTAAGTTCGCCATGCTGGCTGCCACTATAAGAACATCTTGGGACACCATTGGCGTGGACAGGAGACCAACGGTGGGCCCTCGACGACATGCAATTAAACACCATCGCACGACGACGCGACGCGACGCGACGGTAGAGAGCAAGAGCGTATCTCGCCCGATGCAACGCGTCGCGGCGTGTAGGTATAGGTGCAACGCGTGTCATCCTCGAGCTTTCTTCCCCACCTCCTGCGTGTTGGTGACGGGTGTCGCGTGTGTGGGGTTAACTGGCAGTCGGAGAAAAGGCTTTCATTAGAGGTCTCGGGATGCATGGTCGCGCGACAGAAGCGAACGAATGCGAGTATCCGATCGTGACCGTCGTCGTCGTCGAAGAACAAGCAACGGGAGGAGAAGAAAAAGGCAGGAAATGCGATAGCGGGAGACAGAAAGGGAGAAGAGGACTCAACCGAACGAGGGAAGAAGAGGATCGAAGTACTCGAGCAACGATGGGCTTAAGACGATTCCAATCTGCTAGGAAAAATTGGAAATCTCGAATTACGACGTTTTCCAAAAAATGTGGGCATCTTTTAACACATTCTGTGCCGCGTGTACCACACTGCTGGTACGCTGATATATTTATTTAATGCGCTAAAAACATATATTTTATAACAAGTTTAACACCGTAGAATATATTTCCACCGAAACAATGAAAACACATAAGTTTCTTTTATTGCCGAGTATAAACGCGGCACGGAACCTGTTAAAAAGTGAAACTCCCTAAACGATTGGAAGACACGGTGTCTCTGACAAAAGAGGACCTCGATCGCGAGTCCAAGGGTCTAGCGACAGGGACTACCGATAAACCAAACAGGCGTGTAATCACAATTCCACGATCCTCGTCCAATTACATCGGTTTCGATCGACCGTTGATGCTGGTCTCTCCGGCGTCGTACAAATCCGAGAGGTTCGTTGGCGTTCCTCGGTTTCGCCTTTCGTCTTCTCCTATCTACATCTTTCGCGGCACAATTTCCAGGCAGCAGGTTCTCCTCAAACGGTTTGCCCCGGCGATCGTTCTTTCCGCTTGTTGTCGGTCGAAAGTACACCCGGGGACGCCTCGTAACAGAACGTTTGGACAGAACCCACGACAGGATATCACGTGAGCCGTATTCCCTTCTGTTCCGCGTCCTTTAAGTCTGCCGGGATCCGCGACGCGCTTTTCACGGACTCCTGATGCATTGCTACCGTTTCGAGCGATCCGATGGTCTCCACTTCTCCTCTTCTTCTCTTCTTCCCCTTATCCACAGCGACGTGCCCCTCACCGAGGCCTTGTATTATGGTAAACGAGACATCGGAGGCAGCCTGCCACTCACCGGGACTACCTCCTCCCAGAACTCACCCGGTCTGTCTCTCCTTCCCGCTTTTGTCGTTGTTCCAACCGTCTACCCGATGTCCTCCTTCCTTGGTTACCGCTGTTACAACTGTCCTCTATCTAAGAGACGCTTCCTTCGGCTTGGGTCGCGATCATATCCCCCTTTCGCCGGTTTTTGGACGACGCCACTTCAGACTCCCCGCGATCCTCCTCCGAGCTGACGTTTCGCCAGGTGTTTCGGATTTTTTAACTCTTCTTGGAAAATTTGGAAATCTCAGGGAGACGAAGACATCCTTCGACAAGTTCCGACGGCGTCTTCCAAAAATGAAGGCATCTTTCAAGAATCAGGATATCCTTAAAAAATGTGGACATCTTTTAACACATTCCGTGTCAAGTTCCGTGTATGCGGTGGAAATTGCATTTCAAATAAAGTCATAAAAAGTCGTGTAACTCACTTTCTTGCTAATAAGAAAACAGAAATTCTACGAGCGTGGGATCTTTAGAAGGAAATAGAACAAAATGTCATGAAACTTACTCTAAATCTTTCATCTTTCCTTGAGAAATCGAAATAACTTTCCGAGTATTCTGAAATTCTTCTAATGTTTTCACTGTTTCGAATTACACCTACTCGTTTTTCACATAAATGAATAAAATCCGCTGTCCATCGGATGATTTTTATTGGCAGAATCAAGTGGAAGGATATGTTTCACAGTGCTTCACAATCGACGTCACCGTACAGTAGGTTATGTATTTCCGTGAACAAAAGAATTTCTCTACAGAATTGCAGACTGTAAGTATTCGAAGGAAAACGTTCGAACGCGTGTTCGAAGAGAAAACGAGTAAAGATGATGTTCCTCCTTGTCGTGTCGTGAAGAAACAACTAATGCGATTCAACATTAAACATGTTAGACTAATTTGCTGTTATTTAGAGCGTTTCAAGGCGGGAGCGTACTCTCCAGAGATTATCCGGATTACATGGAGCAAATGCGACCGGAAGGTAAACACGCGGGATTTCCGGAAGAATTCGCGAGTCTGGATGCAGTTTCTGCAAGGTGCAGGACGCACGTACGCATTCGTTGCGACAGAAAACCAAGGGAGAAGAGCCGACTTTGGCGACAACGACAACGACAACGACAACGACGACGACGAGGCACGTCTGCAAATTAAGCGAGAGAGAACGCGCCGCTTGCCAACTGCTTCCTCGCGGACGTCGAAAAGTGGGAAATCCTGGAATATCTCGTTCGTTACAACGTGATTTCTGCAGTCAGCCGGGCTGCCGGATCCTCTCGTTTCTGCCGCGGGATGTCCCGGATGCTTTCGTACTTGGCAATTATAGGAGAATGCGGCACGTAAACCGTGTTCCCCCAGCACAGTCGCGCCGCGTCAAGGGATTTTGAAGGTTTACCGAGCCAACGTTTCCCTACTTTTTCACTTTCTGCCTTTACCTACGTGATCGTGGAGAACCTTATAGGGAACGAGCGAAACTGCGAGGTTTCTGTGTAAGAATCCCGATGATTGAAGCCGTACTTGTCTCCTGACAATAGATCCAGTAAGAGAACCTACTGGACATGCCAATGTTGTCTCAACTGCTCTTGACTTTATGCAATAATTAGGTCGCTGATTTTATTTAACGACTCTGTCACACTAAAAGCAACATTACAACATTCTTGAATCGTTTAAATCTTTTACTGTTTTAAATTTCGCCGGACCAATTTCTTCATAAACGCATAAAGATCCGCAATCTATTCGTTATCGAGTAACTAACAAGTAAACGTGTTTTGTCTCGAAAAATAGCAGAGAATTCGCGGCCGTGGTACGAAGCTTGATTAAATGAAATTCGCGTAATCTGAACGATCTCGGAGAAGTTCGCGTTCGACGAGATGTCTTGCGGGCCGCGGCGGGACACGCTAATCCGACGATGAATACGCTCGGTCACGGGTTAAGGGGAGCGTTTTCGCGATTGACAAGTCAAACGAGTTCCTCTGGGCGATCCAGGCGGGACGATCGATCATCTCGATCGGATCTCGCCGGCCGGAAAAACCAACGGGCGACCCGCCTCCGGGGCGCTCTGCTCGAGTAACCCCCCGTCGGGTGTTAAGACGTCGGGTAACGAGCAATAAATAGCGTTAACGATGCGGGTCGCGGGCCTCGGATCACACGGAGCCGCCGATTATTAACCGTCCCCATTCGTCAAGCGGAGTTTTGCCGATCCGCGACCGGCTCGGTGCTATGGACTCGCCATAAATCCCGATCCGGAGACATCGCGGCGCTCGTGCAAGGTCGATCATGCGAATCCGAAGGGGATGATAAAGCGAGACCCGTCGAAACCGCGCGCATGGCCGCAATATCGTCGTGCCGGCTGGATAAAGCGCGGAAAGATCGACGGAAACGGTTTTTCGCACGGCGACCGTGCTCGGTTGGTGAAGGGTGATCGGTAATTCGCGCCATGGTCGGTCGGGGACAATTGGTCGCAGACGGAGGGATCTGAATCGTGCGAAAGTGCATGGCTGATTGCGAACCGGTGCAGTGGTCCGAATCGGGGATCAACTAAAAAAATGAACCGCAAAATTTCACCTTGACCCTGTTTTCAAGGTGAAGTCTGTTTATCGCAACTGTAGTGCCTACTCGTAGCGAGGAACAAAAGTATCAAGTGAACCGTTCTCTTGTAAAAACAACTTCGCTGGATAAAGCGCGGAAAGATCGACGGATACGGTTTTTCGCGCGGCGACCGCGCTGGGTTGGTGAAGGGTGATCGATAGACTGCGGGGATCTTTATGGGTTTATGGCATCTGAAAATTTTCCAAAAATGAATGGAACGAGCTCCGCGCGAAATGTCTCCTGCCGAATCTTTCTTCGGCGATTTCAGAGATCCTCGCGGAGAATCGAGGATCGCAAGAAACACGTTTCACGGCGGTCTCTTGAGCGTGCCAACGAACCAGCGATAGCGTTGGGACGTTAGAAACGAGTTCTCCGTCAAGCCTCGCTGTTTAAGAGATTAAAGGGCTAGCTCTGGCTCGTCTAATTATCATAAATACCCATTGGCCATACTGCATAGCCTAGTATAATCGAGGAATTTAATACCGTCCATCCAGATATCCGTGGAACTGCTCATTACTAAAAATTGTACATCGTTGAGCGCCGCTAATGGACGATACCTTTAATCGAATGGTTAACGAGTTCTACATATATTGATCTAGTTGTTCGTTCATGGATCTCGTTGGTCGTCAAATTCATTCGAACACTTCCTTCTACGCGTTCTCGGCTTATTATTTCAGCAGGTCTTTTTTAAGTTTGCCCGGTAGACTCCTGTATAACGCGATTATTAACAAAATTGTTTAAAATTACCGCGTATCTGTATCTTCCGTGGCAGTAAGTGTACAGTTGTCTTACACAATGTTTCGTACGTGTACTGTACATTCGCTGCAACATACAATTACGAATATTTATTTATTTATGAATAGTTTTGTATTTTTTCTAATCGGATGTAGAGTGCATAATGGCTGAAATTCATTTTTGAAGTAGCGCAAAATTTGAGGCGCGGAGAGTAACCACGAAATACAATTAAAAACGCAATTTTTATTATACGGTAGACGCATCTTTCGTGGCAGTAAGTGTACAGTTGTCTCACGCAATGTTTTGTACATGTACTACTTCTTCTTGAAGATGTTTCTGGTCGCGTTTTACACGGGAGTGTACCGTAGGTAGGTGATTCAGATTGCGTCCGATAGTCTGACAATGTTTAATCAAATCTCTCGAGACATAAGAATTCATTTCTTACAAATAAATTGATTGCGCGTCGTAAAGCTGCGAAAGATCGCGAGGATCTCGGTCGGGATCTCCTCGATCAGATCGAGCCACAGGTTTCGGTTCGAGCGTGCCGCACAATTTGCAACAGCGTGCCCTTTGCGCGAGGTGGGCGCTAATTAACGCGGTGGAAAAAAATGATTGTCCCTTCGCCCATCGATATCTCTCCACTTGCCAAGAGTAATTACGCTCGAAGAGCTCCGTATAAATAAAACAGGGCCGGGCCCAATAAAAGGGGACCGTTTAACTTTGTACGGGCTGGGCCCGCCTACCGACACTCTGCCTCCAAAGGACCGCTTTCTAATTTACACGCGAGCTTCCAATCGAATGGCAACATCACTGCTGGCTTCTGTCTGTTGAAACACCCATGTTGCTGGGGATGACGAATCAACTCGTCAACATCAGTTAGGAGATCGATCAGCTAAATGTTCCGATGTACTCGGACAATAGACCTTACAACTGTGGTAAACTAGACCGCGGATCTTTATGCATTTATGTATGGCAAAATTGAGAAGAGGAAATTGAAAATTGTTGAAAAATTTTCAAAATTGAAGATCTCAACGTACGGTTTCTTCTCTATTAAAATCGTTAAAGGAAGAGATAATATTCGATTTAGTTTCTATTACCATCTTTATTTTGCATAAAGATCCGCAGTCTACTAACAATGCAAGAATAGAAAAGACATCAGTTTATCAGAAGATTTTTGCAATAGAAAAATTCTTTTAAGAAATTGAAAATTTGCTTCTCCATTCGAATCGTTACGGGAAGAAATAACATTCGATTTAATTTCTATTTCTTGCGATCGCTGCAGACAATTTCTAATTTGCATAAAGTTCCGCAGTCTAGGAATAACTATGTTTTTCCTAACGAGTCTAAGCAGTTTGTTCATTCAAGACGAATACGTCTAAGTCTGTACTACTCAGCGATATTGCACGGAATACAAATTGCAATTTCCCCGGCAGGAAAATACTGTAGAGACGATAATCGTCGGCGAGGTCGATGAGTCTGTTCCTTGTAATCCGCCACGGAGCCTGCACCGATGTTAATAACTCGGATGCAAATTGTACTAGCCTGATCGCGAACTGTTACGCCAACTCTGCCGGACAATAAGAAAAAGTTGCCGCGTGCTGGGGTGGGGAGCTTTAAAGTTACGAATTACGAGAAGAAAACCAGAGGCCAACGGGACCGGGGCGGAAAAGTTTTCCGGAATCAGCTAGACGGTCAACGCGTTTAAGTAAGTTTTCCACGGCTCGCTGCGCCTTCTGTTTACTCGGCGAACGAAACTCGGCTAAAAACTCGATCCTCTGATACTCTTAGCATGCGACGCTCGTATACCACCGGTTAAACAGCCATAACGGCGAACCTTACGCCATCCGGGATTCTCTAAAGTCGCTTTTCGAAGGAGCGGGACGAAAAGAACGTTCCGGAGAAATTTCGTCGCGAAAAATCCTCCACTCGAGGACTTTTAGGTCCCAAGAAAAGGATAGATGGATGGAGGACCCTCGTCCTTAACCTTCGCTCTGTGCACGGGTTGCGTTTGCACCCCGATATTCTCCATGCAAAAAACAGTTTTTGAAAACATATAAGATACTTTTTTCAAGAAGTGTAGAACGATCTACGATTTATTTCCACCTACATAGATTGGCTATTTAGTACACTATAGCAGGCGAGAGTTCAATTTTCTTATAAATTCCTTTATATTAACGATCAAACATTTCTTCGCGATTAAAATTACCATAAACTCAATGATCGAGATCTGCTCTTTACAACGACACCGCACACATTGACATCAGCAGCCGCGTCTGATGTATAGGATTTTTTATCCACTTGGAATGGCCATTCGGTACATTGTACACTGTGGCGGCGGCAGGCCGTTCCAAGACACCCGCTATATGAATCAGATCGCCTTAAACGCTCCTCGGGGCGTACTTTTACGAGGCACGCATTCGTTATCCATTAGGGTAAGTATAGCGCGTGTGGTCATCCGGCGCGAGCGAGCGGCCGAACGATATTCATGGTCCCGCGAGCCGTTCAGGCCTCGGCTCTGTGCGCGGCACGTCCGACCATAATTGAATCATCATCGGGACACCGTGAAAGACAGCCGAACCAGTCATAACGAGAGAAATCGAATACGCGCGCGTGCGTACCTACGGTTTCAAAACAACCGACTCATCCCACGCTGCCCGCGTTTCCTGTATAGTCGAGCAACAATGGACAACCGATAAAAGCGTTTATGATAATTCGCGGGCTATCGGCATTCAAGAACGGGAACACCGTTACCAAAATTAATTCGAGATTAATTCTAATACGTCCGCGATACACGAACCGAAATGAACCAACCCCCCGTTCACCCTCTCGCGGCCTCTCTGCATCCCCTCGTAGCGAACCACGCGACCGATTGTTCCGGTGTAATTCGGATTTTGATGACGCTCGAGAACTCGTTGCTGTTGCGGTTTCGTTGATTATTAGTTGGAGAACGAGCATCCCACCCACCCCCATTTTCACCCCTCACCCCTCGTCCAACAAACCCGCGCTAACCCCATCCCCCTCCCCTCCACACGCACGCATTGTGTATTGTTAATGCGGCAAACATATTGAAGGCATTATGGAACGTTTGAAAAGCTGGTTCCATGCACGGGGTGGCGCGGAAAGTATTGGACCGCCGGGAAACCGAATGAGAGACCGACGGAGCCATTGTGCGACGATAAATAATGCAATATGTTTGGCTGGATACCACCGGTACAATATGGGTTAGCATAATGGCTTGTCACCGGGACCAACAGTCAGATTGTTCTTAACGCCTCGCGGAAATTGGAAAAACCAACGAGAATCAGCGCGATTTTTAAAAAACGTTCAACTATTCTGTTGGTGGCATATCGTCGGCCTCATATGAAAATTGCCTAGATCCATAAAAGTCAATTTTACAGGAGGCGAGAGAAACGATTTGAAGCGAAACTATTTTGCTTTACACGGAGATTTTTTCAAACTATGTACCTATGCTACCTAACAACTTATCGCTGAACTATTACCCTCGAACGGTAGAAATTGAAGTACCTAACAAGGCGAATCTGAAAACACAATTTTTGATTCAAATAGAGGCAGTTTTCATGCGAGGCCGACGATTTAGGAACGGGCAATTTTTCTACCTTCTAACTAAGCTGCGGATCTTTATAGAAAATAAAATGACTAAGTTGGAAATAGTATATTGGTGTTTCTAAAGTCCCTTAATCTTTTCGCTACTCTCAATTGTGTTTAACCATTTTTCTCGTACGCGCATAAAATTCGCATTCTCCTAATCACCAACGAATCGACATTAATAAGGTGTGCCATCGAAGCTGAAAATAAACTAAACTAGCTATCAACTGCTAATCTGACGATAACGACGAACTAGTGGATAGAAAAGCGACGCTGAAAAATGAACGCGCCCGTTCTCAATAACCGTTCCTCCGCGATTACCAATCCGGACCCGTGCCGGCCAAATTGAACCGTAGACATATTTTATTAATGAAAGTTCAATTGCTCGCGGTAATGCCAATTAATAATTCCCTCTGATAAATCCGGTAAATTTTGAGTTCGATTAATATCGCCGGCGCGGAACCGGCCGCGTCCAAGTTAATTTCCTGAAACGAGCAACGTTTCATTCTACCGGTGCTCGTGCAAACCCGTACAAAAGGGACGGACGAAGTTTTGCGAAGGGCGCGTGGTTCGTTCATCGCGAACAAATTAAGGTCCCTTCGACGATGAACCGCGATAGCACAATTAATAAAACTCGACGGACGATTAAAACCGTTCTTCGGGCCGGCACACACGAGGTCGCGGGGGGTTGCAATCGAATAACGATTCGAGGTGGTTCAAAGAGATCGGTGCAACAAATTCTTAGCAACATGTGCGTTTGTAGCTCCACCCTTACTTTACTCCATCCTTTGTGCCGGAGGACTCTTCTCACAGATGTTTGAATCGAGATTACGACATTCTTACTTTTTCTCTTCCCCGGGGCGAAAAGATCCCAATCTGGACCGGCGAGAGCAGTTGGATCACCGCCATTTCTTCTTTTTTTTACCCAGTGTAACCTTACACCGCAGGTCATTTCCATTCTACGATCTCTACGGTGCCCGAAACTCGCGAAACAAACACTTACAGCGATGTTTATCGGCCGAGCAAGAATAGTTTAACCCTTCGCACGCTCGACGATCTTTTCCAGACCGTTTGTCGGCAGAAGTTAAACTTCTCGTTAATCTCTATTACTAGACTGCGCACCTATATGCAAAATAAACATTGTACGGGTTAATTGTAAACGATACGTTTATATTCTCAGATCATTTTAATCTTTCTACTTTTCGGAATTACAACCTTTCGTTTTACCTATAAATGTATCAAATCTCATAAATGCGTAAATCCAAATATCTCGAAAGAAGAAATATATATGACTTAGACTACTTTCGTAGTTAAGGGTTTCGTTACTTTTGTATCCAGCAAACTGTTGCAAGAACATTTTTGTACTCACCGAATAGAAAAGCTTCGAGCGCGAAACTCGCACTGGATCATGCGGAAGCGGAATTGCGTGCAAATTGCAGCGATGCATCCCTCACATATTTCATTCTGCGACACGGAAATCAAGGGAACGTTTCAGCTTCAATATTCTTTACCTCGTGGAAGACAGCTCTGCTCACTCGAAGCAACTGTATAGCCATCTAGCGTGGGTACGCGTAAGCGAAATGGTATCTTTAAAGGGTAAACTCCCGAAAGTCGGTCAAAGAGATTTTAGTGTTATTTTCTACCTTACCGGGTTTGTTAAAGACGTCAGCCACCGACGAGATACCGTTAAAGACTGCCAGCCCCTGTGCTATTCAGCGAGACGTGGAAGTGAGCGCGAGTGGGCGCGGGGATAACATGGAACTTACAGTGATCTGAAATACCACATCGCTAAAAGTTCCACCACCGACGAAAATAGTATCAAAATAGTGCCAACACATCGTCTAAAACATGGCGGGGAAATAATAAATTAAGCATCCAGAAATAATAAATTTATCTGTGAAATGTACCGAATAAATTAATTCGTGCGAATGTTCATCGTTTAAAAATTTGAGGTTTACAATATTAAAAGCAAAACTCCAGGGCACAAAACATTCCTATTGTTCGAGCTAAACTAGCGGAGCATCGACCGAGCGACCGAAAGGACCGCCACGGTCCCAAAAAAAACGAGCGCTCCCGCCAAAACGTTCGCCAGCAAAGGTTGTCAAAGGAATACTCGTTGCCATCATTAGCAAAAGGAATTTTTATAAACATTAAACAGCCAGAAACAATAAATTGATCTGTGAATTGTATCGAATAAATTAACGCGTGCGAATGTTCACGGTTTAAAAGTTATTCCGTATCTCGAATACTATTAGCCACTTTTATTAAAAAATTAGGTGGACAGATGGCCAAAGGAGTGCTTGTCGACATCGCCGTAAAATGGAATATTTATAAACATTAAGCAGCAAGAAATAATAAATTTATCTGTGAATTGTATCGAATAAATTAACGCGTGCGAATGTTCACGGTTTAAAAGTTATTCCGTATCTCGAATACTATTAGCCACTTTTACTATAAAATTAGGTGGTCAGATAGCCAAAGGAGTGCTTGTCGACATCGCTGTAAAATGGAATTTTTATAAACATTAAACAGCCAGAAATAATAAATTTATCTGTGAATTGTATCTAAAAATTAATTCGTGCAAGTGTTCATGGTTTAATAGTTATTCCGTATCTCGAATACAATTAGCCTCTTTTATTAAAAAATTAGGTGGTCAGATAGTCAAAGGAGTGCTTGTCGACATCGCTGTAAAATGGAATTGTTATAAACATTAACCAGCAAGAAATAATAAATTTATCAATAATTGCTGTTACAGCGATCGACATCGATCGAAATTCGATGGGGTGGGGATGATCGCGCATGGCTGCACACGTTGCGTCCGTGATTGGCGAGAGCACTTCATCTGTCAGTTACTCGTGGTTACTCGTCTGTGGCGGTCGTGTCGTGTGTGTCGCGTGTGTCACGTGTGTCGGACGTGTCGCGTGTTCGTGTGTGTGTCGCGTGTGTCGTGTGTGTTGTGTGTGTCGTGGCGGTGCCGGCAGGAACGGTTGGGTTCCGATACCGGGAGGACCATGGACTTCCCAGGGGTGACCAGGGGTCTACCAGAGGTGACCAGGGGTCTACCAGAGGTGACCAGGGGTCATCTAGTCCCACGTCAGGCGTACTTTTAACAGCAGATCAACGAAAATCGGTAAGTAATATTCTATTATTCTTCAATGCTTCCTTTGTTCTATCGTGACCAACTGTCAAAATAAAATAAACTTCCTTGTCCAACTATTCCCTCAACGAACACCATCTATTATTATTTCTAATGTTCTAATTGGAATTTCCATCGGAACTTTCAATCTTCAATGCGCTATTATAAAAATATATATTTCGGATTTCGAATTGACATTTCTCGCGGATGAAGCTGTGAGACAGTACGGGTGTTGTTGCGTTGACATTTAACTAGATTTAAGTTGGGCTTGAGATCTTTCTCCTCGATCTTTTGGTGAAATTGACACTCTTGCGCGAAGTTAGCTGGTTTGATTCGCACTTATATATCTAATTTATATATTTGGTTTACAATTGGTATTCCTCCGATCGGAGAACCTTCTGCTCTGGTTCGCTTTAGATTTTCTCTTTGAAAGAATCAGAGCCTTCTGTCTGATTCGCCTTTGACCCCCCGTGGATCGGAGACTTCTTCTCCGACTCTCACCTTTTGCTCCGCGATAATTACTCGACATAGCTACGAAATTTAGTATAAGTCCGTTTTGTCAGAAAAGAAACCAGGAGGAATATTGCGTTCGTTCTGACTCCGTTTCGGGTCTCTTGTGCAGCAACCTCCTCGTGGTGAGACCTGGGCAATCGGTATTATCCTCTATTCGTAAGATCTTGCATTATCCACTAATCCTAAGAACTTCTAGTATCTTATGAATAAAGGATAACATCGAGCTAATAGCTGCACTTTTAATAAAGATGATT
>CM052192.1:5721443-5830044 GCA_028455805.1 Lasioglossum figueresi | reverse complement strand
CTAGAAGTTCTTAGGAATAGTGGATAACATCGAGCTAATAGCTGCACTTTTAATAAATATGTTGATTTTCAATAAATTTTATTCCTATTCCTATTCTCTTGCATAACATATTGCAATTTCACCTTTCTTCAGAACAAAATATATGTATTATTCAAGCTGGTTCACCCAGGGCCTGAACACTGTCATATATTCTCTGGTTCTATTTAGGTAAAGAGCACGGAACCACGTTACAATTTTGATTTCTGAAATTCACATTGTTCACTTCGGAACATTCAAAAGTTCCTGTTCTGAAAATTTTCATATCTCGTTTGAAATTGGTATTCCTCCGATCGGAGGTCCCTCAGGGGCTCACTGACGGATAGGACCGTGAAATAATAGCTGCACATTTATAATTTTTGATAACGTGGTATAGTAGAATTTAAGACTTACAAAATATAAAAACATATGTCATTAAATTGTATATAAATTTACTCTCAGCTAGCTTGCAGTTGGTAATGGATTCACTCTGGGGCGTTAGCGTATCAATACCGACGTACACCAAAATACATTGGGTGTCAAGTCTATTACCACCGACGAGGTAATATATTAGTACCGACGAGATAATAGTATTCGTCGGTGGTACAGACATCGCATTTTATGGGCATTTCTGTCAAGTCCTCAGGGGGCCGCAGTAGTCCACGTTCCACCACCGACGAAAATAGTATCAAAATAGTGCCAAAACATCGTCTAAAATATGGCGGAGAATATAACATTTAATAATAATCGATATGGTTTCGTGATGATTTGCCTTCTCGGCGATGGGCCCGACGAGAATCTCCTCAGTGGTCTTCTGCACCGATAAAATGCCGTCGGTGGCCTTTTGTTTCTCTGGCTGGATCCAGAATATATCCTAGAGGGCGTAAGAGTACACCGAAATATTCAGATTTCACGTAGTCACATAATCTCGTCGATGGTATCGCTGAATAGCACAGGGGCTGGCAGTGGCAGGGACAGTGTCTCGTCGGTGATGTAGTTCACTAGCTAACCGTTCCATTTCGATAGAATCAGTTGGTAATGTAGAGCCGTAGGCAGAAAAATGCATTACATATACAGTTTATACGGATCTTAACTCTATGGATAATTCGTGGGCGACGTACATCTCCCCCTTTGGCAAATGATTGCCACGGTTCACGAATCCCTGGCCTATAATTTGAAAAATCTTTAGACTCCCTAGACTATTGCAGAATCAATCCCAGCGTTACAAATGTCTGTAGTATTTTCATGAATTTCGGAATAAGATGAGATCGTTACCTTCTTATATTGTTAGTTACTTTTCTGTTCTTATCAGCTACTTCTTCTTTTCAGGGGTGGGCACGATAGAGACCCCTCAAACACCTGCTTTCCCCACCAACCTTCCTCCATGGTAACGACGGATGCTGGTGAGGAACACTGGGCGCTGTGATGGGGGCGGTCTTGTGTCAATCGAGACAAAAATTCTCACCCCCGATCTATACAAAGTTACCGAGGGAGCTGGAATGCTTGAGGTAGGATGACACCATAAATGAATGCTGTTTTCTTCACATTTTTTTTCAAAATTGTTTTCTTTATTTTGTAGAAAACTGCGTGATAAGTACACCAATAATCTTGCAATGTCGTAATGTTGCCGATTCATACCGGGGGGCACGAAGGGGACTGTCCGGAGCAAGTTCTATCGATTGAATTACGCTCGTTTTATTGGTCAGCAGTCTTTTTTTGCGATTTTCACGCCTCTCCTGGTCCGAACAGCCTCCGAGAGGCCCGAGTTATTGTTACTTTGCTGTTTCTAGCAAGCCAGAGCGGTGAACAACGAACATCATTTTTTTTTTTCATTTCCTATGTGGTACAATTGGTACAATTCTACTGTATAAAAAACCATTTACTTTCCCGCGTGTCCTTCGCACGCTCGAGGAGAGCTCGAGATCCTCCACGACAAAGAAACGAACGAAAAAGAGAAAGAAAAAGGAAAAAGTAAAAGGAGCGACGAGTTTGAAGAAATTCGTGACTTCTCTTCGTCTTGCTTTTTTGTTTTTCATTTCTTATTTTTCTTGAAATCTCGCGCCGCCTCGAGCGCGGCCACGCAGCTGGCGCGACTTTCGAATCACGTAGAAACTGTTTTCAAAACTTGTCCCGAGATGACTTTCCTTTTTGGTAGAAGCGACCTACTACTTTAAATGACACTGGTTCCTACAACATCGATCGATTACTTTGAAAAAAGGTTTTTTTCCCGAATTTCTCGTATTTTTTATTCATTTTTCATTTTCTTTCACTCTCCCGCCCGTATATCACGACGACAATGTAAACGATGATTATTCGATTCGAATGACACACGTTGGCTAGTGTTTCTCTCTTTCTCACTCTCTCTCACTCTCTCTCTTTCTTTCTTTCTTTCTTTCTCTCGCTCTCTCACAATACACGTCTTTCTCACCTCCAATCACGCACACACTCACCCATCATCCTCCGCGTCCTTTTGGTACTCGACCCATCGATAGTCGAGCCCGCGAGGAACCTGATAATTAGACTGCGGATCTTTATGCATTTATAGGAGAATTGAGTATATGAAATTGAAAATTGTTGAAAAATTTTCAAAATTCAAGATGTCGATACATGTATAATTTCTCCTTCATTAAAATCACCACGAGAAGAAACAACATTGAATTTAGCGTTCTTTTGCGTAAAGATCCGCAATCTACTGATATAATCGTTCTCGCGGACAATTCGATCACCGAGAGGTACCAAACGACGCTCATAAGACACTGCGTCTCCGAGAAACCACGAGACGTCCTAAAATTTTGATTCTCAGATTAGCATCCGTATCAGTCTGCGGGTCTGTGCATTGATCCGATTTCCATCCCACCTCATCTGTACCATATTTTCGGTTTACCTAATAACGTAAATTACAAAAGAAACAAGAAAATGATTTACACACTCCAGGACGAAGAGGATCCTACGAGGATCAGAAAATTATCTTCTGGTTGCCTCTGGATTGGCTAAAGTCGATGGGAAAATCATTGTACCATCGTGCCCATCTGTTTTCGAGGCAACAGGAAGCTAACCTGACTCGGATAACTCTTCGTCATGGTGGACTAGACACACCAATCTTATCGACATTACGATTAGAATAATTACCGCTTCCGGGGAAGCCTTCGCGTAGCCGAATTTCGTTTCGTTGGCAATGAACGGCCAAATCCGCAATTTTGGAACACCTCGTGAAATCACAATCACGTCTAATAGGAACCGCCGATGGATCACACCGACCGATTCAAAACGACTTGATATATAAATCCTCCGACGGGACGCACGGCTCAGCATGACTAGATGGACCGGAAGCGGCCGAGGTTGATCGACGAGTCCAATCACCAGATATTTTCTTTATACCGTTTCAGTTCGTCGACGAAAAGTGATCAACCTGGACACAACGCTTCCGAGAATACGTACGAACGATGAGGACAAGACAAACGGGCTTTCGTTCGCTCTGACGCTCGAAAGAACTCTTTTCGAAAAGAAATTTCGAAGGAACACTTTCCCCTTTCGATACAGAGTTCCCGTAGGATCTTCGCTAAATAACATAAAGGTATTTCGTAAATTCGTCTAACGTTTTTAATGTTTTAAATTACATCTACTCATTTTTCTCATAAATGCATAAATATCCGCTGTCTGATTATGAAATATCTAATCAACTATAAAATGAAAAAAATCATATATTCAGAATGGAATTATCCTAGGTCGGAAGAAATGCTTAATTGTTCCAGTTAAACAGCGAGGTATCGAGGCAACGTAAGGATCGAACATCGATCATCTCGAATACGTCACTAGTCTTTCTTCGAGCGTCAGCGTTTCGAGTACCGATCCAACGAGCTAAGCCGTTTGTTTGAGTCGAAATACGCTTTAAAAAAGTCGCAAACACGGGGGAACATGTCTACTAGTTCTTAACCCGATCGCTACCGATTTCTCACCGAAAGGCCACAAATGATCAAATCTCCTCGCTCGTACCAGACCTGCCAGAAGCTCTAGACTTAACGAATCCTCGAGTACAGTACTGCCTCGTCTCATATCCATTCCGTACAGATTTTACACTGCTCTTTTTCTTTTTTTCCTGATCGAACAAACCAAGACGCTTTTCAACCTTTCGATACGACTAGACTGCGGATGTTCATGCAATTTCGAATTGTTCTAGACAAATTTTAAGAAAGCGGAGTCAAATTGTAAATACGAAATAATTAAAAATTTGCGTACGCCGTAAATGCATAAAGATCCGCAGTCTAGATATGACACTTCAGATCGGAGGTGCACGTGACGATATTTGCAAGAATAAATTTCTTTTACGCATCTTCGTTTAATAAAACCGGTGAGTCTATTAATAAAAATACAGGACTTTCTACTTGAAACCAGTTGCAATGATCGTGCTAATACTTTAGCGTCTCGGTTTCCTTGAAAGCTAAAGCTCGAGTAGTATTGATCCGAACGGGACCGTGTGGGTACAAGTAACGAGGTCGAGTCGACAGTTACACCTGGACCGAAATCTGGAACAACGCTGCTCGACGCTTGAAGTCTACGGGAATTTCTAACATGTAATTCTCCTTATACAGTGTCTCGATTCGTTTCTTCGGTTCCCCGCAGACTTCACGTTATAAGTCTAATAATAAAATTTTCATTGTTGATCGCGTAACGTTGTACCAGATTGTTGATCCGCTAAAGAACGGTTGGACATGCAACGAGGCAGTACCGAGTTATCTTCAATGATAATATACAATGACGAAGCTCGGTGTCGTATCTTCCCGAGTTCCCAGAGCTTCCTGGACCGTTTAAAATTTAATCTAAGTCGATAACAGTTTTAATTTAACCGAGGCTTGCACAAGACCCATTGGATTTAGCGTTATCTGTTTCACTCTCGCGCTCTCAGTCACACACGCAGTCGCTCTATCTCGCATTCTTCTCATCGATTACCCTCTCGTTCGATCGCAAGGGACCGTTGATTTTTATTTTGCATCTCTTTCGTTAGTCCGCTATTGTTCGTTCTTCCCGTCTCTCGTTTCATTTCGTTTCTCCCTTCGATTTCATTCCCCTCTCCCTCTCTTTTGTTGCTTCTTTTCTTTACATAGAGAATTACGATTAAATTTCTTCATCACCTAATATTGCATGCGCGTGAACACATTTTCAACGATGGAACAAATTGTTATCGATTCCTCGGCACTCTCAGTTGTGCGCCGCTGAGAGAAACGGTCAAAGTTTCGGATTTTGTCGTGTTTTCTGTGCGTGTTTTGTACGTATGTATGTATGTTTGTTTGTACGTATATCTGTGTGTGTAAGTGTGTAGAACTGCCCGGACATATCTTGAAAAAATCGGATTTTTCCTCTGTACGTATACATACACGTGAATATACGCGCGTGCATACTCATCTTATGCATACATGTGTCTGTTTCCCTGTCTTGTCGGCATTGGTTTCGTTTTGTTACGCATATTCGACGCCAAATGTTGGTTCATCGCTGATCTCCGTGTACCTGGTGTCTCAGGTGTGCACAGATGCGTCTTAGACGCGTACGGATCTTCAAAGTATCGAAAGGCGAAGCAAGATTTCCTGGATGCTTTTAAAATTTTCTAGTTTCGAGATGTTTTTCGGTCGAAGCTACGGATGTACACACCTGGACCACGGTCACGGGGCTAACCTGACGGTAATTTATTTGAAAATTTACCCCTTCGTTCTTACAGATTTAAGGATTACAATAATTGGTGACTTCTCATGAGATACTTCAGTAGTTTCGTTCTGTACCGAGCTCGAGAACCGAGGTCGACGCGATCGATTGCTCGATTATCTCCCGATGTTCCATTCGATCGTGACACGGTAAAATCTTAACAAATCGTGTGTGTATGTGTGTGTGCGTGTGTGTGTATGAATGTATGTATATGTGTCGCGAATCTGTTGCAGGTTGGGATCCTTTAAATTGCACTAATGAAACTCTTCCCTTACGACATACAAATTCATATCGATAGGTATTGATTTTATGCACCAGAAAAATGTAAAACAAGAGTACATTGGTTTCAATGAAAAGAAGAAAAAATTCAATATCGATAACATTTCACCTAGCGGAAACACCATGAATTTCGAGAGGTGTTCGTAGAAAAAATTACACTACCGGTGCATTCACAAATCCGTGGCGAACACAGCAACCCAAACAAGAACGTGTTCAATCGATTTGAAAAAACGAAGAAAAGAGCGCAAACGGAGCAGCTCGTCGACACTCGGTTCGTCATCAAGGCAGATCTCGTCCTATTTCGTCAAAAACTGAAGCCTTATCTATCTGAATAATAATAAAGTAGCGTTATATCAGACATCGTGCGAGCCATCGGAAACGTGACGGGGCGCGCAGCTCCTCGGGAGTTTCGGTTACCAACGAATCATCGATCTCCTGTGCATCTTCGCCGGCAGACTAATCTCTTCGACCGTTACCAATCACTAAAACGTGAATACCAATATATCTCATCCATTTCCCATTCTGCGTCGATAGCCAGACTAAGATCTCTTTTCTCAGCAAAAGAAAAAATCAATCGAAACACATCCACCGTCGTTGTTCTGTCAGCCTTCCTGAGTCCACCATAAGTTCTCGCCTAAACACTCGTTTCCCGCTGTACACGTCGATTTTTGCGCGTGGCTGACAGAACAAACGAAGGCGTCGATTGGCTGATTTACAAACGATTTCTATAATTTGATGTTTCGAGCGAAGTTCTCTTCGAGAAGCATCGATTCTTCCAGGTTCGTGTCCCTTCGATCGCCGCGCGTCCCGAAGCGGTTCGCGGCGCGTCAACTCGTGTTTATGCGTGGTGTAAGGTATTACTTTTAATCAGTATATAGCATATCATTTTTAGTCGTAATAATTATATTGATATTGAACTACCTAACCTAATATGTACAGAGTTTCTTTTTTTACGCTCTTGGCACTACTTTTCCTCTGATTCTCTCTCGTTCGCTCGCTCGCAGGCACACGCTCGTTTAGCCATACACACGCGAACCAGACCCGTGTCTACATATACCACATCCTCTCTCGACCGCACGCGCGTGCGTGCGCACGACAACTCCTATACTCTTCTTTTCTCGTACTATTTCCTCTTTCTCTCTCTCTCTCTCTCTTTCTCTCTCGTTCGAACTCGCGACCGGTTTCGATCCGATCGCGGGGGTGGGGGGCTTCGTCTGTCATTCATACCAAAGACACGCACACATCGCATTCGTCATTTACCCGAGAGACGACCCGAGGCATCCGATCGCGACCCCAGGGCCTCCGTTTTTCGTTCTCTTTCCTCCCGCCTGCTCGCTCGCCGCGTCGATAGAGCGCAGGTCTCGCGCGCGAATTATCGCCAATAAATAATTTACTAAGTCTTTTGTCGCAGAGAACAAACTTCCACTCGATGATCGATCGTCCGTAGGTCGCGTTTGCTTGCCGCACGATGCTTCTCCTTCTCCTTCTCCTTCTTCTTTTTCCACTACTTTTTCCCGCCTTGTGGTCTATCTATTCTTGCCCGGAGAGAACGGCGAAGCTTGTCGCGTAAAAAAGGGGATCCTTTCGGGCGTGGGTCCTCGATCCACGTTTCGTGTAGGCCTTGTCTTCTCGTCCCTCGTGCAAGACACTCGTCCCATTTCTCTGTCCCCCCATCCTCCGTCGTTCGCCGCGTGTGTCGCTGACTAACCCGACATGCTTCGTTTCAGTGCTTTGGAATTGTCTGAGATCTAGGCTCCGAGACTGGCCTCTCTTCGAGATGGCTGTCAGGCGACGAGCATCGAGGAAGCTATCGTAGGACCGACCCACGACACCCGAAAGCAGCCCAGTTCTCTCTCTTTCTTTCTTTCCCGTTCCTCCTTTCCCTGCTTCCTCTTCCTTTCACTCACTCATTCACTCTCTCGCTCTCTCTCTCTTTCTTTCCACTTCACCGTGAGGACGTTGTTCCCCGTACCCGAAACACGTTGGAGTACCATTCACTGCCGGTCGTGTAGGAGGATCATCATCCGAATTCACTTTGTCCTCTCTGGTTTTCTTTTCCATCTCCCCCGAGTGAGCGATTGTAGCCGCGCGCACTCGCACGGCCGATCCGCTTCACCTACGGGACGAGGAGGCAGGCAGCAGCATCGGCTGGCCGAAGTTTCTCCTGCGAGTCAGTCTTGAGGGATCCTCGACGCCTCGAGGATTCTCGAGGGTAGAACGACGACGACGATTCCAGTGTCCTTCTTCACCTCGTCTTCTTCAGCGTCATCATCTTCTTCTTCTTCTTCTTCTTCGTATTCTTCCTCTTCTTCTTCTTGTTTTTCTTCGTATAGCGCGTGCGCCCCATCTTCGTCAGCTCGTTCCTTGTTTCGGTCCGCTTGGTCCACACCGCCGCCTCCGGCTCCGTCACCGGCTCGTCGCCGTTTCCACGAGATCCTTGTTCGGCGTCCATCGACCTCGAGGAGGAACTCTCTCCTCGGTGTCATCGTGGCCTCGAGTGTTCTCCTTCTTCTCGGCCGCGCCTCGGATCAGACGTGCTGCTGATGGTGGTGGTGGTGCTGTTGCTGCTGGCTCTCGTCCGTCTCGCAAGGCACCACCGTCAAACTGGACAGGTTGCTCAGGTTGCTGCTCGACTCGGAATAACTGGACAAGGTCGGCCTTCTCGGTGGTACAACCACCGCCGGCGTCGAGCTACCGGGACTCGGGAACTTTCGGAACACCCTCAGCAACGAACTTCCCGCGCTGTGGCAACGCACTATCCGGTCCGGCGCGTCCAACAACGCCGATTGACTCCTGTAAGGCGGCGGGCTCTCGCTGTCAAACACCGTCCGGTTTGGCGGCGGTCGCACGCACTTCTGGTATATCTCGCTCTCCTGAAAACAACACAACGGTGTCAGTATCATTGTAAACTCGCGGACTTCGCCACCCCCGACTAATACAACTGCCTCGAGACTCTACACTAGGGTGGATCTTATTTACTCTTGTCAAAATTGTCAAGCGAATCGACAGCGATCTATTTATATAATAATAATAATAATAATAATAATAATATACAGGGTGGGGCGCTAACGATGACCACTTTAAATATCGCCGTTATTTGTAATAATATGAAAAAATGTTGTATACAAAACTTACACGGTATAGAGGGGGAGATATTGTGACACAAACATTTTCTGCGTAGGTGGATGCATAGAGGAGATTTCAAGGTCACCTTGATTTTTTTAAATCGAAAGACCTACATTCTGTATCATGAATCGATAGATTATCGAATTCTGAGTAAAAATGTATTGATCTCCGTATGTCCTAAATCTAATAGTTAACGAGATATTATCCAAAGAAGAATGAAAATTATTTCGATTATCACAATATGTCCCCCTCTATACCGTGTAAGTTTTGTATACAACATTTTTTCATATTATTACAAATAACGGCAATATTTAAAGTGATCATAGTTAACGCCCCACCCTGTATATATAGCGAATTCGGAATATATATATACAGGGTGCATCAAAGAATCGTGATCGGTAGAGATTACTCTGTTATTAGCTGTTAGATCGAAAATGTTTTTATCGCATATACATGGTTTCAAAAGAACTATCACGCGATTACAGCAAATTTTTTGTAAAAATAAAATTAAAAAAGCAATTTTTGCAATCTTTTTCGCAATCTTTTTAATGTTGTGACACGTTTCCGAATTCGCTTTGAAATCCCCTAACAAATAGGCGTAACAAAATTATAGGTGTATTTGCAAAAAATTGAAAATGACCTCGGAAAAACCATGAAAAAAAAGAGTTGACGAAAAATTGGTATAATCACGTGAAAGCTCTCTTGATAACAGAGTAATCTCTACTGATCACGATTCGTGATTCACCCATATACATATGCATACATATACAGAGAGGATCTCCACGCTACTACTAGCCAGCGTTTTTCTTGTAAATAGTAAATATTAGGAAAAAATTAAAGAGGAAAAAGTAGTATACTGTTCTTTATATGCAACAGAATGGCATATGTAATTTTTTTGTGTTTATACTATTTTGTTAGACACGAAGGTAACTTTCAATTTTTCAAATGAAATGCTGTATAGCTTTTTATATTACATGAAAGCGTCTGTCTAGACGAATTCATCCGTATATTACACGGTGATCTTCAAGGTCATGCAAGGTCAGAAATGGAAGAAACATTTTGAAGAAACACTCTGATGGTGAATGACAACATCGTCTGACTCGTATGAATAAAGAATACTTGTAAACGCAGGTTGGTATGAAATATTCAAAATGTTTCCATTCAAAATATTTCAACGTTTCGCCAGCATTTTTAAACGCGAACGAGTTTAAAGACATACTGATACTGGAGATCGGATTCGATTCTGCAAGAACATAATCCAGGTCAGATCGAACATTAGTCCGCAGTATGAGGAAGTACTAGAAATTATGTTCACGTTTGTTCAGCCCCAGCGCCATCAACACAGATGGGGCTGCCGTCTGAACCGCATCTGTGGCGCTCCTCTCCGGTTTTTAATTGATCAGCTGGCCAATTAAACCGATTGGCTGATCAACGTTCCGGTACAGTGAACACAGACTATGCGAGGAGGAGAGTTTACTGACACAGATCAGTGTCAAAGCATCTTCTATGCCGGCGAAATTCAGGCAAAGCTCCTGTCGGTTAATATGGTTTACAACCGGAAGTCTCGAACGGTCATGTCAATCGAAGCTTGAACGTTAGTCTCCTAGCAGCAGAGTTCGGTTCCCGTGGTTCTTTCTACGGATAGAGTTTCTTTAACACGTTCGCTGCCGACACAATTCAGTGGTCCTTTGCGGCTCGGCACGCAACTCGAGTGATTGGCGCCTGATGACGCGGTGCTGCGTCATTGGCGCCTCGTATCTACGGATTGAAAATTTCAAGGGTTTTTAGATTCTTACTTAGACAATGGAGACATGTGAAAACACGAGAAGAAACTGCCATGATAGAGGAGGTCCAGTTTATTTAATGAACGCAGTAAGACGTAGTTGGCGTGGAATGTATTAACGATGAAATTTTGGAAAATTGATCTTGTAATTGGACTGCAGTTTTCTTTATGCATTTACAGCAAAGATGTAGTGCTATAAAACGAAGTGTGCGAACGATTGACAGAAATCTTGAATACTACAGTAGACTTTTGTACCCCTGCTCTTCTTCGGAAATTCGACACAAATATCTAAAATCCAAATCAAGGATTCGCGTGAACAACCACGGTGTAGGGGCGTTCGCTCGACCGAATCGAAAAACATTCTTTTCGAAATTCAAACCTTTCCGAGGTACATAAACTGGCCATACGCATAAAATATGTTTAGTAATACTTTTTGGTTGCCCTTGCGCCATCTATAGCAAAATATACTTCGATTTTGATATTTTCCCGAAATTTTCAAATTTCAGTTTCAACTTTGAGATTTCGATGTTTGCCGATCCGATCTAGCGTTCATTGAAGAATAATATTCCTATAAGATCTACCGAACAAACGAACAACAGGAAATATCAAAATCTGCAGCGATCGGAGCTGAATCAGAAGATCTACGAAATTGTCCAAGTAATTTCACAACTGGCATCAACGTTCGGGAGAAGTCCGGCGAACGGATCAGAGTAGCAACGAAACTCGAAATCTCCAACGACCGAGGCAGAACCAGAACGAATCGGCGTATATCAAGAAAATCGGAAATCGGTGGCAGACGTCGATTCAACGCGTTCCAAGCCAATCAAGCGGAATACCACCCGTGACCCCGGCGGTCGTTTAATATTCGCGAACGCTCGTCGATGACGAAGCGCAATAGGAATCGGTGTAGCAAACGGGAATCCGCCGCGAATAAATAAATATTTTTTCGGGTCGTTCGCCGGGGACAGTTCGCATAGAATGCGAGAGGCGTGTTTTCTTGAACGGCGAACGGGTAGCAACTCGCAAACCGGCAGGGGCGTAGAATTACTGAAATTCTAACCGGTGATTCTCGAGAGCCGTCCAGAAGACGCGCTTCAGCTCGATGCTGGCATCCTGAAGCCTCGAAAGGGTAGAACCCGATCCCACCTTCGCTTCCTTGTTGCGAGAACGTTCTCGGAAATGCGGTGCATTGAGGACACCGCCGCAAATGGCCCACTCGGCCATTGTTGCAGATTTTCGGGGGTGAGTCTACGCCGTAGACCCTGCGGTCTTTGAGTCCTGAGTGGACCCTTCAAGGAAATTTCCTGAGTACATACGCATGCACTGCAAATTTTGTCTAATCCGTATGCACGGCTTTGTAATATTGTTTTAGAGACATTTTCAGAGACAGAATGTAAACAGTACTTTTTCGACGCGGATTCTTATTGATTTTTCATCGATAATGTCCAAGAGGGTGTTCTCCTTTCCAACGATCTAAACCATTCATTTTATTTCATTCTCTTCGAGTGCGCGTGTTTCCCAGCGAGGATCAAAATTGAACCTGTGAAATTACCTAATGTTGAAAGGGTGTGTACTCTGTTCACACCCACGCACCGCTAGATTCTTAGCTGTTGTTTAAATGTTTTCTTATCTCTAGTAACGAGGTCGTACATTTGAAGAATTAGGGGTAAAAACGAAGACCGTAAGTGTCTCAAAGCAGAATCCCGTGCTAGGTGTGAACAAGTGGATCGCGACGACGTTTCGGGATATCGAGCGAGTATTGGCCGTGGTTGATCTCCCCCGGGAAATCAAGTCCGTCGAAGAAACCCGATTAAGCTTCTCGAAAAAGCACTCGGCTCCATCGGGAATATTGTAAGAGGGCGCGGGCGTGTAACGCGGACCTGCTCGGCGGCGTGTTGATCGAGCCTTGGAATATTCCGAGCTAATTAGCGCGTTCGGGTCGATATTAATTGCGGGGATCCAGACTGTAGAAAAATTCGCGAAACACTTTCTGCGACCGATTCTGAATTTCCACGATTCCCTTTGCGTCTCTTCAGACGTTTGACGGGCGCGGATCCCAAGTCGCTGATAATTTCCGGGTACATTGCTATCAGCGGGGCTAATTACCAGCGCGCCGGTTAATGGACACCCGGGGAAACTGCGATATTAACGGACGATACGAGAGCGAGGCTGGCTCTCCGATAAAACGCGAGTCCGCGCGCTCAACACCTACGATTCGCGCGCGAGCCTAACGCCTGAATGCGAGCTGGTTTCCAGCACGGTGGTACGCGGACCGTGGACAATTTATCCGTTTTTACGCGCGTTATTACCCGGCGGCGCGGTGCGCGCCTCTTCGAAAACGCGCGCTTATTACCGGCCGCTAATCAACGGCCGTTTAATAAATGGAAACGCGACCGGGAAACTGCGGAGCCTCTGTCGTGGCTCTCGAATGCTGTGTTCGCGCGCTCGGCTCAAAGACGACTTCAAACGACTCGCTCAAAGGACTTTGATCTCTGTGCGACGCAATTTCGTCCTTGCGATGCCGCGCCGGCTCTAAAAAGGCTCGAGCTTAACGGCCGTGCCGAGCCGCGCCGCGAGCGAGGGATTTCTCGAAACACCGTGTTCGATGCGACAATGCTCTTTAAATATTCAAAAACCTATCGTAACTGCGATACGCTGTAGATAGAATCCGTAAGGAAATACTTTAGACAGTTTTTTCTGTATTTTAGTTTAGTGTAAAGGGTCTTTTAGTTGGAGGCGTAATGTCTTGCTAAATGGAGATTCAAAGTGAAACTCTGGGCAGGGGAAAATTTCTTTGATGCACTTTCGGACGAGATTAAACTGATATTCGTTGTATTCGTGACTTCGGTATAATGTCGTTGAAGTGCTAACCCGTTTGTGAACGGGAGTCGTCATATTGTCGAAATCAAGTTTATTTTTTCTAGCCACTTTCAAGCTTTTCAGGGTAGAATGAAATGCTTGCGAAACGTTGTAGAACACTTCCTCGTCGCAATTACAATTTTTGTATCGATGAATGAAGGAGATAGTGGGTTTTTCGGGCGAACCTACAGAGCAGCTACCTATCCTTCGATTTCGATGATTTTTCGATATGGTAAGAATATTAACGTTTTTAACGTCTCGTTTTTTAAATTAAAATAACTTGCGCCAGACCCGAAGATACGATTGTTACGGAGACAATACTGTACCGAGAGTTTTTCGCGAGTATCTCGAAAACTAAACGAGATCGCGGTTAACCTATTGCCCTACGATATATTTCACGATTTATTTACGGTTATTTCCTAAACAAGGAGAAAATTTATATCTATTATATGCCTACATGTTCTCCGATAACTATACATGAACAAAATTTAAAAAAAATTTCATCTCGGTTTAAAGGAAATTAATAACATACGCATTTATTAGACTCGGTTAGGAATCTTGATCCGCCAGGAGCCTGACACAATATTGTAGGGCAAAAGGGTTGAATGTCAAAGTTAATGATCGATTTCTGCAAAAGACATCGAAAAATCATGGAAATCTGATGGTAGCCGTGCCGTAAGTACACCGTTTTTGGAAGAGCGTGACGGGCTCACCTGTTCAGGGTCGCGCAGGTGGAGGGCGGTATGCGCTCCGTAGGGACGTTCTTCGCCGTCCGGAAGCTGGAGCCGTGGGGGTAGGTCGAGGGCGAGGTCCTGCCGGACACTTCCGGCGCGAATCGCCCTATCCCTGGCGGCGGCGACCATCGCTTCCTGCATCCCGTCGGTGGCTCCTTCACCTCCTCCGCCGCCTCCTCCGCCCCCGACACCGCCCACGCCGGCGCCACCACCGCTCGGATCACCCTCCAGTCCACCGCCGAGGCCACCGTGACCACCACTGCCTACCTCCATTCCTGGGCTCACCGACAGCATCTGCGAAATTAACAAACTCGTCCAGTCGTTGCGATCTCTCCACACCTCCAGCCTGATTCATCCCCTCGTTAGCGCAAACCCTTGCCAAATAGGGTAACTGTACCGGTTACTCCGGTATCATGCTACGATCGTACTTAATTTTCATATATTGGGTTGTGCGGAAAGTAATTTAATTGTATTCTTTTGCACCCAACTTCACACTTGAGCCGCATAATCATATGTTTTGAGAGCTGATATAGCAAGGCTTGCGTGTGAAAAAGTCCAATTGATTCTATGCAGTAGTTTTTGGATGGTGCCCTTTTAAAGATGGAGAGCAATAAGAAGCATTTTCGTCATATTTTACTTTTTCACTATAGAAAAGGTAAAAATACTATATGTTGACAGTAGGCCAGTGCCAGAAGTGGTTTGCAAATTTTTGTTTTTTTATTTATTTTTTATCTTTTTTTTGTTTTTTTTTAATTCGGAAGTCTACTGTCATCAGCTGGACAAACTGAATGATGCGCTTCAACAGAAAAGGCCAGAATTAATCAACAGAAAAGGTGTAGTGTACCACCAAGATAATCCGAGACCTCATACAAGTTTGGTCACTCGCCAAAAGCTTTTACAGCTTAAATGGGATACAATACCACACCCACCATATTCTCCAGATCTGGCACTTTCGGATTATTATTTGTTCCGGTAACTGCAAAATTTTTTAGACGATAAAACCTTCGCTTCAAACGAGGAGGTCAAAAACCACCTCGACCAGTTTTTTGCCAGCAAAGACCAAAAATTTTATGAGCGTGGAATCATGCTACTACCAGAAAGATGGCAAAAGGTATTGGACCAGAATGGCCAATATATAATTTAATAAAATATTTGTTCGTTATACGAAAATTGTCTTTCATTTTCACAAAAAAAAAGCGAAATTACTTTCCGAACAACCCAATAATTTATCATGGAATAATAATATGTATGTGTACAAATTATTATGGCAGAATGATGTGTTCTCAAAATCAAATACAACATAAGAACATATTGAAAAATAAAATCGGTAACATTTTATACGTACTATTGCGGACGAAAAAGAACCGTGTACGAATTACCGCGTACCCATCACTGCGGATTAGAATTCGAACTACGTATTTTGTATAGTTTTGTTATTTAGTCTAGTTTCGTAAAGAATGGTTCTTCAAATCCTGAGATTATAAAAATATGAGAACGATTGACAATTTTGTTTGTCTCGCCATCGAGAATAGATTCTCATTGAATTGCACGGATCTGTTCAGACAAAAATATTTATTTTTACGTATTTGAATCTGATTGGAGAAAAAATACTGCGGTAATGCGTACACTCGCGGTAATAGGTACATTTACCTTACATGTCTCTTAGCGACAGCTTATTTTTTCGAGAAATCTAAGACAGATAGCCTGACGCTATTCTACTTCCGGGATTTTATCAGAGTATCGATATGCATCCATGATCTCTCTAATCTGCGATCAGTTCGCATAACAACTCACAATAAATTTCAACACATCCCTCTTCTTTGGTGTATCAATGAGGTGTTGGTAGTGTGGACACACCGTGTATATGTATAACACAATTATGGCTAGGTATTTCTTACTTAACTGTTTCTTACGAACAAAGAATAGCGTCACCCATACGCGACCGACTCTGAAGGTGCTAACTTCGTACAAAACGATCATGTTCCTTCATCTTGAAACTATTGTATGAGAATGACACTCGTACGGTTTAATAGAATAATCTTTGAGTACGGTGACGTCGGAGGAGCAGTAAAAGAGGAACAAGTCCCAGAAGAGAGTTGACCACAAAACGCGCGCGTGTCTCGTCGTCCGAATTCGATCGCGGCAGCCAATTAATAATTTATCAACCACCTGCGGTTACTGCCGCTCGACGCATTACCTAACAGAAATAACCGGGAACACTTAACGGTAACGATGGTGTTCCGAGACGGTAAGTGGACCGTTTCGACAGCTACTAAATATCATAGCTGCCTCCTCGCGCGTCATTCGCGAGACGCGACGAGCGTGTCGCAAAACTTCATCCCCCTAAAACGCTGGTCCCGTATAAAGGGGATGAAACCGGAGGGGGTTGGAGACAAGCCACTGTCTTCCGGCGTCGGTTTACGATCGGCGAGGATCGTATACGCGAAATAAGATAACGATACAAACGCGATCTACAGCGGAACGACGGGACGGATTGTCCCCGGTGTTTGTCGGGCGTAAAATTTTTAGAGAACCGACTGGGGACGACCGGATTTTCATCGCGGGAAATTTTCGAGTATCGATCGTAAAATCGGCGACGATTGAAAGTCGGGGGATTCTTATTGGATCCACCTTACGACTGCCGTTCCAGACAGCGGACTCTGCCGAGCGGATTTGTTTCCAAGTGTATGCATACGGGCAATCCGCTATCTCTTCGCGGATCAGCTGGAATTTACGGAGAAATTTGATATTTCTTGCCGTTTCCGAGAGTTTCGAACTGGTTGGGAAATTGTTTTTCTTGTTTGCAGGGAGCAGCGTTTTTTTCGGTACGTAGCAAATAGGCTTCATGCTTATTTTACTCAGACTCTACTGCAGCTGTCAATTCCAAGGCAGACAAACTGACCTGCATTTGCCGTTTTAGATCTGAATTGCTGTTTTCAGTGTACATTTTACAGATTCAGTATGTTGTTCTGCATTACAAAAATGGAGCGACGGCCTCTGCTTCCTTTTTAGAAGCACTGTTTTATCGAATGCGAGAAATTGCTAGTGTGGCGGGAGAAGAGATGCAATGTTGATCGATTTAGTACATTTTCGAACAGTGAAATGACAAATTAAAGAAATACGAAAGACCCCGGTAGGTCTGCCAGGCTGTTCGAAAATCGACACGACGTTTGCGGAAGCTCAGAAATGATTGAATCGGTATGTCTGATCGTGGCCAACCGTTTCTACTTAGCGCGCAACGAGTGCGAAGAATTACGAGGCGGATTGTCGGATGAATTTCTGGACGTGACTTTTTCGAATCGGAAGCGATATTCGAGCCGGGTTCCACACTCTCGATTCGATTCTACACCGCGTCAGCACATGGAAAATTTTTCTTGGCGCAAGAAACGTGTCGCATCGATTCGTCACGTTGTTCGAGCGCGAGCGATTTTTTTTCCAGCGAAATTACCGTTCCACGCAGCGTGAAATCGAACACCGATAACGAGCCCGTCGAATTCGACGAGGAAGCGGATTAACCGTGGCTCTAATGAGAGAAAGAGAGAGAGAGTGAGAGAGAGAGAGAGAGAGAGAGAGAGAGAGAGAGAGAGAGAGAGAAACCGTTGTCGCGCTGTGGCTACGCTCGGCTCGGTTCGATCGTGGCTTTCGCGGCGCGCGATTACGAAGCCGCGAGGAGAAGATTAAATTAATAAACGCCATTGGGAACATCGCGTGGCGAATTAATGCGCCGTTTCATTTAAAAAAAAGAACCACGCTTGGAACACCCGTTAAAACCGTGGGCAAAATAATTGAATTGGTCGTCCACGGTGAAAAAAGAACGACCGGAGAAAGTCGAGGCGATACCGGACCGTTTCTCGCCTGGCACGGTGTAACCGCTGACTGTGAATTCCGAGTGTCGCGAACTGTAACCTCCATTTAGACTCGTCTCGTCTACGGAAGTCCTGGATCCATAGACTATCCTTCTTTCGATCATCAAACTCGTATCGAGTGATCGCAACTATCGCGGACTGTTGCTAGGGAAGGCGCCAAAATTGTTTAATAAAAAATTAATGTTCATACCATTGGTATAAGTAGGGAGTGAAAAAAAAGAAGGGAGTGAAAAAATAAGTTAACATCTAGCCACTGCCACCATGAAATCGTGAAAATCATTAAATTCGGAAACCCTGACAACGGTGCACGGTACCGACTCTGAGGAACGTGTCAAAATAGATCGCAAACGATCAGATTATTGGATGCGACGTGTCTTCGCGCATTATTGTTCGCTTTTTAGAATTTGAAGATGGTCAGGGAAAATATCAGAAGGTTTGTATAATCGTCGAGAGAGATTATCCTAACACCTGTAACATGATAATAACTGGAAATCTATCGTCTGCCGTGATTATACGATGGACTCGAGGAAGTTTCGAGCGAACGAATGCGTTGAGGTATGCGAAACGTCAGAGATCCTGCGGTGCAAAGTGTTCGCGGATCACTTGGCCCGATTCGTGCTCTATCGAGACAACGTTAGAGGTTCCTGCGGGACTCGTTGGCGCCTCGGTAGCCTGTCGACTAGAGGAATCTGTGGGCTAATAAGTTGCAAGGTCAGGCGCGAGGCTGCCGTCGCAAGTTCGTCTCGAGCCGGAGAGGTTTACAGTGAAGAACCGTGGGGTCCAGTGGTGGTAGTTGTTGTTTCCTCCCGTCCCGGTCGTTTTGGCATGCACGTATCACGACATTATTCTGGTCCGTGACGGGCAGGGCAATTGCCCGTGACTGGGCCGACGTATAAATTCCCGGTGTCCGTCATTCGGTGCGCGAGCGTGCTTACGTGATCCATTTGCCGCCTAAATGACAGGAAACGGCTTGGGAAGACGCGAGTGTCCTGAGCATCGTTGTACGTTCGTCCTCCGGGCTTGGTCGAATCAGGGGAAGGTACAGCACAGTCTCGTCGGCGAGGCCATTGTGGTCTGGGAAACGCGAGCAAATTGCGAAGAGGAAACGTCGCGGATGTTAGGTGAGCTTAGCTGAATTAGGCCCGATTAAGTGCGAGTTGACTCTATTACGTTAGATGACCGCACGACAATGGAACTCGCACGATTCGAAGCAGATGCAATGTCTATTGGAAAGCGTGATCTCGGTTCCCATGTTTCTGGACGGTAATGGGTCTACTTTCGAATTGCACCATCCTGCGAAAACTTAGGACCAAACCAAACCGAGTTTCAGATCTCTAAACTGAGATGGAGTTGTCTCGAAGGAGGATCGGGAAGAGGTTAAAAATGGACCGAGTTCGATTGGATGCGAAGTAGGTTTCTTATGATATGTAGTCGCTTGGGAATGGAGAGTTAAAGTGTAGGGTGTAAGGGAAACGTCTACTGGGAAGCATGATCTCAGTTGTTCCCGTGTTTGTAGACGCTAACGGGCTCTACTCCGGAAACCTGCTCTTGCACGAGTGGAAGGGTTATCCTCTCTCGGTTCAAATTCGCGACAACTGGTAGCGTGTGTTTTTGAGAATTATACCGCGTACACGCTTGGTTTGGTACGTTCACCCATGAAACGAGGTTTAACAATTTGTATTTTTAAAAAACTTCAGCACAGATCGCTCGACATAGTGAACAAATTCTTTTATATTCCTTCCCTGAATACATACGTAACGTGCACTGCTTTTCAATGGCATGATTCCATCCCGAAAGTCGATTCGAACGGGTGGGTGTCAGAAAATCATCCTGCGGAATCCCTCGATCCACGCGCACAATAACGTCACTACGTATAATTTTCCTTCGTCGTAAAATGTTCGCACAAACTCGAATTCGGTCACCGTAAAATTTCGAGGAGGTGTACGTCGGTGATGCAACGCTAAAATTGGCTGCTATCTCGTTATTTCTGAACAGGACGAGAATTGCCCCGCGTTCTTCGTCCGTAATACGCTCGAAGATCCGAATTCCGATCGGAAAAGACGTAATACGCGCGAATCTTGGTGAAAATTCACGCGAAGAGCGACGATAGTCGTTCCTATTGAACGCTTCGGCGACGACTATGAGAACAAATCGAGGCGGCGCGTGTTATAAGCACGGAAATACGAGGATACACGCTACGGTCGTAGGTGAAACGTGGGACCGTAAGCAAAATGATCGCCAGCTTGGTAACGCTACCTTTCAATGCGCTACGATAAACTGGAAGAGAGAATGAGATTACGTGGCACTGTTTGTCAACCGGCAGGACGAATTAATGTCAAACTATAAAAGAAGACGGACGCCTGTGCAGCCTCGGAATCGCTTCTACGACTACCCACCTCTGTCGACGGAGAAACCAAACACTATAATCTTGGAGAAAATGCAGAAATTTCAATATTCCACGCTTATCCTGTTCACTGTTTCTGTCGAGTATGCTTGACATGAAAATAATTATGGGAAGAAATTCCATTTGCCATTAACGAAAGAAAACGAGAAATAGTGCTAGCTTCAATGTAATTCAGTTAACCGGTTAAATATCATTAAAATTTTCTACAATATTTTCACTCGTTGTACAAATCATTTATTTTTATTAAAACGGCAAGAGAAGTTTCGTTTCATATTTTTATTGTATCGAAGTAGTTATCTAAATAATATTAATAAAACTTTTCCTTCTGCAATTTAAAATAATTTAAAGAATGTACAACCATGTGAACAACAGTCCTTCTTACCTTTTATGAAGAATGTTTTTTTCATCCCGCTGTGATTATAAAAATATGAGAATGACTGACAATTTTGTTTGCCTCGCCAGCGAGAATACATTCTCGTTGAATTGCGCAAATCTATACAGGGCAAAATATTCATTTTTACGTATTTGAATCTGATTGGGAGAAAATACTGCGGTAAAACGTACACCCACGGTAACGGGTGGATACATTTACCCGCATGTCATAAAATTGTTGTCCATGGACCCTGTCGCGACGAGAATAGAAAAGCTTGCGGGATTGATTATTGTCTGTTTGTTTCAGGGGAACGAAGCGAGAATTGGCTGACAGTTTCGCGGAAAAGGCGAATGAAAAGGAAAACGTCCGGTTCGTCTGCAGTCGGTGCTCGTACCACTTTCCCTGGCTCGAGGATGCGGCATTGAAACGCGACGCTGCAGTAGACAACAGAGAGAACGCGCGCGCGTTGTCGGTTCTGGTTGCGGTCACACGTCTGATCTACGAGGACTGCGTACAACGGCTTTATTCCCCGGCTAATGGAAATTCGATGGAAGTCGTCCGTGGAAACCGGCCAATTAACCTCCTGCCGCCCGCGTTGCGACGACTGCTTAAGGGCGCCGGATAAAACGGCGACATGCTCGGTCGCGTCCCCAATTAGACCGATAACGAAGAACCGTGTTTATCGCGCGCCCCGCGACAAGCACACACAACCGCCTATCTACAAGTGATTCCAAGTGCGCCGAAACACGCTTCGAGATGTTAATCTCGGGGATCTCTGTACGTCGCGCACCCGCAACGAGAGGCAAACACGAACAGATAAAGAACGAGGGTCAGCGAAACATTTTGACGCAGCTTGATTTTGAAAAACGCTCGCGAGATTTATTCTCCGCGCTCGCTCGACGAACGTGCGATGTCTCGCAGCGGGACTGCTGGATTATTTATTTATACGTTTGCTTCCTTCGAACTTTTATTCTCATTGTGAAACTGATACGCTGAATCAAACATTTTGATAAGTGTCCGAGAATTTTTTCGATGTTTCTACAACCTGGAGTAATACATATTTAATGCCGACTGCTGTAAACAGTTGCATTTCATTACATTGGTTCGATTTTGCCGTGATGTTCACCTCGCCGCTCCGCTATATCTGTACCCTCAGCGAAAAGATATATTGGCGCTGTATGAAACTTTTGGTAGAACCTAGAACATAGGCAACACCATTTGGTAGAACACAGGGATATAGAATGGAATAAAGATACAGTGTTTCGCCCGTGGCAGGTTCGGCGTTAATTTAGATTGTAAAAGCGGTTTTCCAACACATTCATATGCCGCGACTAGTTCGAAAAAGGAAAGAAGAGTTGCCACGGGCTCCCTGCAGCGATCCTCCTGGACGATTGTTATTGCGATACCGTGTCATATTATCAGCGAGCACACGGTGCACGTTTCGATCGCGCCGCGTATCAAACTGCACGGTATCGCCGCTCGAATTATTCCCTGACTCGGCGGGATTAATCGCGCGACCCGATAAAGAGGCGATAACGCCTCGGCGGCGGCGGCTGACGAACAAAAATTCCTGGCGATTGTTCCTCTCCCACTGTACACCGGTGTCCGGAACAGCGAAATAGGCAGACGCAGGATTCGAGAGAAGGAAGCGTACTCATAGACGCGGAAAACGCTCGGCAGAAATTCCTCGTTGCGTACAGTTCCGGGGATTAGCGTCTTCGGGTACCATGAAAATCACCGACACGGTTTTCATCGACTCCAGATTTGACCAACAACGTCTTTAACCAACAACGACTTTAGTCGAAGACAGTATTATTCGATATTAACATCGTTCGACAACAACGTTAACCGACTGAATCTAACTTCTTATAGTGTAATAATTATATGTTAAAAAATGTCAGCACTATCTTTAGAAACGATGTTACCATCGGATAATACTGTCGCCGACCACATTCGTTGTCGGTTCAATTCGTCGACGGTCATAGTCGTTAACGGTTAAAGATCTTGTCGGCCAAAGTTATTGTCGGTGAAAACTGTGCCGGTGATTTTCATGGTATCCATCGTCTTCGCTGTGAAACGTCGCTTCTGACAATCACTGTGAACCGAGCACGTATGCAACGACCGATTTTATAGAATTATTCGCGCGGGGACACGTAACCTCCGAGTTATTCTCCGGTATTGTTCGCGCGAAGACACGTACCATAAAAGTTGCTCTCGAGAGTTATCCTCGTGTAGGCACGTAGCGTGAGAGCCGATCTCGAGAGTTGTGCTCGTGTACTCACGTAGCATAACCCTCGAAGCCGAGCTCTCGTGGCAGAGTCCACTAGAAAATGGACATCTGCGAGGCATAAGAAGTATTTACCGGCAGGTAAAATATGGGAAAGCAGCTCCTCGGATTTTATTGCCGCTCTGCTACCTCGATGTAACGCGGAGACTAACGCGACCGATCATTCGTGGAGTCGTCATCGTGCGTAGACGTGCAGTAGTTCTCGAGAGCGATTCTCGTGAAGCTGATTGACTAATTCACTGCGAGCGATCACGGAAAAAAAATGAAATTTTTGCTCCTCTTTTAATATTTTCTTCGATTATTAATCTACGAGTGTCCAAAAGTGGTTCTAGTTTAGCGGGATTTAATATAAGGCGCCGCTTTCGTCCGAATCGGAACGAATTAAAATGAGAATTAACAGAAGATATGATTATCCAGAAAAAGCGGAAAATGAATTTGATAAAACATGATGAATATCAGAAACGAAGTTGATAAAGTAGGAGGTTGTATTCTTGGATCTAGACTCTAGATTCCAGAGACAACATTTACCGGAGGGGATGGCAATTCGAAAGTTTCGGCAACAACCCTCGAAAATTACACTCGGCGTGGGGACACAGCATTGTTCCAGCGGTTCAATTTCGTTTCAAGAGCTAATAACGAGCGTGTCGTTCGTCCAGCCTGGCTGCGGATTAAATACTCTGCGACCTGTTGTGCCAGAGAATCGTCGAACTGAGAGCCCACGGACGTGGAATAAACTGATTACTCGCGGATTTTGCGCCGCGAGCAAAGGGGTACGTACAGGTATGAGTGTTACATACTCGATTTCACTCTTTGATACTCTGATTGATACCTATAACGCGTTAGAAATGGCATAGGATCGTTAGAACGCTGACTTGTCTAAAACCAAAGGTCTTCCGGTATAAATAATTCACATGTTGTATATTATTAAGTTCGCGCCTTTCGTCATTTGCACATTGAATAATTTATGATGTTTCTCTTCAAATAGTTGAACAAGGTTCGCAAACGGTATCCGTCTGCGGATATTTATACATTTACACATTTTAGCATACAGTGCTCCCTCGAACAACGCGGCTAAAAATGTTCGAAAAACGAACAAGTTGAACAAATTCGATTTGGAATTACCCGGTAACGCGACAGCGAAAATCGATATACAGAAAATGTTACCGAGACGGCAACGAAGATTCCAGGGTATTATTACGAGGTTGCCGAAACGGATAAAAATGATTGAACCGTAGAACTACAGTGTATTGAAATCCAAAGATGGCCCAAGGGGGTGTCTCTGCCATATTCGTGTCAGGCGAATTAAAGCGAGATCCCGGGGTCCGTTAGCTATTCCACCCCATGGAAGTCAAGCTCCTCGGGCCTCGGCCTGGTTCGCGACCTATCCCGTGAACATTGCACGCGTCTTTGTTACGCGAAGGTATTGTGTGCGATCAATACGGGAGTGCGAGAGCCTCGGCATCCCCCGGTGCTCGTTACTGCTCCTTACGACCGCAGCTTTCCCTTTCGACGGCCTCCGTGGCCGGTGAACGGAGAACCCCTTTAAACTTCTAGCACGGGACCCAGCCAAGCCCGACCACGGTTTGTTCCCGACGATCAATTTTCTTCGGCACTCGATCGCCGAAAGCCTCGCGGAACAAGAAATTCTGAATCGGACCGCACAATGGCTACTTAAGACTCGTTTAAATCGAAATAACTTATCCGGCGGCCCGACCCGGGGCTTTACAACCCTGGAGCACTCGGTGAAAGTCGCTGTGGATCTGTTTTGTATAAAATTATGTTTAGCTTGTTTCCCGATAAGTCACCATGACTTATTTTTCATCGAGTTTTTTTTAAAAAGCTTAGTAGAAGAATTCAGACAAAAAGTGTTGCAAATTTCTTGAAAGATTATTGCTGGTCGCAGAACGGTAAAATTGTAAAGAACTGTAAAGAAAATGTAGCTATCTATCCTTCGGTTGTTGAACGTAGCGGGCCTTGATCCCCGCGCCACGCGATGATCGTTCAATCATGACTCGGTTCGAAGTCGCGTGATCGGCCACCCTAATCATCTCATTGAACAGTGACGTGGGATCGGGGTGGAGGTTTTTTTTTTTACGCGATCAAACAAGAAAAAAAAGCGGTTCGATAGGAGAGTATGAAGCGCGATACAGTTCGTCGACGGTCGCAACAAGTAGAGGTTTGCATCAGCCGCCGAGGCGGTCGTAGTAGCGCGAATCGATTTATCGGTCGTCGGCGAGACGCGTGACGAAAGATAGCTGCCGAGGACCGTTCGGAAACTCTCATGCGCCGCGCCAACGCCGGAGATTATGGCTTTTAAAAGTGCCTCTTACCTCGCTTGCGCCGTAAGCTCCGCGGGATGCTTATCGGCAGGGAGAACAGATCAATCCGCGGACGTTAACCTTTTAAAATCGCCGGGGAAAGTTCCGACTGTTTATGCACGCTAATCTGGAATCGCGCCGATGACGCGTGAATGAACGGTATGCATACACTATGTCGGGAGAATGGACCTGAGAGAAGGCGGGGTCTCGAGTGAACCAATTGCTCATTACCTTCGTTTTTCTTTTGATTAACCGCTTTTCATGCCGATGAACTTCTTCGATGAACTTCTCTCCCGATAATGGAGGCCGACTAATGGGGAATTAACTGCACGATTTCCGCTCCTATCTGCCGAGCACGGCTCATGGAGTGTGTTGTTTACACGCGATCATCCGAGTGCCTATCTTCGACAATTCATAGCACGATCATCGTCGATCAAAGTCGAATCCTTTATCCGCGGATGAAGACGCTGAAGAAATTTCATTGTTCGCGTGCCTCTTAATCGGACCAGTTGGATTGAATCCTTTGGGAACGACTTGTTGGTATGCTCCTAGACTGCGGATCTTTATGCATTCATGGCTTCTGAACATTTTCAAAAGAGAGTGGAATATCAAATTCGCCAGAATTTAGTAGAATTTCTATTTTCCTGAGATCTGAAAAGGCTGTAAATCGCTGTAAAATCGAAAATTGCATAAACATCGGCAGCCTAATTGTTACTATCAACTTAGTCTTCCTACCTATCTTCAAATTCTGTTCTCATTGCGTCAGACGATTATTTAATAAGCTCGAAGAATTATGACCTCGTTCCTACTCTCTTCGCTTCCTACTCTCTTTGCTTCGCGTAGCTATTCCGTTCGGAAGCACCGTGAAATTTCAGACGCCCATCTCTCGGAAGACATTGCAGAAGCTCGGAACATCGGATCGAAGCAGAAGCATCGAGGTGCTACGGTGGATCGAAGTTACAGGTCGTAACGGGCGGGAATAAAGATATGTAAAACCCTCGAGATCACGATTGCCCATAAGCTAGAATGGATTTTTTCCGTAATGCTGGTTCTACACCGAGGCTTATCCTAGTTACGAGGCCGGTGCAACTGGTGCATCGTATCGCCAGTGCAATGCCCTCGTGACGCGAATATGCTTCTCGATCGATTTGCCTCGACCACGGCACGGATCGTTCCCCGCGGCTTGGAAATTCTCGGCTGTACGGTGTTCTGAAACGGTGTCGTGAGTCAACCACCTATTTCTCCGAGAAATCAGTCCTTCTTCCTCGTTCCGTCGTCTTCCTCCCCCACGATCTTCCACCGAATGCAACGGTTCTCGCGTCTTTCGAATCTATCATTGGTTGCAGCCAGCTTTTCCATCGAGAACACGTGTTCTTTCTTTAATTCTCGTTATCTTATAAATTTACATTGATTGGAGCAGGTAGTTCCACTGGAATAAGTGCCGTAATACTGACGCTTAACACGTTTGCTATCATCGTCACGGATATGTCTGTGGTTTTAAGGAAAAACGCAATAATTCAGTTATAAAGAATAGGATTTACCGATTTACCTGAAACAAGTAATGAAAACAAATTCGAAAGGCTCGAAAAAATCATGCAATTTTACCGATGTCCTGTGTCAAAGAATTAGCGATCAAAAGAGCTTTAGAGTATAGGATTTATGAATTTACCAGAAAATAAGTCACAAAAGAAAATTAAAAAAACGGCAATATCTCGAAAGTGAAAAAATATGCGACATGCGGCGTTTTTCCCTACAACCACAGACGTGTCGTCTAGAATCCCGTAATTTACGTAACGATGGTCACCGTTAATTTCACGCACTATGTTTTCTGGTGCGATACTGTTCAGATAACAATATTCTCCTGCTAAATCGTGTCAATGCTTAAAACAAAAGCCTTGTTGCGTTTAATAAAACGTTAGACAACGAAGGGAATCAACGAAACAATTGCTGTTGATGAACGTGTTTAAGGATCTTGAAATCATTGTACCAACGACCATCAAGAACCGTAAATTCTGCGGATAGGATTGTTGTTTAACAGAAAGGGCGATCGAACGGTCTTCGGTATGCCAAAATTGGAGGCGCATGACGGAACAAGGTAAATCGCGTATTGGAGCCGCTCTCGAAGTTACATTGTCGAGGATCTCACCGGAGAAAACGTGGAGTACGGTATCTGTGCACGTAGCTCGGGGCTCGGTAACGATGCCACGATAATCTATAGCGATCCAGAGAGACAATTGGTGGCTCGGTTGTTTCCATTGCAGACGCGTTATCGCGTCGACGAGACTCGAGAGCCAGAAAGTCAGGACGATCGGGGGCCTGCCACTTAATCGGCTGTCGGCGAACGACTCCGTTGGCGACGATGTATCCGAACTGTGTATTGTTTGTCGAGAACTCGAGTCGCGACGTTGATAGAGCCTCGGTTCGTCCTGATCCATCGGGGGCGAGTGTTGCAGCTCGCTGTTAGGCGGCTGGCTAGAAACTTATCGACACTTCGCAGCCAATTTCTGTCCACTTGATCCTGCGGAGAGCTTCTGTGCGCGGAACTTGGAGCTTCGACGTTGTTCGACGAGTTATCGAAAACTACAGGGAAGAGGAATCATGGACCGATATTCATTGAAAATTGCTTTGTTAACTCTAGATAAAAAGTCATATGTTGCTTCGAAAGAATGGCAAGATTGAGTTTATCTGGAATGTCTGCTATTTTTAATATAGTATAATGTTTGTCTTCCCGTTTTTATAAATCGCTACGTAAGAATGATGGCAACCATCGATGCGATTCTCAAGGAATTGTTGATCGGACGACATTGTTTTTCAAGTGTCAATGCTCGTGCGAATCAAAACGATATGCCGCGGTATCGAACGTCGATCAAACACAGCTGACATTACCCCGTGTGCGCAGATATCGATTATCGAGAGCGAGTCTTCGCGAACGATCGATTATTAGAATATACGTATAACCAAGCAGAGATCTACGCGAATCGATTTACGGTAAACCAATCGGGAAATACGATAACAACCGGCGGACAATGGGCCAATCCGCGATCGAAACGAGTCGAGGAACGATTTCTTCGCGTGTCGGGGGCAGGCGCCCGCGCCCGCACGTCCAGATTAAATCGAGGTGTTTTCGGTCCCCGTGATATCATCTCGAGAAAATATAAGACGCAACGACGCGTCCTACCGAGATTAAGATCGACAGGCATCAACGGGTTTATGACACTCGAGAACGGTCACGAGACCCCGAGAGGATGGCCGAGGGTTCGATGCTCCTTCTCGCGCTACGTGATCGCGTTGAACCGTGGCAGAAGTAGCTTGCGCAACCGAAAAGTCGATTATCATGCTTGTCCTAGGTCTTTCAAGGTCCGTAAAAACGGGACACCGTTAGATCAGCGGAACCGGTGTTCACGAGACCGCGGTGCGACGTTAGAAACCGAAAGTGAGACCCGCGAATCGTCCTTCCTCGCCGAGTTTCTTCGTTCGCGCTCGTCCACCGGTGATTTTCTGAATTTCTGATCGCGTTTAAACATCGACAAAACGTTTCGCCATTCTACAAAAAAAGAGAGCAATTTTCAGGCGACAGGATCGTTATCCAAGCCCAAGAAGGGTAGCAGAGTTAGCAGGCGATAAGCAAGAAGGCGTGGATCGCCAACCCGAGGCCTAGCCGACCGCCCACTCGACCATCCCAGAGCAATCTCTGCGATCATAACGCAATCGAAAGCTAGTTTGGTTCGGCTTGGCCCACGCTGACAATAAGGAAAACCGTGACGACGTCAACGTTTGCCTGGAACCGGTGCAAAGTGGCCTCTTAATCTCGATTAGGCTAACTGTCTGCAATCTAGTCGCGACGTGTCCGAGACGAACGTTATCGCGCGTCTTCGGTCAGCTGCCAATTATCGTAACTGTCCAAGGCCAGGCCAGGCCAGGATGAACGCGTGGCGTCGCGGTGGCACGCGTCGTCGTCCAACTTGAAGAAGAGCGACGCTGGTCGTCGTCTAGCTTGAAAAAGAGCGACGCTGGTCGACGTTGGCCAGCGGTAGAGGTGAACAGGGGCCAGATAGGACGATTAGGTGGACGAGGCGAACAGAAGAGCGGAGAGAACCGGGTGCACGGGGCACGGATGGAGGAACGCGTCGCCTGTTTCTCGACTGACGTAAGCGGCTCGTTATCGGGACGACCTTAAGGCCAAACAAGCACGACCGCGCCAAGAATCCGCGCGATTCTAGAGTCGCGATCCTAGAGTCTAGACGGGACACACGTCGGCCGGTGCTCGTGCACCGATTACGCGACCAGTTACGCACGATTTCCGCGGTATTTTTGGGATGCGGCTCCGTTTGTCGATGTTGATCGCGCTCGGAAGCTACACTATGCATCCACCGACACGCCGCTTCCTTGCTCGACACGTTCACTGTCACGTTCGTCCACCGGAAAGTCTGTTTTCTGAGCGGGGACACGCCGGTCATCGGTGATCCCGAATCACTCGAGAACAAATTTTCCTCGCTCCTGTTTTCGATCGAGAGGCGAGTGAACCGAAGGGAGATAGCAACCGCCAATTCTCGGAACACCTATCTCTCTCGATAATATTCGTCATGCGGTCCTAATCTGAGTCTGTGAAGTGGGGACACTCGCGTGATGGTCAAATCGAAGATAACTGGTGCTACCGTATTTTGTTCTGAAATTTCTAGGGGATCTATCAAGTGGGATACTTATCAGCTTAGGTTTCTAATGAACACTGAGAGTGCTACTATACCAGGTTCATAGTATAAGCTGATTTCTCGACTTCGCGTTTCACCAAGGCTCTCTCGTCTTCCGAATTTCTGTAAAATTTTCTGTTAATCCTATTCGCACGGTCTCTAATGGATGAGGTGGATGGTTCGATCATAATTAGGAGCAAAGTGGGTGACAGCGAAGTCTGCTATATAGGATTTCAGAAGTAGAGTTGCTTGGGTTTCGCGATACTAAGTAATTTAGGATCAAGAATTCTACGTGGCCCAGGTTTCAGGCTTCGATAGCGACCTGGGAGCTAAAATGGTACATGGGATTGAATCCAAAGGAGTCTATAATAAATGACTCGGTGTGCCAGGAGTTTCGACAACAAATTTGTAGAACAAAATATTCACCGGTGGCTCGAAGATCGAATGTTGATCCAATTGTTGAATTATCCTCGCGTGAATCAGTAATATTTCGCCATCGAAGCTACAGCTTCGACCTTTTCAGACTTTCACACCCCGCGAGAAGTCGGTTATCCGGTGTGATCCTCTCCAATAAAAGGTCCTCGCATTCCCACCATTCCCGTCCGAGTCCGATACATTATTTCAGCCGTTGGACCTCCGGCTGACATTTCGAATAGCGTAATTACCATTGCGAATTCATCGGACAGCCAAGGCTTGACGCGAGCCATCTTGGAGCCTTACAATTTTGAGCAACACCGATCCGAAATACTTAACTTGTCTCGGCGAAACTTTTCTGACGACTCTTGTCCGCTACATGTCTGGCTTTGTATTTGCGATTCACTGGAATTTTGACAGAGAGGGGGAGAGAGACAAGCATTCTTCGAGCGCAATTGTTGTCGAGGTCAGAAAAGATGAACGAGAGTTATCGGGGGTCCGCGGGATCTACGTATATCTGCGCAAACCCGTTTGAGTAATGTTATGACTGTCCGCGATAAGCAGACGAAATTATTTACGCGACGAGCACGGAAGACCGCCTTATAAGCGCGATTTATCAATCATCCCGATATCTGGCCGAGTGTTTGCCGCGAAAGCGTTTACGACTTTCAATAAATTCGAGCTCGAGATTGCGAGCACCCGACCAGTCTGCAATTATCTGATACGGATTATCGATCCGGTTTGGGACATCCTCAACGTACCGTTCCGCTCCGTACAGCACACCGGGTATTTCGTTAATGGAGATCGACGATTCTACGCGACAATATTTATTACGGTTGATTAATTCGATATCGAAGCCTCGCCTCCTCGAACAGATAGATTCGGAGATCGACGATTATTAATTGTCCGCGAAAAGGTTACCTAACCGAGATCGCGGCTCGATGATCTACGAAAACCGTACAATAAACCGGGTCGCTACACTCCCTCCGAGATCTCTTAATCGCAGATAGACGGACCACCGAAATGCTTCGATTCGAAATCGAATCAAATCCGATTTCAGTTAAAAAGAAAGGCGTAACATTCATATTTGTTGGACTTTGTTCGAAATCCTTCGTAACGAGTGTGGCTCGTTAATTTTTCTTTCGTGCACTGCATTTTTACCCTTGTGGTGATAAAAGAAGTAAAATTTTAGTTTGCATATTTTATGCGATGACAAGAAATTATTTGGAAGGTTAGAAAGCACCACTAGACAGGAAATTACGTCCGAACTGTCAGCTGTCAAGATGTACCACGATTTTGAGAAATGGAAGCAATGCCATCGCTACGCGAAAAACGAAGTTACATTCCGCGCGACATAATATAATAATATGACTGGACGGCGAAAATAGATCATATCGAAGAATTTTCTTCGTCGATTGTAAGACAAGAGAGCCAAGTAAAAATGTCCTTCTTTCTTCAAAAATTGCACACAGCTGAAAATATCATATCGATTTAAATTCTTGAATTTTTTAATCTCTTCATTTTATCAAATTTTACTCACCCGTTTTTACCATAACTTGATAAAATCCGTCTACAAATGACGGACACTCCTCATTTTCGTGGATAAATATTCATATAAATTCACTTGCATAATATAAAACTGCATGCTCTGATCGGTAATGTCATTAAAAAATGATGTCATTTGAAAAACAGGTCATTTTAAAATATATCACAACCATGAATAATGCGATATCAGTTGAGCGTTAAATCCTCAGTTTTTCCATTTAATGAAATTTGGACTGTTGCGAGACGCGTCGCGGTAAAAAGGCGCGACTTCTTGTACAATTCCCAACGGTAGTAAATCAATCTTTATTCGCGTGAAATAGTCCAGAGAGCAGTTTTCTTCTAGACAAGTATAGTGTTTTTGCGCATGAACTATAAACGTTTGGGACCTTATTGCGACATTTTCTCGACCTGTAAAGGTATAATAAAAACTGTTCTTCGTCCCTTCACTTTAACGGATATAATTAGCCATTTACGAGCCGGCTCTACTAGACTTTCGTGAATCGAACTGTTTTACGATCCGGTCGTAAATTCGGTAATTGTGGGCTCGTCAAAGCCGATCCTTTTCCAGGGGAAATCTAGGCCGCCGTGACCGATCCCCGCGACCCCATAAACCAGCTAAAGAAACTGCCGATAACGTCGTATCTGAGCACACTGGCCCCGATCTGCAAATAATGCCGAGGACATGACGTGACGTGACGCGATAGCGAAACTATTTCGTGTTCTTAAGAATCGTCCCCGCGAACCGGCTAGCAAAACAAGTTTAATTAGTAGTTCAATCAATTTGAGTGACTCACGTTATCGATCATGATGTGTGAAAAAAAATGTTGAGAATATTCCATTTGGACGGAACCGCGAATAAAATAGTACGAATATTTCAAAAGTATACTTTGTAAATTCGTTTCGATTGTACACACGCTAAAAATTTCATCGAAATTGGTTAACTTTGCTACCTAGGAACCCATAAAACGATTAAAAACGGCAAAAATCACAGTACCAGCACGAGAATCGTGAAAAATTTCAATTTTCACCATTTCTACTCGTTTGTAGTTCGCAGCAACGTTAACAAATTCTGCTGAAATTTACGCAAATCTACAAAATATATTTTGAAACTTTTCATTACAGGCTGGGAAAACAATTGTTCTGTTTATGAATCCTACGTTTCAACTAATAATACCGAGTGCAAACAGAGAAGACGAGCTCCGTCGTTAATCGAGATATTTGCGCGTTGGATTTTTTGCATCGTGGATCGATAACTTGCAACTGCGTTCGCGTGATGCACTCGCTTGAACCTCGCGGCAGCTGCTTTGTTTTCAAGCTTCGCTGGAATCGTCTATGAAGTAAATGCTACTTTAATATTATCTCGTTCGATTGCGCGGAAAGGTCAACAATTTTTAGCCTACTCGCGGGGCGTACAATTCTTTCGGAGGCCTGAACTCGTACATGAAAACCGAGCGAGGTCCGCTGAAATGACCCGATCCATCGTCGGATCGATAATGAACTTGTTTATAGTCTGCGCATTCGATTTAGTTGCCGCGATAACAATTTGTCATCATTTGTCACGCGCGTCACGCGGCTAGTATCGCCTGCGGCGAGACTCATTTTCTGAAATTTGTTATTCCGCTGCGGAAAATCTAGCGACTTGCGACGCCAGGTCAGTAGTCGCGTTATGCAATCGAGCAATCAAGGAAAAAATGACCGCGATAACGATGATCGTTTCCTGGAAAGCCCGATAAAGCCAGCGGCGCGACAGTTTTGCGACGCGTCTCGTAAGTTTTACGAAAGACCACCGGTTCCTGGTACGGGAATTAATGATCGTCTGCTGGTATCTTCCTTGTTGTGGGCGGTCAGGTATGACAAAGTGACTCACTCGCGTAAATCAATATTTTTCATGCCAATGGTACGAGCACTCGCGTTCGGAATCAGCAATTCTCTCTTTGCAATTATCTATTTTTCAACTTTCCGCGACGTAGATGCACTTAGTCAAACTTCCAGCAAAACTATTTTACCGTAATACTCTGTCGATAGTCGCATCAGGACTATAAGTCTACGTCTATTGGAAATTGGAAACAATAGACACGATTTTCTCGATTTTATGTACATATTCGATACCGTGACGCGTAAAAGCGTCCAAGGAATTTGAAAATACTATTCTGAACTCGTTAAAATTATTTCAAGATGTCTACGCGGCTACTGTATTGTGCAATTAACCCTCCGTCGGCATAATGGGTCGGTAAAGCCGTCTAGAGCCCGGAGCAATAAGAAATCAGGTCAGGAAATGAAAGACCCGTTGCATTTCTGGGGTGTCGTTGACGAAGAACTAGATTTCCGGTGGCGGGTTAATGCAGCCAATTGTTTATTTCAAAGATTAGAAAAATATAATCAAGTGTGGCGATTAGTAAAAATTTCGTGAGGTGTTTTTGCTCGCGAATTCGAGAAAGCGTCGGGAAGTTCGAGTGGATCACTCGTTAGCACGACTTAAACACTTCTCTGATAGAAGTTAGCGGCGGCTTTCGGTTGGAGGATCGACCCATTAAGTTCTGTTTCCACGGGTGTAACAAACTGTTCTACGTAAAAGGACGTTTGTTCAATTCTTCCGGCGAACTCGCTTGATCTTCAAAGCGGGCCGAGTAGAAAAGACGCGAACAGGCCAGGGAGCGTCGTGCTTTCCCGCGAAAAGGAGGATCCTTCGGTCGTTTTCGAGTTCGTTAATCGTCGAAGAGACACCGAGGCGAGAGGTTTTCGCCGCGGCGAAACTTCCAGCTGCCAGCTGAAAGAGTACGCGGCGAGGCTGAAATCGCGCGGGCGCTCGCGAGGCGCGTTGTTCCAAAGGACTTCTTGTAATTAACTGTCTAGACTGCCGACGTTATTATCTGGGCCTCGTTAGCGTTATCTCCGGCAAGCGGGAAACGTCTGCTGGAAATTACGCGAGCGTGCGCGCGCGGCTGCTCGTGTCCGACTCGTGCTGCTCTCTCACCGAGCAAGTTAAACCGCGAAAATTGCCGCTCGCCGCCTTTCGTGTCTACCCCCGTTCGCTCCACCTACCCCCCTCCCCCTCTATCAGCAATCGATTAATTAACTAGGAACGCGGCGAACTCAAAGTTTCGAGGAGGTCGCATGCTAATAACCTCGATTGTGCCGTTCGACGACCGCGCCGCTCTCCCGCTCTCGTTTGAACTGTCGCTCGTCATTTCCGAGTGAATTCTTTCGCATTCAGGGGTGAAGTCGCCGTTTCCGCGCCGCCATTCATCCCTCCGATACTTCAGAATTGAAATTTCAAAGATTACTTCTCTGTTAAGTCGCGCATTCATCGCTCTTTGCTTCCCCTGTGAAAGGGAAAGATTCGAGCGTCCTCGATTGTTTCTCCCGAAGGGATTCAGTCTTCAACTTTTACTTGAATTTTACTAACTTCATACCAGCCAATATAGAATGCGATTCAGTGTGCAGATCAGTAAAGATCTAGCAACGTAGGTAATCGAGGTTCTATTAAATCGTGGATTAAACGAGAAAATACGACCCAAATTGTGTCGTGTTTCAGGTCGTTTTAATCGGGAAAGTGTCACGAATATGTTTGTAAAAATGTCATTAAAGGATAACATTATCATTATGCACAAACAAGTTTTTTCGATGAAACTGCATTGTCGTTTCCCGATTTCAGTTTCTACCCATCGCTACTCCGTCGGAACGTCACGGCGGGTTTCAAGTTCAACGACCTTACCTAGACCAGCGTAATCAAAAAATTGATTATGCCTTCCGTTTCAAACTGTTGGCGTTCCCGGAGTTCAAGAACGGCGTAACTATATTCCGGTGAAGTTGAAGCGAAAGGGACACTAAACACGTCCGAGAAGTCTCTCCCTTTGAGAAGTTCTGGCAAGTTCCGTTTCTTCGAACCGGTCGAATCAGTTTCAGCTATCGTCTGAGAAGTTCCAATCAGATGGCGGGGAATTTAAAAGGAAATTTTATTTTCGCTTTCTGATGGAGTCGCTCACGAAAAGCTTCAGAGAGCGTTCCTCTTTCTGCGAGCCGATTCATCACTTCGGGACGACAATCTTCCGCGAGCAACGCGATATCTCGGTTATTTCCGCGAGGAAGGGAAAAGTGACGCGCGATTACACGCGCGTGGTATGTATATGCAAAACCCATGGACGAGAGAGGGTTGCGTGTCCGCGGTGTGTTCGTGCTCGGTGTCCGAGTAACACCGTGATAACACCGGGGTCGACAACCACGTTCTGGAAAAACGAGACTCTCGAAACCGGCCTGGGGATTGACAAACAAACAAACGCGCAACGCGCGCGCCGGCTAAAACGCAATGAGAAGAGCAATATTTTTAATGAAGCAAATTAAACGCGTTCCCCACCACACACACGGTTATTTAAAGATAGTCGAATTCATTTTATACTCTTTGTTGTTCGACTCTCATCAGCCCCTTGTGTTACGAATAAACAATGTGTTCTGCGTACTATGCTGCCATTAGTATGAGTGCAGTAGAATCCCGTTCGTTGCACAAAAATTGAGGTTGTGCACCGAACGAGGTTCTACTGTATTCTCAAATAAAATTAACCAAATCTTCACTTTACACAGCGTCTTTTCCTTAATTTTGTTTAGATTATGAACTCTTTAGTGCATAGTCCTGTTTCAAGTCAAGTAGAAATACGACAAAACAATTATTTCTGTGTCCATCGTATTGACTTCTCACCATCGCGACATTCAGTCAATAAGGGTTAAAGTTATGGTACTTAGCATTGTTCTACTAAATTGTCTTAATACTTCATAAGGGACGCGCATTTCGTGATACATTTGAACGACGATGATTATAATCGGTAAAACGAATGCGTGTAGAGATCGTGTTAAATGGTCGAAACAAACGAGCAGACGTTCCGTTGATTTTTCCCTTTGCAGAAAAAGCTGAAGATTAAATTGTATATCGAGCTTAATAATTCGGAGACCTTATCTCGAACGAAAACGTTGTCAAGATCCGGATGAAATTCTGAACGAAGAGCTACATACTGCTGTATTTTCAACGGTGCTTAACACGCCACGGCTGGCCATGAATTTTTATACCACTAGCTTGCTTAAATCTTTCTTATGCGACTGCACAGGCCTCGCGTTTATCCACAGTACATCTGTAACACGCATCGTAAAATTGATACTATCGCAAATAAATTCAGGTCACCTAGATACACCGTGGAACTAAACCTCGAGCTGTATGTTTTCTCTCTCTCTCTCTCTCTCTCTCTCTAGAACGAAAGTTGAAAATATTTTTTTTTTATTTTTTTGCATAGCTGTGCGATCTAACAAGGATCTAGGTTATTTGCAAGAATAGCTCGATTGAATCCCGACGTCCAGTCGTTCCTGGACATTTAAAGCGAGACTTTAATGTATAACTGTCTACGTAAGTTATTTTTATAATGTTCATACAAAGTTTAACAGCGTCGATATGACTTAGTTTTAAACAGATTTGATAGAACTTCTAGTGCAAATTAGTCTGTCGAAATTGATTAATTCATATTGCACAATTGAATTTGTCGGCAACCTGGATCACGGAAAGTAACGATCTATTCGACGAAACTCTTCGAACATAGGTGGCGGATCAACGAAACATCGAAACCACCCCTAGACAGTGTCTCTGGAGCGAAGTCTCGTTGGAGTTCGCCGTCTAAAAATAAGCGAACGTAATGATCGTGGTCCCTCCGGCACGATTTTATTATTAACAGGCGATTGCGAGAGCGCGACCGATCGACGGCGACCTCGTCGTAATTTCCCGTTGATTTCCTGCTAGTCTATCACGGGCCAACGAGCTGCCTTCGAAATTAAAGCTATTGTCGCCTGTAACGAGACCGACCTACTCGATCGGTGAATGCTTTCCTCGTAAATTGCGACCGGATCACAATGGGGACCGCGACTGGCAACGATGCGCAACATATTCCTGCCTTACAGGTGCGTGAATCGCGACCACTCGCAACTGCGCACCGGCAAATTTCCGTTCCCCAGACAATCTGAAGAGGGTGTATACAGAATAATTGCAACCGTGTAACGCGGTTACGAAATTCACAGCGATTTCACGCTGGCCCACGGCGAACGTATCGACCTGGGAACACGCAACTCTTTTTTCAATGCAGTCGACCGCCATAGGTGACCGACAGACAACAATAGCAACACAATTTTGAGCTCTCGTTACTTCGTGTGAAAAAGTATTAAAATGTTCTGCCTGCGCCCAGTTTAGATCTCTCTGTTTTCACACCGTTGAACTCGTTTTTTAAATATTCTCTTTTTGTTATAAAACAGGGCGAAACTGAAATTGTTTTGATTTTAGAAATTTTTTAAAATTCAAACAATTGTACGGGGTTGAAAAGAATTTGTTCCGCGCTCCTTTCAGCGTGGCTTTATAAAAAGAAAATACATACTACGAAGAGTGCCAAAGTAGAAAATTCACAAATGTACAGGTGATTAAAGACCGACAGTTTTTCATACGTGTTTCAGTCTTTTTAATTTTGTGGAGTAGCGTACGTTGCATTACACGTGTGTATTGTACAAAATATAAATTTACGATGCGTTCGCGAAGTTATAGCGTTTCTTTATAGAAACCGATGAATATGAACACGACTATGTTATACATATTCACAGTTGATGCATTGTAAATTACCCGCGTGTACTGTATTTTATGAATCATTTGCAAGCGAGACGAAACACGAGGAAATATCCGTCAACTTTTACATTTCACAACGTCATTTATTTATTCCAATTGCTACATTAACGCACGGCACTTTAATAAACTGGCATTATACGTCAGTAGACTGCGGATTTTACGCATTTCGGATGAAAATGAACTGGATCGAACGCACAACAAAATTCGACTCATTATATAGTTCGATGAATCCAGACAATTTTTATTCTGCATCAAAAACCGTCTGTACCTCGGTATTACTTTTCGAAGTAGCTCCCCAAGCAGAAAAACCTGAGACCTCATACGCAATAAAATTCAATTCGCGATACGCACACGCACACCTATAACATACGTTAACCGATACCACGAATTTAAATTCTATTGTGCAGCCGGGGAACACAACGAAACAATCGTTCACGTCCAGAAAAATCGCGAACAAAAAGCTGAGCCAGATGGTTGCTAAGCGTTTTTCCCGTGAATCCTCTTTGCGGCCGCTGTCCGGCGGAAAGCGATGTTCGAAGTCGCGAAATCCGCGTCGAGCACAGAAGGATCTCCGGTTCGGGGAACAATTTCCCGAAAATCCGGTGACGATCTAGCGAGTCGAGCAAGTGGAACGTGAAAATCGCGCGTCGTCACGGTCGATCGCGGCGGGATGCGCTCGCGAGGAGCGGAGCGGTCTCGGGCGCCGCGTTTCCCACGGGCCTGGCTACCGAGGCAAAAAGGAAGAGAGGAGGAAGATAGAGAGAGAGAGAGAAGGAGAGAGAAAATGGGCGGTGGAGGGAGAAAAAAATGGAAAACGAGCAAGCTGACCTTAATTTCTTGTCGGAAAAACGCGAGAGAGCTAGGAGCCGCATCGCGCGGAGCCGTGCCACGCCGGTTAGGGGCACGTGTGCGCGTTGCACACGTATATGCAGGCGCGTGCAACCGGCGAGAGCACAGTTCGCGCGCTGGCGAACGGGGCGTGCTTTCGATACTAATGAGCCAGATTAGATGAACCGTTAGATCCGCGCCGCGATATAAATCACCGGTAAGAGTACGTGCGTTAAGGTTTCTGTTCCAATTACTTATGCACGCGTGTCCCGGATTCTTCCTCGGGTCCGACGAGATTGTTCGCCCCGGGTTCGGAGATATAGGTTTACCTCGCCCCGTGAGAATTAAGCCGAGAGCCCGGTAGATAGATTCCCCACACCCACCACCGTTGCAATGGCCTCTCGCTACGATATTTCTACTTTATACGCACCGTTTCAAAGATACTTCCGATACCGCGCGCCGCACCGCTCGCTTTACGATACCTTTATTTTCCGCTGCGCGCACACTCGCTGAACACGGCTTTACGCTGTTGCTACTTTATTGCGGACAGCTTTACGGTATCTCGGATAATCTTCCGCGGAGGAACCGTAGCGGTACGCTTTTAATATTATTATTTTCTTCGATGAATTCGGGATACGCTTTTCGCCTTGCGCAGCCGGTTTTTTTTACGTTGTCCCGTTGCCGTGCCATTTTCTTTACCGCTGCAGCGATTAGAACGTCTTCGTTTCCGAAAATGTCGCAGAAGAGCAAAGAAAATGTATTACTTTTCACACGGCTATATTAAGTTCAATGATTAACAACAAATTAGAAAATTAGAAACGTTTAGCTGTCTCCTCTATCGATTTGCTTTATTCTAATGTTAATCAAAGATGAATACTAGAAATGTGTTCGAAGGGTAAAGATCTAGAAACAATACAATCGAGTACTATTTTATCTAACTTGTAAATTGTTCGAACGATATCCACGAGGAGATATTGTATCCGAGTCGTTTTATACTTGTCGAGAATGATTGCTGCAGTATTTCCGTTTCTTACAGGATATTTTTACGATATTCTATATCATCGTCTACTAAACCCCAGATTATGGGGTCCAACGGTTGCCCGCTGGTGGATATGGGCGAGCAGACGCGAGACTGAAACCGTTCCTGACAGCAAGGGAATTGTTTAGGGCCGCTCGCGTAGAATCCAACGAGAGGGATACCTGGAACTATCGAAGATCTCGGGGAACAGTCGGAAGCACAATGGTTCGAACGATCATCCGTGATAGAAAAAAAAATATATCCGTCGGCTCGAATTCCAGCGGAGCTTCAATACCTATATTTTCTCTCGTAAAAAAGACCGTAAATCCCTGCATTGAAAACAGAAAAAGGGCGTCGAAGGGAGCGATAGCGCGGACCACGGTGAACAGAGAAATTCAGAAAATCGATGGACAAAACCGAACAACCGGGGTTGTTTCACTCTTTCGGGAGTCATTCTATAACGCGAACGTTCCAGGCAACATGGAAAAACCAAGAAATAACAGTTGCAACCAGGAATTTCATTTTTATTTTATTTTACAAATGAAACATATGTGACGGTTTCCTGCACTCGAAATGTGTGATGACAGTGTCGAAGAAATATGAACAGTGTCGCGTCCGGAAGTCCAGCCACTAAAAATAATTAACAATCAAAATATATTTTCAATCTCTTTCCGATAATGTTGCACGAGAGGTAAACACTGAATTTCATTATCATTAAGCTATCAAATATTGCATCGTGTTATTTCTCTTTAATTAATTATATTCAATTCTTCTAAAAAAAACAGGCGTCCACTTCAGACGTTGCAACAGTAATCTAGAAGAAAGCGATAGAGCTTACGTTAACTACGTTCGAGTAGAAAAATGCGAAACAAGTTTCTTCGCGACAGATACATAAAAAGAAGTGTGGATTTGAGGAGGCACCCACTCTCCCGGGTTTTCGCGTGACGGCTCACGGCCCGGTGTTCCTAGGGTTAATGAAGCCTCGTTATTGGTTTAACGCTTCGAAGCGCCGGTGGCAATCAGTATTAACTGTAGGATAAGTACAGCGACTTTCTTAAGGCCTCGTAAGTCTACAAGCTCTTCGTTAGTAGATTCGGGTCAAGCGCTTCGACAGTGTGGTCTACTTTTGCGCGGGTCCAAATCCAGCGGGGACGAGCCAGCTACGGACAACGAAATGTCGAATTACTCGAACAACTGGATGGAGTTAATTCCGAATACAATTTTCGACTACAGAAATTTCAAGTACCAGCGCACCCTTATTGCGTCTTCACGCGGACGAATGATACGCGACACATGAATCGCAATCCCCTCGTGCGAAAGCGCGCTAAGGGCGTGAGAGGGTCAGTCGATCACACCCCCGGGGATCGCGAGTACGAGATTTCCGGCACACCCTGTATAAGGAGACGCCGGAGGCCGAGCACACGATCGGGCTGATGACATTTAAAAGTGCGACGGGAAGGTATCGACCGGCGGAAAAGAGCGAGGGAGAAGCCGAGAGAGCTTTGAGAGAGGGAGAGACGTCGGCGGCGAAGCGAAACGGGAGCGAGGGAGACCGACCGTCGACCCAGACGAGAAAACTGCAGTGAAAGCCCGACTCGCATTCTGGGCCAGACGGAAGAAACACGAGGCAGACGGTGTAACGGCCTCCCTCTGTCTCGTTCCTATCGATTGTTCCGTCTCGATTCGCCTCACGGCTGGCTGGCCGCGTCCGCGCCGACACGCTCGTTTTTCCTATTTTTCTTCCCTTCCTGTCCCCCGAGGGGGCAACGACGCGACTTTCGCGCTTCTCCGCAGACTATGCCGACGCGACGAGGGCCGAATTCGCGATTACGCGAACCGCGATACCAACCGGAATCACGATGACGTACCGAGGGGTTGAATCATGACTCCGAGCGAACGACCGTGTCCCACTGATGCGCGCCGAGCGCACCGTTCCCTCGGATATTTTCTCAGGATGATGTTCTTACAACCGGGAAAGCTTAAATCACGGAAAGAGGACGTTTCTTGAACCCTCTAAAGACGATGTCTGTACACCTTGCCGGCTCGAATAGATCTTTTAAAAGATGTTGCACCCAGTTTGCTTCTCGACGATTTAAACTCTTTGATATTCGATGTGCAATATTTTTGCATCAACGGGCGCCTAGAATTTAGTAATTCGACCGACCTTTTACCCAATTGGAGTGTACAGTGGAGTCCTTGACTCACGCGGATTCTTATAAGCGAATCAGAAAACCAATTCCGAACTGTGAAATTCGTTTTTTCATTGCCAAAACGGGAGCTTTGTGGTACATAAGAAGATAAGTGTTGGCGCGTGTATCAATTTTCCATGAAAACAGTTGGTTTATTTGAATTTTCCTTTCAAATAAGTAGATACAGACGGAATAGTACAAATCAGATTGTATTAATAACGCGGTTTTTCGACTTGCGCGGAAAACGCTGAAACAAATTTACCGCGCAAGTCGAGGACCTACTTGCTGTGCGTGCAAACTTGTAGAATACAAGCATTTCCTACGACATGTTAAAAAAGCAGTGACAACGTTCGTAAAGTAACGACAACAGAAATGTGCATGAAAATTCCCACTCCAGCGACATTCGAGTTTTGCAGAACAAAGTGCACGGGAAGACGATCGATCGATTAATCCTCGACACGATGAAGAAGGATGAGGCTTAAGGTTTTCCGAGAGACGTCAAAGCCACGGAGTTCTGAGGAACAACGAACAACCACGATCAGGCGAGCGACGACTTCGTTGCGAAATAAAGTGGAATTACCGGAGAGACGGTCGCGATAAACGTTCGCGGAGGAAGGATCGCGGCGTCGTTTTTAAAAAGATCGGCCGCATCTTTCGAAAATTTATTAATAGATCAATTACAGAGGCGTATCTTATCAAGTTATTGTTGCCGCGAACTGAAAGGGCTTTGATTGCGTGGATGCCAGACAACGCACAGGCCTGATAACAGCAGTCAGAGAAACGAAGGAGAGTCGAGCGGCCGCGATAACACGTGGGCCGCGCGATTAAACGATTAAAAATCGATGTCTGCCGGATATCAAGTTTGCCCTATTTTCCATGGAGTTCGAAAAGGCGACCGCTCTGACGTCAATGCATATAGTCGCGGATAATTTGCGACACTATCAACCCCCCCCCCCCCCCCCCCCTTTGATTAACTAACGCCGATTTCAAATCGCGCAATTCGTTCGGATAAAAACTCAATTTTTTCAGCGGAACATCTACCGAGGCATGCCAGTATATAGACCTCTCTAATTTGTAATTTAATTTGAATTTTCGTATCTTTCTTTATTCTACTATTCATTCTTAATTATCTTGGATGGTAAAGTTTCATAGCTGTGTCACTCGCCGCGACAAAAAGCAGTTTCTTGCTGATCAAACTGAACACAGACATTCGACTTGAAAAATATATCGTGGGTGAAGAACGCATTGCGCGATCGGAGATGTACAGGATGAACGTACGGAAGTACAATTGCATTCTGGTGGAATTGAATTTTTTCATCGATTTAGTTTTAGGGATGTTGGCCCGATAATTCGTTGTCCTATAAATGTTACTTTATTTCGAATCAAATGAATTATTTATCTTCTCGGTATTTATAGATTAAACTTGTAATTGTTCATAACGAATCATATTTGGATTGCATCATTTGAAACCTATAAATTTGATTTTCACATTTTTCGATTTTATCCAAACGGTGTAGTGCCACTAATAATTCCTGCTGTACGAATAACATGTAGGTAGACAAAATAAAGATTTTCAATCTGAATCATGACAAACTGGAGTAAAATAGAAATTTATTATCTTTCTTAAAACGTTGAACAGGTTGAAAATAACGTAACGGTACTTTCACATTCCTTAAATGTTTTTCCTGTTTTATTATAAATGACATCTACTCATTTTTGTCACTCATTAAAACGTCTTGATACCAAAAATGTCGTAGAAGGGAAAAGTTTTATTTCATCTAAAAAGAAACGCGTAGCATTCGTGTTTGTTAGACTTTGTTTAAAATCTCCATCGCGAATCTGGCTCGGTCGTTTCTTTCTATAATTTTTATACGAGAAAAATGATATATCGATATTCTCCAATTCTTTTGATCTCTACACTGTTTCAGATGTGCTTGTTCTTACTACAATTTTTCCTACGCACGAATGCATACAATCTGCAGCTTATTCGTGATTAATACCGAACGTACCAACCGCTAAAAGCGATCGTTGCGCGTTACCTCGCACAAATTACAAGTTATAAATTGATGTATTTCGATTTTTCGTGATTTCTATTCCCTTAAAAAAACAGACGAATATAAGATTCGTTTCGGCACCGATATTCTAACACTTTCCGCTGTACTCGACGATTCCGCGTTACGGCGCGTAAGGGTACATTGAGACGGTAGCATTCATTATACATCCCCTAACTCGTATTTCGACCCCCATTTGCATCCCACAAAGAGACAGGCGTCCCTACAATGAATAAAAAAATGGCGTCCCTCGAAACCGAGCGAGAGAAAGAAAGAAGGAAAGAGCGAAGAGGAAAAAAAACTGAAAAAATGAATGAAAGAAGAAGAAGAAGACATACCACAAGGGCCATGTCGCGTGGTTTCGAACCCTGCACGTGAAGGATTCGTGCGCCCAGCTCAAGCAGCTTTCTCCTCAACTGTTTCACGGAGACGCCGAGCGTCTGCATGCAGCGACGCCTCAGCTTCATTTGAACCGCGCCGCCAGGTTGTCGACGTGCTGGAAACCACTGACCGTCAGCTGTCAAGCTGGCATAAACACTGGCACGGTACTTCGACCCCGTAAGGTTGGCTACGACCTAACCTCTATTCCCAAAAATTCCTCACTGCTCTTCCTCACTGGTCACTTGTCTTCCTCGGTTGTCGTCGGCGACAAACGACCGACCGCGTCTCGTGTTTCTTCTCGGAACGATCAACGCCGTATCTTCTCGGGCGCACTTGTTCCGCGTTCCTAACCTCAAAAATCGCCGCAATCCAAGTGTCATAACATGGACGCGAGGCGAGATCTCGTTCCCCGCGGGTTGCTGATGTCGACGATTGATCCGGTCGGTACAAAAGGAAACGGCCTCGTTTCTGCTTAATTCGATCCGGCACACCGGATCCCACTTGACCACACACAGAGGCCTCACCGTTGTTCAACGAGAGAAAAAGAGAGAAAGAGAGAGAAAGAGAGAGAAAGAGAGCGAGAGAGAGATTCGACACACGCGTGTCCGTTCTCTCAATTTTATTTCCCGCGGCTCACCGATATTTACAAAACACTTCTACCGACGGCGCACAGTCGGGTTACAGTCGCCGCAAAGCGGTGAAAGAGAAAATAAAATAATCCGATGGAATTCTTGCGAGACGTTTGCTATAGAGTCGACAGGCTCGGTTGTTCTCTCGCGTCGAACGGAGAGACCGACAGCACGCGTGTAGATCTTTTGACAGCTTCGACCTTGACTTTCGAACGGCCGACTCGTTTCTTCTCGCTCCTTCGATTCCGCCAAGCGATGCTGTCTCCTCTGGTGCGTCTAGACGCACACCGTACACTCGACTTCCTCGAGACTCGACTCCGATTCGCAGCAGCCGGCCTGTCGCCGTTTTTTCTATCCGCCGGTCACACTCGTTCGCAAAACAGAAGGGAAGAAACACACACGCACGCAACCGTGGCGAAAAGGACCGCGGACTATTTGGCCGCGTTCCCGCCGCTGGCTCGAGCAGAAATGTCAGTGGCGTGCCGTTGCGACAGTCGTATACTGCCGGTGTCTTCGATGACACGGTATCTCGTCGCGAGTTTGCGGGGACGGACGGCTCGGTAGACACAATACCAGTCGTCGCGAGGCATTCACGAGACTGTACACGCACGGCCCAGCGACGGGAATGTGTAATAAACGAAATGAAAATCACTGCAACGGAACACACGTTTCTCTGTTATTTTCCCCGAATGTTACACGAAGGACGATGTCTGCGCTCTCGAGTCTCTTGTGTGTTCGCTCCGCGCCGCGACGACAAACTAGAAAGCGGAACCTGTTCCGCGATGGAAAACCGCGGACAAGGGTATCGGTATATCCAACGTGTTCCAAGTCCAGCGGCAGACTGAATTCGTCCGGTGGCTGTCAGGCCGCAGCACCGTCGACGACGAGCGTTACCCCCTCCCCGCCGACTCGTCCCTTTCCATCGAACCCCCACCATCCATCGTCGACGCAGCGGTCGCGTTTACCCCCTTCCCTTACCTCCTCAAACCCCTCCAACCGAGACTCACGATCGTTTTCCATCCTTGTCGTACACACTGGCAGACGCTGGCTGTACGCGCGCACACACACCGATCATCTTCGCTCGTGTGTGCGTACGGTGCAGCGGGTGTCCTGCGTGCAGCGGTATCGGTGCGCGTATCGACGGATACGACGGTGTGTGCGAACTATACGCGCGCGCATGCACACAGGCGAACCCAGCAGCCGGTTAAGCCGGTATGTCGTAGCGCGACGCAAAAATCATCCGCGTGGCGGTGTCGACGATGATATCCCCGCGGCAGGACGGCGAGGCGCGTTGTAATATTCTGGTAGGAGGGGAACGACGCCGACAAGGACTCGACACGGTGACACCGCGAAGTTTCATCTGGCCCAGGAAACGCTTAATTAATCGCTCGCAATCGCTCGAACTTAATTAGACGAGAACTGGCTTTTAAGCATCGGATTATCGCGCACAGCTACCGCCCCGACAAGGAACCCGAACACTCTCTCCCTCTCTCCCCCGAGGATCAGCCTCCTTTGCCGAATGACACCGACCGGCGATCGTCCAATCGGTGCGTGGTGTCGAAAATTTGAGAGACAAATTTCCAGCCGGATTCAAGTAAGTAATGTAACTCGAACAAGAGGCAGCTGATAAACGTGCCGGTGATTATGAAAGTGTTTATTGTGAGACTGCGGATATTTATGGAAAATAATAAATGTTTGCGTCGATCGCAAGGCACGCTTCTTTTGATTGTCTTATCAAGCTGAGATTAATACGAGATTAATCTCATTAATTGGTCCATTGCTTTAAACTGTACGTGTCCTTTTTTTTCGTGATAAATGAATGAAATCCGCATTTCACTTGTTACGTATCGCGTCGTTCGATTGTACTAATAATTATGTAACGAAGAGAAAAGTAATTGTTTTACCATAACCAGGCGCAAAAGTCGAAATATCGGGAAGAGCAGATTGTGGGTTGAAGGGAATACTGTATTGCAGAGGGTAAATTCGATAAAATTCTAATTACGACGACGCCTCCCACGCTCGCCGTCAGAGGATTGCATTTACCGATGTCTGTGTGTCGGATGAAACAGTTCATTGAGTGTCCCTGCACCAGCAGCCATAGTAAGATCCTTGGAGCGTGGAACGCTCCCTTGCGTGCACTTTGGCATGCTCGTAGAGCCGCCAAATAATTCACATTTAAATGAACCAGAAAGGAGCGCAAAGTGCAAGATCGTGATTGTCGCACGTGAAGAGAGCCTGGTTCTTTCATGCGAACCGGTACGCTGCAGTACGTGACGCGTGGTAGCGGACCGCGTAGCGAAAGAGAGAGAGATATCGGTAAGAGGCTGAATATCGGGGAACGTTTATTCTTTCATTGTACATTGGAAATTCCCCTTCCCGGTTTCAATCTCTCTTTCTCCGACGACTATGTCTATCTCTCTCTGTCCCTCTCTCCGAGGCCGATTTTCGAGGAGGGTTACCATCGGAGGGTCATAAAATTTTCACCGACGATGAAACGCACGCGGTCACGGGCACCGCGCGCGCGGAAAGTAAATTACCTTTCGCCGGCAGCGCAGAAGGTAAAACCCCGGAATTTCGAGTGCCGAAATCTCCGAAAGGAGGAAGGAGGTGAACGATATCTCTCCCTGGAGCGGGGGAGCGAGCGCATGCGCAGCTGTGTTCCAGTACATTCACTCGCGCGAATTATTCTCGTCGACTGTGCTCCAGCCGGTTCCATTAATTCGAGTGCGCCACTCTACCCTGTAGAGGGTGAAATTACCCTTGAAATTATAACAGGTTGATACTTCAACCGCACCGGCATCGACCGTCAGGTTGCCAGGATCGATAGCGGCCGTTCGATATCGCGCTCTACCCGGCTATGCACCGTTGGGAGTCCGTGCACCGTCGCGGCGTCGTTTAGAGAATAGTTCTCAATTAACCACGCAAGGAATGACAACGACAAAAGACGGTGCTGCAGCTCGTCGAATCGTTCAACCGGCAGGTCTCGCAATCGGATAATCGCCGGCTGCCAATTAAGCTCCCACCGCGAGCGATCGCGGCGCGATTTTCAGGCATTTCGTAACTTGGTCGTCCGGCCTCGATCGCGCCGGGTGTCGCACACCGGCCACGGAACAGAAGCAGCGGGCGCGGAGAACGCTCCTCCGGCTTCGACCTCGATCGTCGCGCAAAAGGACGCGTCTCTTTTCCTGAAGGTGCCGCACGATGAGGCTCCCTGGTTCTCGATCGCGGGCAAAGGCGGCTCGTCGAAGCCAGCCGGTGCGATGCGACGCGCAGACGGCCACGCACACATCGTTCTCCTCGCCGCAGCACTACCAGACGCAGCTGACCCCCACCAGCGTTCTGGTGTCCTCACACCAAGAGGCCAAAGCCTCACGGACGAATTCTCACACCCGCGCTTCACGGGAGCGACGAAGCGCCGCCACGGAGAAAGCGGGACAGAGAATACAGGAGGTAGAGAGATACTCGTCGAGAGATAAGGAGAGGATTCGGACAAGAGAGAAAGAGAGAACCGAAGAAGACAGACTGGCTAGAGATCTCCGCATACGGTCTCGCTCGCGACGCAGTCTGTATAGACTCGCCTTAAGGAACTCCGATGGCTGACCTTTCCTCGTGGCCAAGGTCGCGCCACGACGAACCGCCGCCTGCTGCCTCCAATGTCGTTTTGACTGACTGCGATCCGTGTTTTGACGACCGGCGGCCGGTCCTTGGGTTGCGCGCACGGATACACACGACACACGGTCAGACCGCAGAGAATTGTTTTGTTGCTCTAGGAAGAAACGGCTCGCGAACCGGCTCAGGACCGAACTTTTCCATTAGACGTCTTCCTGGGACCTTTCAGCGACCTCCCCTTGTATTAAATTCTCGCTCGCAGCCAGAGGGCGCGTGTTTTCGATAGCTGCACCGAGAGACCGCTCCCCAGGGATCACCTAGGCGGAGCAGCCGCATCCGTACCAACCCGGAGACGTAAACGCAATTACGTAATTCATTTTTCGAGCTTCCACGAAACGGCTGCAAGTTTCCGGGTAGCCCTGGAGGACGCGAACCTTCGGGGAACGTCTCTATCCTAGGGTAAACTTTCCCGTCGACGATTTCGTGCGTTCTCGGCAGCCGGTCTGGCGTTCCGCGCGGATACCCGCACGAGCTCCCGGATCCAGCCAGTTCTAACATTTTCGTTGTACCGGCACGGTGCGGCACAACTTTCCCTTTCACGAGATCTATTAGCCGCGACGCGACGCGACTCGACGCTGCGAGGGAGAATCCGATCGAAACAACCGAATCGAACGAGAACACGCCGCGTAGATCTCTCTCTTTTGTCCTCTGGTATCGGGCTATCTACGGTGACGACAGTGGTGTGCTGCTGGTAGATGCGCTGATGCTGGTGATGACGACGTCGACGACGTCGACGACGATGACGCCGACGACGACGACGACGACGACGACGACGACGACGACGACGATGGCGGCGGTGACCTTATCGCTTGCAAGCGAACGAGAGAGCGCGTGTCTGGCCTGTGAGTGTGGACGCGGCTTAATACACACCGAGAGAGACAAGAGGGAGAGAGAGTTACAGGGAAGGAGGAAGAAAGAGAGAGAGTCGCACGAGGCAGCAGTTGTGCGCGCGAGTGTACGTCTGTGTGCGACGATCGCTGCGAGCGTGTGCGCGCCGTCTAGACAGGAGGTTGTTGGAGCCGAACGAGGGTCGGCGGAGAGAGGCGAAAGACGACGCTGGGTTGGTGGGATTCGTACGGGGGGAAGGTGGGGTGGATGAGGGGATGGGGAAAGACGGCAGGGAGGGAACAGGCAAGGCAGCAAAACGAGATAGTGGGGAGGTATGATAACCGGCTATCATATCTCAGGGCCGCTGCTACGAGTCCTCCGTTTCCCCTTTCTTCCCCGAACGATCCTTCTCCTCCTTTGCTACGTCTGCCCTCGGTATCCTCCTTCGCCCTCCTGTTCATCGTCTCGACGCTGCTGCACCGATCGGTGCAGAGCAATCTCTACCTCCACCACTCTGCTTCTGCTTTTCTTCTTCTTCTTCTTCTTCTTCTTTCTCCTCCTCCTCCTTCCTCCTTCTCGTCTTCGACTGCTGCCACTGCTGGTGCTTCTTATCCCTCGCTCCTTATTCCTTTTCTTCGACCACCTCGCCTCCTTCTTCCTTACTAATTTTCCTTCCTCTTCCTTGCCCTTACAAATCGACTTCGCCGCGACGTGGCCCAGACGGAACGCGATAACTCTGTCTCTCTGCTCCCTTTTTTACCCTTGCCCTTTTCTTCTCTTTCGATTACGCTCGACTCGCCTTCCCCTCTTCCCCTCCGTACGCCATTCCGCCACCACCACCATCGCCACCATCGCTTCTCCCTCGATTCCCACCCTTTCCCCCTACCCCCCTTTTATTTGCCCTTCGCGAGAGACATCGCGCTGCCTTATCGCGGGGATGGGGTTGCGCCGGCTGTGCCGTGCTTCCAATCAGACCCTGGAACCGGTACGCGTCGTTCCGAGGGACACCGGCATCCTGAATCGAGGACGACTCGCAAACGACACCCGGACGCTCGATAACGCTCTGTCCTTTCTACTCGGAATCGCTCCACGCGCCTATTTTCCTTGGTAGCGTCGCCTAATTCCATTCCCGATGCTCTACCTGTACCCGATGCGGAACCTGTACCTAATACCCTTCAGGTAGCCTCGTCTGCTACATTGTCTATAAATAATTTTATAATTTTTTCTTTGTCTCCATAAAAATCCGCAATCTATATGCTTTCTGCAACAATTATTCGCGCGCATTTCCGCACGCAAAGGTTGCAGAATCGCACCGGCGAACGTTCAAGCGTGATCCGTATCAATGGAACAGCAATTTGCGGTCGAAGGTACGCGGAAATGGAATTAATAGAACCCTTGATAATGCACGATAAATCTTACATGTTCATGCGCGATTACGCTCAGATGACCATTTGAAACGGTTCCACATTTCGATCGATTAAATTTCATCCACGAATGAATGCGGCTATTTACCCTGCCCCAAGATCAAGCCTCCCGTTTACATAACGCGCGTCACGGCGACTTCGATGCTCGACGAAGGTTTCTATAATTTGCTAATGGCGTTCGTGCGAGTGATTCGCTCGAACGTTTGCAAATAAACGGAGGATCGAAATGTTTGCAAGCTGCGTTTACACCGTGCTCGAGATGGCAGATCCGACGAAGAAACAACAGCCAAGCCGATGCAGTGTATATTTCGAAAAAATCAACCACAATGTCAGGGGACACGGATTTCTTTCGCTTTTATAAATTATCCCCGGGCTTGTCCTCGCAGCTGGCTCTCGACTGACTTTCCTTAAACACATGTCACTCATCCCACTCAACACGCGCGTATCTTCCCATGCCAAAAGCCGCGCTTTCGAAACTCGTCGCCGACTCATGCCACGGACCAGGATAAATATTTTAATCCAGGAAACAGACAATCTTACTGTACACGGAAAAAGATGTTGCCACACGCTGTCTCGAACCAGAAGTGTCTTCTTCACAGTGTAGTTATCACAAAAATTGCCGTTACTATTTTTAACACACCTCGTATGTTAAGAAATTTCATAAATTAGATTACTTGAGACAGCCCGTTGTTTCACGAGTAAAATGATTAGATATTAGATATTAACGTTCGACTGTTTAACGCTTTGTAGCCTGAATTTTTTTTACGGATGTAAAAACACTTATGTAAGTAAAATTAAACTCCAAGACGTTGATACACGGAGCCATAGAGGATTAAGGTCTCCGAGCAACCGCAGGTAACAGACCCAAGCGTGTCGCACGAAAGAAGGGAACGTCGAAACTAATATCTAAATTAGTCACTGCCAGCTCTGATTGCCATTCGACAGACTCGAAAATCGCCGAGGATTGGAACGATCACCCTAAACGACTGCGACGCATCCCCATAGATTGATGGTCCCGGTAACGAGGAAAAGAGGTTCCGGCTGGAATCGAAGCTAGGCGGTGAGTCTGCGTGGCCGAACCGGTCGAACGAAATCCGCGCAATTATGTCAATCGCTCGGAGAGACGCTATTCGTCGAGTCGATTATATCACCGTCCCCGCCACGGTGGCGTTCCCTCGCAAAAGGCTTCGTCTCGGCGGGGTAACGAGGTATCAAAATCCAGTTTGATCGATGTCACGAGCAAACGTGCACGCAGGATAAAGTGAAACGTGAACTCGACAACGTGTCTCGGGCCGAGCAGATCGCAGAGAGCGGCGTCGTTCGCCAGCATATCCTGATCGTCCCGGTTGCTCGTCCAAGCCCAAGCCCGGTCAGGCCCGGCCCGGTCCAGCATCGAGCTTGCACACGCTCGAGCGCGGATATCGACGCTCGTCTCGCTCGTCTCGCTCGTTTATTTTTTCCCGCCTCGATCGGGTGTCGTCCGCCAGGCTCGAGAGCACACCCGGGAGACCAATATCGGCCCACGTCCATTTCGCGCGCGGCAGATTATTTCGAATGTCGTTAGAACAGCCCGTGGAGCCAGACACGCGGAACCCGAGCGACACGTAGGTCAGGTATACCTCCCTTCTCCCCGATCGTCATCGATGTCCTCCTCCTTTCTTCTTCTTCTTCTTCTTCTTCTTCTTCTTCCTCTTTTTCTCACCATGATCGTCCTCCGCAGACTATCGATTTCATCAAAAAGTTTAGGCGCGACAACCGCGCCTCTTCTTCCCGCTCCTCTTTTTTCCGACGCCCGGTCCTATACTCGTTCTTTTTTATTTCTACCGTCCGTTCCTTGTCCTTTTTTCTCATCCGGCGAGGAGAGGAGCGCATCGTTGCGCGCTGGAATCCTACACGGAATCTCGTAAAATCTTTTATATGCCTGTGGGCCTCGCGTGTAACGACTCCGGCGAAGGTGGCGAATATTCGACAGAGAAGACGTTTATACCGCGATATTTGCGCTATAAATTTTAATCCCCCTTCCTCTATGGGTGTCTGCGTTCCGGCACGACGCCTTCCTCGCCTCTGCTGCCCCTGCTGTATACCCGACGACGACAGCCGTCCGATAAAACCAGTATCGTCGAGGATTTTCGAGATTAGAGGTACCCGCCCGATAATTCGCGAGCATGCCAACGACAAAGGCCGCGAGCATTATCGATCTCTCTCGATAAGACGCCGCCGGGCTTTCTGGGGACCAATTTGACGTTGATAAACTCGTGTAGGTGTTCGCGATTCGTTCGGTGAATATTCTTTGTCGCGGACAACTGGACAAACCGGTTAATTAATTTCACTGTGCTCGGTTCTCTGGATCACGTTGTGGAACATGTTCTTTTCTGAGATGATCAATAATAGACTCGACGCGTATATGTCATTGGCAACCGTGCAGACAGTGAAGCAAACGCAGATGACAAATTTAAATGAAGTACACGGTTTATTTATAACCGAACTTGTTCATCGCCGATGATTTTCTCAGGTTTTCGATGCAACCCTTGTCCGGAAGTAGACTGACTTTCCCAGCCGTGTAATTGTTGCTAATCGTAACCCCCCGCAGCCTTGCGATTGCTCGTACCGTCCTATAATCCACTTATACATACAGTAAGCTAGTCTCATTAATAATAATAACCATAATGAAATATTCACGAACTATTTCGGTGCCGTTTTGCATATTACAGTCATCGAGTTTCGTAAGTTAATTACGAACGTACCAGAAATGACAGGCAGATTGATCGAGCTGGTGCCGAGCAAAGGATGTGAAATTAATAATAACGCAACCGATGTCGGTAGTACACGAAACGCCGATATTACTGTATTTCCAATATCGCGTTTAGATTAGATTTACTTTTTCATTAGCGAGATCGTAATTCGAATATCACGCGCGCGCACACAAACATTTCCGAATTAAACCGTAAAACTAAACAGGTCGTTCGAGGCTTAATTTTCCGTCGATTTGTTCACCGTACGTCGTCCATCTCCGTTCCGAAATGAGAAAAAGCAGGACAATCGCTATTAATTCATTTCACTTGTCCGGGAGATATTCAGTGAGAAACCCCGTTTCTTTGAACGACACCCCGAGCTGATAGCGAGAGCTCGCGTATTTATGGATCGGCCCGCGTTCATCAGTTCGGTCGGGCATAAATTATGGAATTTATTTGCGCCTGTCGATATTTATCAGCGGGCCTCGAACAAAAAAGAGGCCGCTTAATTTATGCCCGGCGTCGCCGGTGACCGCACGCGCTCTTACCCGCGCTGGGAATTAAAATAAAGCTGCGCTCGAGGGTCGACGCCACAAAGCGTCGCGTCGGCCAGGGTGAGAGACTCCGTCGGAGAGGGAGAGACTCTAAATCGAGTTAATTCGCGATCAATTTTACTGCCTCGATCATTCCCTCCCAAACATAGCCACCGATACGAATATACGATCGTGGTAACGATCCTACGGAAAAATAAAATCAGAGTCGAACCGCGCCGGCGAATGAAAAGTCGAGAACCAAATTCCCTTTAAGATCGGTCAACCCTTAGCGCTCGAATGTTGACTCAGAGTCACTACTATCGTTTACATGTTTAAATATGTTGGCATCTAATCGATTAATTAACATTTAAGTATTGTATGAGGTATTGTATCAATTTCATACCTAGAAAACGAAAAAAAATCATATAAAAGGGAATTATTCTAGCGAGAATAAAGTTGCTCCGAGTGCAAACGGTTGATCCCAGAACTTTTCGGTTTCGATAATCGTCACCAAAGCTGTCTCCCTGCTAGCTGCTTATGGAAAACATGAGAAACATTTAAATATTAAATATCCCCGTCGTGCATAGCCATCGCGAATACACGGTTGTGGAAAATTGGTGAAAGGGTGGAACGATATATGTACTCGTATATATTCTAAATCAGGTTAATTCGTGATTAACATTTTAGGTTCGGCGATTGTCGAGCAAAACTCGGCCACGCAAAGTGAATTACGATCGCGTGTAAGATTGGGGGATGGAAATCGGTGAGATTCGCGATCAGAGTTTGGCCTCGAACGTTCCTGCCTAAAATCGGCCACGGAAAGTGAGCGCGGACGGGATCGTGTGCGGAGCGAGCTCCTGAACAAAAGAAAATTTTTGCAGAGGGTCGACGACACCGCCCCCGGGAACACGAATCGATACTCGAAGGGGTAATTGTCTTACGGTTCGACCTGCGAAAGCGAAAGTTACTGCCGGTCGATACACGGAGCGCGGACTATAAAAAAGACTGGAAAAGAGGAGGCAGGAGATAAGAGACAAAGAGGAACGCCGGGAGGCTTTTGTCGTTCTATTAATAACGCAATCGCGGCGAAAATACCGTGAAAGAAAAATATTGTGCAGTCTCGGCCGATAGTTGAAAATCCTCGACCCGTTCATCGATATCGGCCGATTCCGATCGAATCGATGACTCATAACACCGTCGATTCCACGCACGAGATATCGAGGATCTTTTATCGCGACACGGACGCGAGAGCGCGCGGCGAGGTACGAGCTCGCGTGATAAAACGATGAGACGTTCGGGTTTCCGGCGATTTGCGTGGGTCCACCCATGTACCCTGTTATCTTTAGTGGTTTTCGGGCCTGGGACGTCTCTATCTCAATGAAAGATCGACCGAACTTTCGATAAATTGAAATTCCTGACAAGCGACTTCATCCGCTCGCCAAAATGCGGTACCCATCGTCCTCGTCGCTCTCAATTATTTTTCATATTCTTGCCGTTTTATCCGGCTATGTGTTATTAACCCCTGTACCGTAACAATTTCTTTACAGTTGCAGCGATTAGAACTTTAATCTTTTGTATGGCTAAACGTCAAATATCTCGTAAAGTGTGGTAACACAATAAAAGGGATCGATTGGTTTAACATAAAAATTGGGCTGCGTTAAAGAATAAAAGTGCAATCGCTCCTGGCACATACGACTTTAGGAGGTATTATGACTAGACTGCGGATGTTTGACAAATTTTAAGAAAGTTTGTAGATCTGAAATAAATAAAAATCATACTAAACCGTGTGGAATTTTATATTGTAGCATTTTTTTTAAATTTTCAGTCATTTTTTTCATTAAAAAAGTGCAGCAACTTGTCTCAGTTCCCAGAATCAACCTGTATGTAAAACTTTAACAAGCAGAATTTCAGCAACGAGATTTTTGCACCGAGGTTTTCAATCGAATGTATTATTTTTAGCTTGTTACTTTCGAGTTCTGGTTCTCGCAATCGATGCAAAGGATTTTTCTGTTGCGTAAAGGTCTATCGTATATTGATAACTGTCCACTCGGCAGACAGAGATTGTTCGAAGCAGCCTAGTAGACTCGTGGACGCCAGATTTCTTCATCGGACTATAGATAGACGTATATCAACGGACCGAGAAACCGCGGAACAAACACTCTACCGTGTGGGGGAGACGCAGACATCGCCAGTTTCTCAAATAACAAATTACCATTCGTTATCCAGCGAACCGCTCGACTTTGATAATTAATCGAGCCAGCTCTTTGATTCCGCCATCGCTCCGAAAATATCCTTCGTTAACTGATTCTTCCGGGATTGCGTAAGAGTCACGACATCGCGATCTTGAAAATGTGAGTTCCCTTAAGAGTTCCCATGGAGATCTGTGCCTCGCACCATTTTTAATGCAGATCGCTAGACTGCGGATCTTTTTGCATTTATAAAGAAATTCAGTAGAGATTGCATTATTCGGCAGCATGTGGCTGTCGCAGCTTTATGAAAATAGCTACACGAACAGCTATATGCTTCCGAATAATCCAAATTACGCCTCTTAAACATAAAAATAGAACTGTTTAGGGCAATTTCGGCCTAGACTGATCATTTATCTGGCGCATTCGATTGCTGAAAAACCCCATCTTTGCATTGTCAAGAAATAAGAAGGCGCATCCGGCAGCCTTCCAATACTGGAAACGTGTCTACCCCCTTAATTCGCCGTTAGTTCGATGGGGCCTCACAGAAGACCCCAGAGATTTTAGATTGATTGTAACATTGTAACAACGCGTGCCAGCGAGTCGGGCCTGAGTGTATTTAAAAATTTAATTTCGTGGATCTGCGTTTTCACTCTGAAAAATTACAAGCCTCTCAAGCAATACCTAATCTTATATTCATGAAAAAGGTATTTATTTCTATAATACAATATATTATATCGGTGGGTCTGTGAGACCCCACCTTACCACTTTCGATACATTTTCCCACCTTACCAACGCCGGGTTAAGGGAAGAAACCAATTCTTATGTTATTCGTACTGACCACGATCAATGCAGAACATTTTTATTTTGCATAAACATCCGCAGTTTACAGATCCCAAAATAAGACACAGTCGAAAACTTGGAAATAAATCAAATGACCAACTAACAAGGAGGCGGGGTGTTCGGGGCATGATCGTCGGACACGTCGTGTAGTATTTCACGCGGCTATCGACCGATCGAAGCCAGCCGCCTAGGCTAGACGCGTCGGACCACGGTGTTTCGCAACCAATCGCGAGACCGTGTCGTCGGTGTTCCTGGAGGACAGGTGTCTGTCGAAATCGTGGGATCGCTGCTCGCGACACAATACGCGGTCGCAGGGACGCGGACCTGCAGCTCTGCAATCGACGTCGATCGACGGGTGTCGTTCCACGCTCCAGCAAGTTATACAACACGCCGAGGACAACAGAGAAAATTCCACCGAACGGCTCCGAACGAAAGACTGTACAGCTCGTACGTATAAAAACAGCGTCTACTCTTTTACCCGGGGCCGTCGCGTCGGAGCAAAATCTGAAGATTTCTTCATTTTTACATTGAACAAATAAAGGCATATTTGCTTTCCCAATATTTATTACCTAGTACCAGCAAAATATTGGGTTGGCAAGAAAGTAATTTCGGTACTTTAAGGCGAAGGTGAAAATGTTTTCCATCTTGTTCGATGATCCTCTGCCATCTTTCCGGCAGCTTCACAATTCCGCGCTCATAAACCATCTGGTCCTTATCGGTAGAAAACTGACCCAAACGCGATTTCAGGTCATCGCACATTGTTTCACCTTAAAATATCGAAACTACTTTCTTGCCAACCTAATGTTATGTAGAAGGAATCGAGTGTTCACTTTTTACATGTATTTAGAAGCATTTCATTATATTATTTGCGCCGCCGCGGTTTCGACAATCAGCGTCTGGCAGATAGTCGAGTGCGCTTGTACTACACGGAACGAAGTACATGGATGGTACAGCTGATCAGAGGGTTGGGCGATGATTTGTTAATCGATCAAAAGTGGCACAAGGCTGCTTTTGAAGTCTGCTTTTCAAGAAATGATACAGGAAAAAGTCATAATACGTATAAATATATAAATGTCATAATACGTCCTATCTTCCTGTCGACCTTATTTTTCATGGGCTCCTCGGCTGTGCAATCAGCGTGCCGATAAGTTTGGTGGCGGCGCGACAGTCCCCGAAATCGTATCGTATCGCGCCGGGTCGAGTCGGGTCTCATAATCGAAATCTCCGGGTCTCCACCTGCGTTCGCGGCAGTTCCATCTATTTCTAACCGCTTGTCGAATGGATTCGCGTCGGGGCGATCAGCCGGCAGGCTTTTTAATCCTCCTGAAAAGCGGGTATCAACAATTCGACTCGGTCGGTGCTCGCGGCGGGTTGCCTTCCTCGCAAAAACCGGCGGATACTGCCGATCCGTTTCTCGCATGGTGGCAGGCGCGAGACGCGGAGAGGTCGGTCACCCTGGCGAACATCGGCCAGGCGGAGGCAAAGAAAACGTTCTCTGCCCGCCAGAAGACGAAGACGAAACTGACCGAAGAACAGGGAGAAGAAGAAGAAGAGGAGGATGAGGAGGAGGAGGAGGAATAATGGAAGAAAGAGGCTGACCAGTCGCACGGCCAGTCGCTGCGTCTGCAGTCAACTGCGTCTCCTCTTTCACATGTCTTCCCCGTAGCGGCGGTCGTTTCTCCTGGATCCTCCGTGTCCCCTACCCGTCATCCACCCCTACTCTCCCCTCGTCCAAGCCCGTCCGACCAACGAAAATCATTCTCGTTCGACGCACGAGAATTTCTCGGCGAACTTGTATCTCGTGCGACCTCGAGGATCGCGAATATTTTCGCCTGCTATCTTAACTCGGACGCGTTTATCGGAACAGCTGTTTGCTACCACCCAACCAAACTCCGGAGAAGCGTGATACTTCGTTGAAAGTTAACAGATAAGAAGCCGACACTGAGATTAGCGCAGTCGACACCTGCCAGAACGCGTCAGCGACCGGAGATCTCGGTTTCGAGGACCGGGCGCGTCGAGATTTTTAGTGACTCGCTAATATAGCAGTGCACGGTTAAATTTACATCGGGTCTTGTCTCCTCTCTTCGTCCACCGAGGTGGACATGTGGGACAATAAACTTTCGAAAAGATGTACGATCTTTTCGATTTTCCTTAGATCTTTTCGGAAATATGCTACTGTATATAGGAATGTATAAAACGTTGCGAAACACGATTTCCCGCCGAGGTCTCGAATTGCTCCGCAAGATGACTCGTGACTGGGGATTCGAGAAAGTCAAGTTGGATGACCGCAGGTGATTGGAAGACGAGAGGGAGAGCAAGAGAGGGAGAGAGAGAGAGAGAGAGAGAGAGAGATCGCAGGAACCACGGTTTCTGGGGACCGCTATCGGTTCTATTTAGAATCGAATTTATTACGGGCGATGACTAGATGACTACTAGTTATCGGGCCGGGCCCGGTCCGAGAGACAAAGAAGCCGGCCAGCTGTTCGCCGATCCGCTTAATGGACTTTGGCAAGCCCAACGGCTACTGTGCGCGTTACGGACGCCTAATCCTTCCGACTATCGGCGGGTCATCTCGTTAATAAATTACGAGGTGTCGATCGTGTGGCCGCCGCAGCCGCCGAGGTGTTTCCTAACGGGACGAAGATCGCACACACACACACACGAACCGTGGCCACGCGAATCGCGTGAGCCGATTCGAACGATCACTGAACGGTTCACGGTCTTCCTGATGATAACGCCGGAAGCCTTTTTCTTGACCTTCTCTCCGTTTGGTCGCATTCTTCCGAGAATTTCGATAGCGGACACTCGCGATACCGCGACCCGAACTCCGGTCGAGAGTTCAATGGATTACAGATATCGGCAGACAGCCGAACAAATTGGACCGTTTTTTGCCGACCGTGTGGTCCGTAGAAGACTCCAGCCACTATCAGGAAAGCTACAATTTTCCTCAATTTTACTGTTCAATCTTTTAGCACGGTTGTGTCACACCTTGCTCGTATTCCTTCGGTCAAATGATTTTTAAATGGTCAGATCTCAGACTATTGCGACGCGAATGTATTGCGTACGAATGTAGCTACGGTGAAAACCAAAGGAAATTGAGAATCTTGATTACTTAGAAAACGACGGTATTTCGAAGTCAGATTACCGATTTTATCATTTCTTTTGGCCTTTAATCATTTTGTTTCGGGCGATAACAGGGTATATGTGCTGAAGATCCTCTGAACATTTCAAAGCAATTAATCTGCGGAGGGGATCGTCGGTGGATAGCACAGGGCTTATCACAGACCCCCTTTTTTATTTCGTTCCTCCCTCAAGGTTAAAGGATAAGGAAACAGTTGGAACTGCATTAAAGAATCACGATATTTCGAAGTCCGTCCAGCTTCGTGATCTTAATGAGGATGATATACTTCTCCGAATGGTTTTTGCTACCATTATTGCCGGCGAAGAACACGTATAAAAATCTGTCTTGGAGAATTAAGGGGAATTCTTTCGTGGGCACAGAAGCAAAGAAAATCGTAGGAGTGTCTTAATTTCCTGTGGATCGTCTGGCTAGGTTCGATAAGTTCTTGTAAAACGCTATCTCGTTCTACCAAAAACGATCATAAATTACTTTAACGATATCTTTTCTGGCCAGAGGTATCGAAAGTAGCAATATTTCACGCATTCCTGAGAGACGCATCTAAAAATGGTGTTTGGTGTCGGGATCGGGCTCGACGCGCTTGTAATTATTCTGTTGAATTTGTGCGGCTAATGATCGTGCCAGCGACGTTACAGTTAATTACATTTGGCTGGATACATATTGATAGATCACCAGTTTATGGTTTCGTACGGCCAAAGTGAATAAATTGTCAGCCTAGATTATCGATACTTCAATATTCTGTTTTCTCATATCAATTCAGATGATGCAGTAATCCCTTTACTACTCTGCTAACAAATATTAATACGTCGAACAGTTACCGGTCTCCTCTTCAAAAATATGAGATAGGTCCAAAGAATGTACAATCAAAAAATCGTCTTATTTTTACCTGGTATGAAGAATGTATTTTCAAATCCCTGAGATTATAAAAATACGAGAATGGTTGACAATCTTGTTTGCTTCGCCAACGAGAATAGATTCTCATTGAACTGCATAAATTTATTCAGGGTAAAATATTCATTTTTAGATACGTTTAAGTATAGTATTAACCTTTGCAAGGTAATTTGGGGTCTCCGAGACTCCAGCTTCAGGTTTATGAAAAGAATTTTTATATGAATAAAATTAAATCTGTTTGTTTACTTTTTATCCTGTGTTATTCTTCATCCCAAATTTATTAAAAACGAGGTTATTTGTGAAATTCATTTGTCGGGGTCTAAGAGACACCACTTTACTATTTATGTGTTAGTAGACCTCACCTTGCGAGTGTTACACAATAAATACATTTGTGTATTTAAGAAAAAAAGTACAGCTCTCTACCAACACAAATTAAAAATTTCTCGACTATTATCTTTCCTGTTGGAAAATTACCGTTTCCCATTAGCGTATTAATCTCTGATTTTTCAATCTCCGACAAAGGAAACAGGAATTAAACAATCGCACGCGGAATGAACAATTAAAGCAGCCAGATTGTTGTTGCTCCGCCGGCAAAAGTAAATATCGGCGAGATGTTATTTTTCACGGTTTCCCGAGCAGTCTCGCCGTTGCCTCGTCGCGTCGTGACGTTGTAGGTTGTTTTGCGACCGTCGGGCGATTTTTCACCTCGACAAGGAATGCATTAATATGTAAATTAAAACCGATTACGCTATGCCGAGCCCACGGCAGTATTTCATTGGCAGGAAGCCGGGCAATATATTATTTATAGTTTGTTCCGTATTTTTTTTTCTCATTCCGTCGCGTCGTATTAGTGTCGCGCGTGTTTCACAATACCGCGAGCGGCTACAAATTAATCGCGTTCGTTGTGTCCGCGTGGAATTCCGTCTCTCGTTCCTTTTTTTTTGTCAGCAGGCATCCAGCTTAACATCATCCGATCTTATATTTGAACTACGGGAGCTGGACACCGTTCAGGGGGAATCCGAAGAGACTATCTTATGGGCCGCAGTATTTCACCGGTGTTATGGGAAGAAAATCCTTCGCCGACCTCGGTGTCGTTGTATATTTGCTGCGGTGAACTCTATTAACGCAAAGAAATATATCTGTCGTTGCCAGGGAAAACGCCGCGTGTCACAATTTCAATATATTTGAGTTTACACATTCATCGAGCTTTACATTGGGTTGGCATGAAAGTAATTTCGGTATTTTAAGGTGAAACAGAACCCAATTTTTTGATTCAAGCAATGAACTTTAATGAATAAGATATTTTCAAACCGAAGAAATAAGAAAATATTTTATTGATTAAAGTTCATCGCTTGAATAAAAAAATTGGGTTCTGTTTCACCTTAAAATACCGAAATTACATTCTTTCCAACCCAATAGTTTAGGATTCTCGTCTTTACCAGAGAAGAAGTCATGGAAATAAGATTCGAAAGGCTCAAAAAGAAGTAATGCAATTTAACCGATGTCCTACGCGAAAGCGTTAACGATCAAAACTTTAAAGGGCAATATCTCAAAAGTGAAGGTACAAAAGTAAACTCAGATTTATTCGGCGATCTGGTAATCCTGTATTTCGTTCCGATCGACTGACATCGCTAAATTCAACCTTCCTCCTTTTCTCGATATAAACACAGAAGATCAGAGCTTTGATTTGTCCGGATAAAACTCTTTCCGCTCTTTTCCGCCTTCAATTATAGTCATCTACGGTTAACATATCTAATATTGGCATCAGTTTAAATTACGTCCGATTTGCACTCGTTGCCGGACGGAATAAACCGGGCAACTTTTTATTCATCTTTAATTGCGTCTGCATGGAAATATGTGATTAAAAAATTACTCGGTTAACGAGTAGTGATTGTCCTTAATAATACGCCAGAGGCCCTCACAGATCGCTTTATGACTGTCGGGATCCTGGTGTCTGTTCGTAATATAACAATAATAGCTTCTCAGAGGAAGCATCATCTTTTTACGTGGCGAATCTGCTTCTGAAACGAGTATGAAACGAAGTCTGAGCCAATTCTTTTGTCTAACGCAATTGATTTGTAACATTTTCGGTGCCAATGAACGTGTATCTTCCTCCTTGCAATTATACTGCGAATTTTTTATGCGATTTTCAATTTGTGTAGGCAAATCTTAAGAAAGTGGAATCACGTAAAATGTTATTTTCAGCGGTAGTAGACTTTGTAGTTCTAATTTTATGAATAAAATAATTGATAGAACAAACAATTCTGTACGTACGCTTCAAATTTGTACTACTTTCAATGATTCTGAACCGAAGTCTGACTCCATTCTTCGGTGTCAAGCGATAAATGTTTAACAACCTTCGAGCGAACAAATGAATCATCCGTCCTTCCCTTACGCATTTTGGTCGAACAACCTGGAATCGTTGCAGAGGGAACAAAAATCTACGAAAAAACAAGAAAAGTGGACTGATCGGACGAGTCTGCCAAGAAAAATCGATCGGCAGGTTCGCCTACCGCTTCACCCACACAAATCACGTGAAACGTCTCGCGAACGTTGAGGAAGCAGCCGAAGAATCCCTCGCTCCGCATTCACCTTCGCATTTCGGCGTAGATCTTCTCGGCACGGCGGTTTCCGCGTGCGACGGTGAAAAAGTTGCTACGAGTTGGTCGCGCCGGAAATCGTGGGCTGATTTAATGTCTCACTTATCCACTTGTAATCTCGGTGGCCAGTCATCGCGGCTAAAAGTCTCGAGCGAGGAAGAGGCCGGCTCGAGATCGCGACGGGGGTCGCCAGATCGAAAAGAAACGACACGAAACGACAGAAAGAAAGAAAGAAAGGCAGGGGGATGAGAGAAGAGAGGTTTCGGCAAAAGACGTCGAGCGAATCAAAGTCAAGTAAGTACACGGGCGCGTCGCGTCGGTGTCTGCGCGACTTTTCACTTATTATGCCTAATGACTCAGTCGCTGACTGGCAGAGGTCTCTTCGACCGTGCATACACGCAGACACATCGTTCCCTGCCGTCTCGACTCGTCTCTGTTCTTTTTCTCGGGCCGGCCAAAGCCCAGACAGTGACCAGACGTCACCGCGTTCCTCTTATTTTGCCTTTTATTAGCCGCGGTCATTCGGATCGACGTCGAACGCCCGTGAATTCCTCGGGCAAACCGGCTCGACCCGTGAACTCTCCCGACAACGTTCCCCGAAACTGCGCGTATCAGCCTGCCGAACGGATCCGACGAAAGATTGCTTTCTTGGGTATTGCGCGGAATAACCGGAAGATTGATCGTTTACGGCCGACTCTCGCTATTTGCGATCTTTCGGTAATCTCTTAAGGATATTTGCCCTGATATTCGGATCCTAGCAGGCTCCTACGATTCTATCTAAGCCGGAGGAAACGTACTACTTTTTTTCTGAAGGTGTTCTGCTTTCCGGAAAATTGAATTGGAAAATCCGGAGGGCTGTTTGCGCGGAAAGTTCGCTGGATCTGATCACCGTTCATTACTTACCGCTGCGTGTGGAGCGAAGGAGCAACTAGGACTTGCAGTCCCGCAATCCCGCAGGATCCCGCGTCATTTTTGGTCCCGCATTTCTTAACTTTTAATTACTCGCAAATATAGTATATAAAATATGAAAACTTTCAATTTAGTGTTTGGTGCACCAGCAAATATCTATTTTGTATTAAACAATTACGGAGAAAGTGGAATACGAGTAATTGAAAGTTTAATAGGTGATGCGAAATCCCGCGAAGTTTGCAGGAGTATGCGTGTAATCAAAGTTTCGCGAATGACGACGCGTTTTATCGTCACGCTATTATTGTTAATCTACCACAGCGACTGGGACTTCTCTTCGTCGTTCATAATTTTGTAAGGGAAGTAAGTTTATATTTATCGTATGTGCCTATGGATTCTCCAATTTTGATAAGCCAGCAGATTTTCACGATGCTCGGCGGATTCAATAGAAACTTGTTCGTTCTTCTGCCGAGAGGCTTGAGCAAATTTGGAGCGAGAGAAATGTTTTATGAGATCGTACGTGGTTTTATTATATAATTGTCCTCCACGCAATAAAACAGGTCTCTCGCAAATGCATAAATAACAGAATCTCGGTAACGAGCACCGGTGATGATATACGATATTACCCGTTTACTCTCGGCTGGCTTCGATGAAATTATTATGAAAAATAAATACCGGCGTAACGTTCATAAATATTATCGACGATCTAAACTGCTGATCATTATAAAGTCACATTTCCTTCGCGTAATTTACGAAGAAGGGGGTCGCACGGCGATTTATTGCAACCATTACGGATTTTACTATGGAAGCAAAGTGAAACCATTATTGAAATTAACTGGCGTTAGATTGTATGCTCGATAATATATAATAAATCCGTAAAAATCCACGGTCCGGTGATTGTGAACGGAGTGCTAAAAAATTCGGAGAATAGTTAATTGACACTATCATCGATTCGAGAAATACGATTCCAATTAAACTCTGTTGAACCATGCCCCGGATGATCTCGATCGCACGCATTTCCCAAAGATAAAGCCCTGGGCCGACAACAATCGTCGTTCGATCAAGAAAAATTTCGTCTCGCGATCATCGCCAACGATCGTAGATCCGGCGAGATAAAAGATAAAATCGATCGACGTACCATGTCGGGGATCTCGTACTTTTCCTATAGAAATCTGCGGCAGGCTCACGGGGGATCCCCTAAAGAGACGCAGAGGACAATGAACCTGGTGCAGTTGCGCGGGCGCTCACTCTCTCACTCTCTCTCTCTCTCTCTCTCTCGCGCGCACGCTCGCGCACGCCCGTGTACGTGTGCACGCGAGTTCCATGGGGATAATGGGTAAACAATAATGAGGGAGAAAACGCAGGTGGAACGAGGTAGAAAAGGAGGTGGTGGAACGGCGTTAACGAGCTAGAAAACTAGCGGAAATTTACGCTCTGACAGATCACGGTTGCCTCCTTATGAACGATATAATAATAACTATAATAATGCTATCGGTCGATCGGCTCCGAAGACGCGCCGCGGTGTCCCGCAGGAGCTTGGCCGAGGAACGAACTCGCTCGATTGGCCAGCGCAGTAGTGCTCGTCTGAATTCGCAAAGTTCGGCATCTGGAAGTCACATTCGGTCATGAAAGGAAAGAATCAACGTACAATGAACAACATTTCAAATTCAGTTGTTTCTGGCTTCCCTCCACAAATGTGGTACCAGTGGATTGTTCAGATTCTTTCGATTAAAACGAGTCCAAACACGACGCGAATCGATCTACTTTCATGGACTTCTTATATACCGCGTCCTGATTGTTCCTTTCGCGTACGTACCTGCACACAAAAACGTTAACCCTCGTCAAATGTGTGAATTTTGAGTGCAAATCCTGTAGCAATCATACGGGAAGAGCGGGGATTGACGATGAAAGTTTAAGGATTACAGTTCCAGCGAGATCCAACCGAGCACTCCTGTACCCCGCGAGGAAACTCGCGAAAGCCGAGTCGCGACGCGCTCCGCCGAGCGTGCACCTATCCGCGGTGGCTCCGGTAATGACAGTGCACAGAACGCCGCTTTATTATGCAACGTCATCGAAGGGAACGGACGAAAGTGAAAAATCGTCGATCGTAATCGTCGAGCCGCCGATCCCGAGAGACGAGATCGCCGAGAGTGAAACCCTTAACGATCCTCCACGACCGACGCTTTATAGTCGTAGCGTTAATACGACCCTGTTTAACTATCGCCCACGGTCACCGATAAACGACCATGATTCCTCGTCTGGTATCTTTGGTAATTCAACCGAAGTGGATGGAAAGCGATTTTTTGCGCTCGCGACTCGCTAACCATAGCGGATTGCGACTCTGCCTCGGTTTCCTTTTTTCCGGTATTCGCTAGCGATCGTAACCGTGAATATCAGGTTTAGAATTTATTATCGATATAGCATAAGATTGAACATCGTAAAGCTGCTCGTTTACCTGCTGCGTAGAAGTTCTCTACGAAATTGATAGTACACGGAAAATGCGTGCCATTTAATTTTCATAAAAACCTTTTTTCTCCCGTGCAATGGTTTCCGAGATAATCGACTGTGCACACTTATGCGAGAGTCTCTGCGCAAGGCGAGTCGGTAGGTCCGGTACCTTAGGTTGCTCGTAAACCATATGTTATATGGAAACATGCTCGAAACAAGAATCGTTTGGATCCAACGGTGGCTTACGATGTAGTAACTACGATTTAACGATGTCCTCTACGCCTCTGAAGATTATATTCGTCGTTTTATAAAATCTGTTCGGCTGTATGTACATTATAAATAATTATAAAATATCTTGCTATCAATTTTTTCGACTATCGGCTCCGACAGTACGGTTGATGATCTTAGTGTCTCGACGAAGCAAACAATAACGCCAGTCAAAATTGCCATATCATTATTTGTAACAGTTTTCAAGTGATTCAATTCTTCTGTATTCTAGAAATTGTTAGAATTCCATATGTCGTATGTGAAAACCGGTTAAATTTCACGCGAACATAAAATATTATATAGGATAAAAATCTTCTTGGTTCAAAGATACGTTTTGATTTTGGAATTAAAATTGCGTCGAGCCTAAAGGGTTATTAGCAGACTGCGGATCTTCATGCAAAATAAAAATTGTCTGCGTCGATTGCAAGAAATTGAAACCAAATAGAATGTTCTTTTTTCCTGTTGGAGTGTACAACGAAATGCACGAAACACGCGGAGGAGCAAAGGTCTTTCTTGACCTGAAGTTTATTACACTTCAAGCGTTGCTATCTTCTTACCCAGAAGAAATCAGGTAGTTCAGTCCTTGATTCTCTTCACTCTCTTCATTATACCTTTTTGGTGTACAACAGTTTATCTTCAATGTGTCAATAATAAAGTACAATATTGCGTTACGTTTATTCCATGAGTACAGTCGAGATTAAATAAACATTCGATAAATATAAGATCCAGATTTGATCTCCCAACCTCGTCATCCCAACGCTTCCCTTAATAATTATTGAGATTGTATTTTGAAATCCTAAATATTCCATTGCGAGTTTCCCTGCCTGGCGCAGGCTCAGGTCAGGCCATAAAAACCACGTGTCCGCTGACCGTTTCGGCGATGCAGAGTTCACGGCAAAGTTTTCCTTTCTTCCGCTATTTAGCTAGTAGTCGTGCAACAGTCCTCAACCGAGCAACGTCTTGCTCATTCGAAATGTGATCTCCGTGTCTTTATATTTTGACTTTAACAATAAACAGTTTTCTTTTGCAGTCGATTGAGTTCGATCTTTATTCTGAAATTAAAAATTCCTCAACAATAATTGTAATAGACGAGAAATATGTTGACATCTTCGATTTTCAAAAGTTTCCTACAACTTCGAATTCCGTCCACTCAATTTTCCTATAAATGCATAAAAATCCCCAGTCTAGTTATCAGAGTTAGAAAATTGTTCGACACGTCAGAGTTTAGTCTAAACGATATGACGAGACTGCAGACAGTTTCGTGCGCGGTTCAAGGTGACAGACTTATGCTTTGCTAGTCGGCGGAACTATCTCGGGATCACGGCACGTCCTCAAACTCGCATAAAATCCTCGTCATCCTGTGATCCAGGGGTTGGTGGATCGCGTTACACTCCCGCGAAATTCCCAAAGTTCCACGAGCTGTACCTGTGATTCCCGACGTCTGAGAGCCGCGACACGCGAGCTGGGTGACAAAGACGCCGACAACGAGGACAGCGAAGCCGACGGGAACGCGATGAGTACCTGAAGCCTCTCATCTAGCCGGAGTGGGGCGGTAGGAGGACGTCAATCAATGCCTTTTCAGGGAATTGCGTAATCGTCTAGACTAGCCGACCTCTTTATCGCTCTTATCGGCCCGGCAAGGTTGATTCATAGGCGGCGGCGACGATCTCTAAGAGAAGAAGGTATTATTACCGGAGACGGCGAAGGTAATTATCGGATGTGCGGGTCCACGGGGGCCGGGGGCCGGGGGCGGTTGCGGAGCGGGTGAGGAGCGGGTGAGGAGCGGGTGAGGAGGGGGTGAGGAGCGTAACAGAGCGTAACGGAGCGGCGTCGCTCGTCAACGAGACCGGGTATCGACTAATCGGCGACGTCGTCGATTTTTCAAAAAAACAGCTCGTAGATTTTTTAATCAGCATCCGTCGCGTCTATCTTTAGCATGGATTTCGGCGGACGTTTCGCGTCCGTGCGGCACCTCGACGGGATATTTCCGTCTGGTTTTCTCTTGTTATCCTCGAGATCCGAGGTGGCTCAAAGAGAGAGCGATATCACGTAACACAAGGGAAATCACGGGCACAGGAGGCGGCCAGCTTTTCACGAATGTATGGAATTTTTCATCTTTGCGAACCGAGGAGGCCCGTTCTACTCTCGCGCATCCGACCGCCCCTGTGCTCGGCCTACCTCGTCCCTAAGATTTTTATACGAGCACGTAAATTCGTGGAAGGCGACTCGGGAAATACGATCGCTCGGGGATTTCGTAAATTGACTTTAATTTAGGGAGAGAGAGAGGCTGCTGCGAGCAGGCGACGTTGATGCGCGCCCTGGCTCGTTTCCCCGTCGACTATCGCGGAGGACGTAGCTCAAAGCGTCTCGACGGTTCTACGGGGCGTGTTCGACGTATCTATCCGAGGAAGAGGAAGAAGACGACGAAAAAGTTGGAGTCACTCGGTTCGAAGGGAGAGCCGGCAAAAATCAAGTTAGCGGACGCGGTCGGTGCGCCTCCTGGTTGAAAGAACTTTTCCACGGTGTAGACGTCGAGTCGCGTCGCCTCGCGTCGGTCCGACACCTTGCCTGGAGACTCAGCATCCCCTAAGTTTCACAGCCGGAACCGCTCCTGAATCAGCCCGCGCGTCAATAGCTAAAAGACGTCCTTCGGCTCCCCAAGAGTCCGGCATCGATCCAGAAACCGCAGGAGACGAGTCGGCGATCGCCGAACACGAACCTCGGCGTCTCGAGGATAGCAGAGAAGGAGAAGAGGAAGGCGAAGAAGAAGAAGGCGAAGTGGAAGAAGAAGAAGAAGAAGAGACAGCCCCAAGGTTATGCAAAACCGTCCCGCTCCCCCTGGTTCTTTCAGGATAGAAGGGGGACTGGTCCGCCGGGACACTCCGGCGACAGGTCGTTCCACGAAGCTCCCGGGCTCGTATGCAAATCCGGGCCGGTCTTCTTGTCCGTCCTATTCGCGGCGGACGAACCTCGCCCTCCCTCCCCTGCCCCCTTGTCCCGCCGGAATGGCCAGGTTCTGGGGACACCAACCGCGGAGGAGGTCGAGGTTACGACCCGGTTACGGTGCGCGTTGCGGGTCGCGGCCTCGTCAGGGACTGGGTCGAGGTTGTTGCGCTCGGCGCATAAAAACAGCCACCCGGCGCACACCCGGGGCCGTAAAAGCCCCGTGAAAAGTGTCGTCGAGGATTTCGACCGGTCCTGTCGCCCGGCTCTCTTCCTTCTCTCTCGATCTACTCTCCTCTCCTCTTCTCGTCTCTGCTGGCCAGTCAGCCAGACGACCCCATCGAGGTCGAACCAGTTCCCGATCATCGAAACGCGCTAAGCCCTCTGCGGTTTCGCGGCCAGGAATTTCACGGGCACGGGCCTTCGCGCCTCCTCACGGAGACAACTCGCCTCTCCTCTTAGACCCCGTGATGCAAGAAAATGAGAATATCTGGAGGAGCTGTAGGAGATTTTAGATTTATTTTAGTTTTCTTAAGCACTTTAAACCCTTCCGGATTTATTTCGCTTCGCAAGAATAACTACAAGCGAAAAGAGAATGAATACAAAGACAAGCTTCGACATTTGGTTTCGCTACGAGTTATTACGAGTTGGACATTTATTGGTCTATGCGAATTGTTGAATTCGCATTGCCGATAATTAATTAATTTTCTTTTCCATGGTTACATAGCTCGGTGCTACAGGCATTGTAGACAAATTGCTACCGTTCGCTTGAGCGTGTGGGTAGAGGTTTACTCGATTCGCATTTTCCTCGACCATTCTCACCAGCCATGAAAGGTACACTAACTGGAGCTCGGCTTTCGGTTGATAGTAATCCAGAACATATGTTTCTTGGTAAGCTCTTTGGGAATTACCTAGCGGTTCCTGGGAAGATTGGATGGAAGACGTGCACTCTACGGGGATTCCAGATCCTTTAGAACGGCCGCCAGGGTATTGTAATATCCCGAGGAATTCCGAAATCGTCAAAACGTTCGGTTTTCGAACACACGAGACTCGCGGTAATTTTTCTATTCGATCCTCAGCTGCGAGAATGTGGCTGTATGTCTGATTTTTCTTTGAAAGCTCTTTGCAAACCTGATAAAAATACCTGATAAATACATTCTCGATCGGACTGCTAATAACAGAGTAATCTCGAGTGGTCACGACTCGTGGTTCACGCTATGTATCGATGGATCTAAACAAGAGGAGGACGTTCCTGATGTTGTCCTCGCCTAGATTGGATTATGTACATTGTAAAATTGTTTTGCGGCAAAGATGATGATTCCGCGAGGGAGTGTGAACCAGTTTCGGTGGCCGAGTGGGCGTAGGTGCGGCGCTGCGCCGATTCGATGTGCGATCGCGTGCTAACGGGGTTCAGTTTTGGAAAACGCGAGACAGAAGCAGCGCGTTTACGCGTGCCAGACACGTACCCCGCGATTGTGGGTACACAATGTCGCCGTCGGTGCAGAAACACGCTCGAGTGGCCGGTTACTTACGAGGAAACCGAGGTCTGTGCCCGTCCATCCGAGTTGCTGGCGCAACGGAGCCGCGATTGCGGCGTTCGGCGCGCACACCGCGCGCGGGTAAACACGTCTAGACATCCGACTTTCACCTCTGTTGTAACAAGACTTCGCCTCTAACTGCGGAGAACAGGCGAAGGACGTTCTGGAATCCCCGATACGCGACTTGGATCAGCTTCGGGAAGATGTCCCGCCGTCTCGTGACTCACGATCGATCGTCAATTACCTGGGAATCGATTTTTTTCCGGCGACCCGACCGCCAAACACTGTACCGAATGCCCAATCTAGCTGGGAAAAATCCTACACATCAGACGCGGCTAATGATGTGAATTTGTGCGGTGTCGTTGTAAACCGGAGGCTTCGATCTTCAAGTTTACGATCATTTTGATCGCGAAAAAAATTTTTGAAATAAATATTTGAATTACATCTAACTTTTATAAATTTGATACAAAGGAATTTTTAAGAAAACTGAACTATTTCCACCTAAAATTCGGTACACTGTGCGCCGGCAATCTCTCTCTGGAATTTCTTGAAGGATACCGCGTCCTGATCGCAAACGTTAACCCTCGTCTGTTCCCGATTTTTGCCATTTTATTCGTTCCTTGCCGTGAAATTAACACGACGATAAAATCTGAATAATTCCGAAAATTCCTCTTTTCAACAGAAAATATTCCAGTAAGGAATATTTATTCGATATTAGTGAATAATGTATGAAATTCACACGAGGAGTGGATAAGAGTGAATCGAACAGATATTTTGAAACGTTCAAATAAATTATTCTAAATCCTCAAGTTCGTATTGTTCGACGCTGGAGATATTCTGTTTTTCACTAGCATCTTTTATTTATCGGGCACGCATGGCTCAATCAAGCTCGGGGCTCGTCGATTAGTATACAATGCAAATTCTAATTGCAATTCAAGAACCACAAGCAACAGTTTCTTGTTTCCCATTGATCCTCCTCCTCGCGTATTAATTTATTCGGAGAATGACCGACAGTCACTTCCTGTCGCAACAATAATTGACGCTGCAAATGGAGCGACTACGGTGATCCGCGGATACTCGTGTTGGTAAATATTTGAGCAGCGCGTTTCACACATACCTGGAGTGAAAATCGCCTATCTAGAATTTGCGGCGGCACTTAGTTTTGCCTACTTCGGCGACGCTCAAATTTCGAGAAACTCTCGAGGATTGTTTGTCGGGCATTCTAGGATCCAGGTTAATCGTTTGGCCGTCTGCTTTAATAGAAAGTTGAGAAAATATCCACACGGTGGTTCTCTAAACAATTTCAAGTTTCAAAGTGGGCTGACGTTTTGTGATTTTATCTTTAAAAAATTATTATACATCTTTCCATTGAACTATAAGATCTTTCGTATAAAAATAAATTATTGAATCCTAAATATTGACAAAATCTTTTATGGCTTTCGTAAAATCGACTTTCACAGCGCAGATAAAATTAATTGCCAGTTCGAGAAGTTCTACGCTCGAATTTATTTGTTCTACAAATTTTATTTTAGACATCGACAAAATTTTTGAAGCTTTTACGAGGACTATTTACTGTCCAAATATTTTCAACATTCAGCGTATGCTGGAATTTGTTTGTTCTAGAACTTTTTAGGAGGATTACTGCAGCGGGATGAAAAAGATTGACTTTATTGGCATTTAAGAACAATTGAGGGAGAAGACTTGCAAGTATTGCATCTTTAAATGGATCATTTGTTTCCCACCGATCTAATGAGGATGGAGGTTCGCGAGTATGGTTGGTCGTCGTATACGCGACGGGTGTAGGGGATGCGGCACCGTGCTTTGGTCAATGTTTCACGCACGTTCGACGCAGTTCGCAGCGTTTCAATCGGAAATGGTGCCAATTGCTCGGATGGAGCGATGCCACGAGCCGGACATTTCCCGCGCGTGCCATATACAGACACCTATTTTTAGCCGAAAATCGGTGCAACACCTACGTCAATCAGGCGGCTTCGGTGTCACCGTGACAGGAATAAAATCACGGTGTCTGTCGCTCTAGTAATAAATACGTCTAGACGTCCAACTTTCACTTGGCCGTCATTGAAAGGGAGCCAACCTTCCGCGGTACAGTTTTCAAGAACGCGTCGATTGACCTTTACGGGGACCAGATCGATACTCCGTCTCGAAGCTTATCGATTTAAATTCGATGGACACGCAATTTTTTCTCCCCTACCATCTCTCGCTGTGTACATTCTTTATAATACTAAATGTGCCTATAATTACGAAATTGGTCTTAGTCATATATTTCTTGTTTCAATATACTTCAAGGAAAACGATATTACCTCGCCAGATTAATTGACTTGAAATTTTCAGATAGTTTTCATGTAGCGTGTAGCCGTCGCCGCTTTATGCTTCCGAATAATGCAAATTACAAAATAAACTCTATATCTCGATCGTCCAAATGTTTAAATATTTAGAATAATTTTCTCGGCGCTACGGTTTCGATCAAATTCTACACTATATAGCTAATTTTTAACACTCCAAACGTATCTTGATTCGGATTTGAATCTTGTTACGTCATATGAGACCACGTTGCTACAGAATTGTGTTTTTCTATGGGAGGAAATAAAGGTGGTGTTTCGTCCTAGACCCGCTAGAGGACTCATCGGTAAGGCTATCTAGCGGGCACTGCCTTATACACGGGATGTTTAAAGGCGCTTTGAGAATTGTATATATACTTTGGAGTGTTACAAATTAGCTGTATAGTGTAGAATTTGATCGAAACCGTAGCGCCGAGAAAATTATTCTAAATATTTAATGCAAATTACGCCTGGTAAACGTAAAAATATTACTTTTGTGGGCGATTGCAGCCTAGATTGATCTTCTATCTAGCGCTTTTGATTACTGAAAAACCCCACCCTTGCAATCTTGGAAACGAGAGTCTATCCCCTGAATAGAGAAGAAATCATATATTGAGATCTTCAGTTTTTTAAATATCCCAACAATTTCGAATTTCATTTACTCGATTTGATTACAAATGCATAAAGATCAGTCTAGTTCTCGCATACAATATCGAGTCATTACTTTAGCCGTTCAATCGACGGCAATGTTGAGTCTAGTTGAACGCAAGACCAGAAAGGGTTAAAGACCGGTCTCGAGGGTGGACAGACTAACCCGTGGACCAATTCTGGTTCGAATTGTGCCTCGATGATTGAACGGACGCGTGGCCGTTCATTTCGTTTCCGGCGTTGGCGGTCCGGCGCGGACGAAAATCGGAGGGGAGGGAACCGTCGATTTTAAAACGGAAGACGATCGGCAGGCCTCCACTTCTGCGGTCAAGAGCTTAATTCATCGTCCGGATGCTGGGACGGCCGCGGCCACGGTTCACGGCGGGGATCGATAAACGTGCCCGTTGCAGCAAAGTCCAAAAAGTAGCGTGCCGGACCGGCAGGCGGAAGGACCGCAGACGCGGTCTGCGGTCTGCTCCGACCGCGCCGGCCTTCTCACGGCTACGCAACGCTCGTCCGGCTGTCCAGTGCCGAGACAGCGCGAAAATTCCGGTTAATTTCCCGCTCTCGCCCCTCCCGAAAACGGTAACGGACTCCTTACGTCGCCGGTCTGGTTTCTCTGTAATTCGAGAGCCCCGCGTTCTTCGCCCGGGAATTCTGCTATGCAACGCCGGCCGAGCCGCGCCGGCTTTCGGCTACCGATCGCTCCTATCGCGACCGGCATCGGAATTTTTCGAACCCCTCGGCCAACCTCCCGGCTATTCGTCTTATCGTCTTCATACTTCTAAAATTTTTCCGGAATTTTTTGGCATCGTCCTTCTTAACTTGGTACGTACGAGTTTTTCCCCTTCTATTCCATCATTTTTTCCATCCTTCCGTGGGACACGCGATCATCATTATGGATTCTTGTATTTTCTTCGTTGCGTAACTGTGTTAACCCTTTGCACTCGGAGCTATTCTAACTGGAAAATGAAACATTTCTTTGGACCTAGAATAATTCCATTCCAGATTGTTTTTTGAAATTTGATGGATGTGAAATTGATATAGTACCTTACGCGATGCTTAAATGTTTAGTAATTGTATACATACGAAAATATTTGATGATGTAAACAATATTTTGAGTAATGCTACAGCAACTTTTAGTGGTAAGGGTTAAAGGATCTCGGACATTTTAAAAGAGACCGCCTATTATTTGTTTTTACTTTTAACCCGTAAAAAGAAACGTTAAAATCTAAACTGTTCAGTTCAGAATTAGGTCGCTGTGTGGTTCGTAATCCGAGTACAGATTGCACATATTCATTATGATAATATTGTGGTTCGAATCTCCTTTGTCGAGCAAACTGACCCTGAACTTGCGAATTGAAATTCTGACCGTGTTCAAATCGAGATTAGTAGAATAGATTAACGAAGAGAAAAGGAAACATTTATTAACGGTTTGCACAAAGACGTATTCTTCCTAATTTTCTACGCCGCACAAAAGGAACGACGACTGATTTAATACGCCGTGAGCGCTTCCGGTTGCATCGTTTCGTCAGGAACTGAGAAGAATCGCCGCAGACAAGGTGAACGCATTGTGTGCAAACAAATTTTATTTTAAAGGATTCATTACCGCGCTCTTCATAAATATTGATAAGCATTGTCTTCGAAACTGTGCTCGCGAAACATTCTACTCTACGTGGCATTATGCGGTCGAACCACTAAAACCAACTAATCGGTTCAAACATGCAAATATTTGACAACAAGATAAATTATTCGAAGCATGTAGTGGACGAGTTTGGTGTACGAAAAAGAAAATAAACACCGAAACGAGTTTTACCGTTCTCAACGTACGACAGTATGCAAAATATGATACGATTAGATCGGGAAAATTAATTTCTGTGTAATCCCTTGTAAAAATCCAATTTACACGTTTACATATTTATTTGTCAGTCTAATTGTTACTAGACTGCGGATTTTATGCATTTATGCACGCGCAAATGATTAACAAAACGTAAATTTTTTGGCGCAGGAACCGCAAGTTCGGGAACTCTTCGAAAGTTCAAATTGGATTGAGAAAGGAGGGGTGGGGGGATGGTGGGTTGGCGCGGCGTCGGAGTCCTGGATTCCATCCGAAAATCGATAACCCCGGGGCGATAAATCGGAGCAGAAAGTCTCGGCGTGATTAAATAAACCCAGCGTGCTACGTGAAAAAGTTCCTTCGCCAGGGCCAGACTGATACCGCGGCGAATTCTTAACGCGCGTAATCTCCGCGGCCGTCTCCTTCTATCGCTTATCGCGGCTTTTACTCCGCGACCGGGACGTAAATTTCCGTCGGACAGGGCCCCGACAAATCGCGGGCTCGTCTGGCCGAGTTCCGGTACGTGCGAAAGACCAACCACGCCCGTGGATATTCGCCAGGATATTCGCTCTCCGACCTCCGCCATGCGTCCGATCCATTTCTGGTTCACCCGAGGTGCCGTTAAAAATGAATCCGAGGAACGGAGTGCAACGGCCATCCCGCCATTTGCCACGGAAAAATGCTAAAACGTTCGTTTCGAAAATCAAATTGCCCGGTAAATAATGTATAAACGCTACAGAATAAAACTGAACCGGCTGCAGAATTAATTCGCGCAATAATTCATTCACAACATATTCTTCGACAGCATTCGTGGAGGATAATATGTGTTGATGTTTTTCGATGGTGAGCAGCGATTTTTCAAAAAGTCGACAAATCACGGGCGAACTCCTTCAAGTGTTAACAACAAATCTTTTTATACAGTTTCTGGAACATTATCATACAAAATTAACATTTTCCATCCGAATTGCAACAAACCGGAGTACATGGTAATTTATTTTCTCTGTCGATATTGTCAATCGGTTGAAAATGATATAAACGTTGTTTTTTAAGTTCATCCAATGTTTCCACTGTTTCGAACTATACCAACTAATTTTTGTCATAAATGCATAAAATCCGCTGTTTAATTATAATATATCGTATCGTATCTTCGTTACCGATATAGTAATTTTTTATTCAAATACCTTCTTTTAATAATTAGTAGATATATTTCAATTATAGTTTATTTTCCAAAAAGAGATTTATTTTAATTCGTCTACTGTTTCGAATCTTTTAAATGACACCTATTCATTTTTTTATGATAAATGCATAAAATCCGCTGGCTAGTAATGACAGATCAAATAAAATAGTAATAGTATTTTTAATATTGGGATTGAAAATGTGAAAATCTTGACGAGAAAAGACAGGATAATAGAAAGCGACAGTGCTTCCGTACAAAAATTGCTCCAGTTTACTGCATTGTATATAATACATAGACAGTACTTGCACTGGTCGGGTTTTAAAAATACGTTCCGTTTAAACTCGTCGGAAATAGAGCGTTTTTTTCAAGTTGACTAACCATTGTTTCAAAAATACGTCGAAAGTATTCGGTACAAGTATTCGAAAGTATATCGAACGTTGAATCACCGTATCCAGAATGCAGGAACTACCGTGCCGTGCTCGGCCAGGAAAGCAACATTGACATTCCCGTTCTCGTTTTCCGGCGAGTGAAAAAGAATCGTGGAAACCGGCGAGCATGTAACGACGGATGTTGAATGGCAGATAAGGCCAGCCTTCGACAAACACGTCCACGTAATTTGCTATCTAATCGGAGCTAGCCATTTATGCAAACTAGTTTCCGAACGAACGACACGTCTCGACGTCGTCGTCGTGTTCGTTCTTTCTTGACGTAACGCGTTTGCGATCGAAGGATCACGGGGAGCGAGAAGGGGGGTTTAATGTTGACCCCGTTAACTATTACGGATTTTATCGATACATAATTAACTATATTAGTTTATGTAAGAGCGGTAGCAAGAGCCGAGTCGGTGGCTCGAAGTTGGCGGATCAAGGTCGGCCGATCGAGCGCAGCCGTCGATCGATCTTCGTCCGTTTCTTTCGTTTTGCGATCCTGTCGCGATCCTCTGATCGGTCGTTTCAAATTTACAAGAGCCCGTCGCACGAACGGACCTGAAACGTCGTCTGAAAATAACCATCGCCGACGGGAGCGAATGTAAATCATTCGATCGCAGGGGGTGGAGAGGAGGAGGCTATCCGGCGGCTGGATCTCGCGCAAATACCCCGAAATAAATATTCATCATCCGCGGATTCGGTTCCGACGGGAACATTTTCACCAAATTTTTCATTGTATCGACACAGCCGGCCAGGCTCCGGCTCCGCGGCCCCCGTATTATTCATCGCGAACTCCGCTCGTCCGCTGGCGAACGAATTTTCGACGGTGGTGGCCGCGATCCTGTCAAGGAGCTTTGGAATCGATTTATTTATTCAGCTCTCTCTCTCTTTCTGATCTCGTGACGGCTAATTGAAAAATAATACGATTACGAACAACAAAACTGCCGCGGCATATCAAGCGACACGATCAATTCTAACGGCTCTGCCATCTTCGTCATTCGAGAGAGGGCGAAGGTTACCAAATTTACTTTTACCTTCTACCACTCTTTCATATGTCGGATAGGAAATAATATCATTCTGCTGGACGTCGTTCATTTGGGGTGCCTACTTTTAACCCTTTACACTCGGAGCTGCTGTTTTAATTCGAAAATGAAACATTTCTTCCGACCCAGAATAATTCCATTCTATATGATTTTTTGAAATTGTATGGATATGAATTTGATATAATACCTCATACAATACTTAAATGTTTGGCAACTGGTTAGACCCGAACATATTTAATAATGTAAACAATATTTTGAATAATGGTACAGCAATTTCTAGTGGCGACTCTCTCTCTCCGAGTCACCAATCGATGCTAAGGGTGAAGACTTTATTAAATGTTCTACTCTTTCGAGCTACTCGATGTAACTACAAATGGATAAAAACCACAGTCTTGTTACAACATTTCGATATACAATGGGAACCAGTTAAGGGTGCGCGTAATTCTGAAACTTTTTATCCCGAAAGTTCGGGAACCGTCTCTCCCCTAAAGGAGTGCACATAAATAGTGTTACCGATCATCGCTTGTTTGTCGGTTCGAAAATGTTCATTGGTAAGATGACCCAGAACGAGATTTTCGACGACAAGATTTTTCAGTTGCGTAACAAAGGAAGATTATGCGAGGTTGTGACCCCTGAAGAGAAGACAGACAGGTCAGAGGCAATCGGCCGGCCACCGGAACGAAGAAAGTTTCACGCGACCCTAATAGAAGGCCAGACTACACGTGTCTACGATTATCCTGATCAGCGTCGCGTAAACGGCCCGGCAAAAGAACTCGACCCGCTCTCGGAAAGGTTTCCCTCTGGATTTCTTCGACGAAGACTTCTCGTCGTCGTCGTCGTCGTCGTCGTCTCGATACGTCTGGATAACGAGCGGCCGATAAGACGATCCCGACGACGCTCGTTCCTTTGTCAGCGCCCGTCGAATTCTCCCCTTTCCTCGGGACAGACGGAGGATTTCTCGGGGATCTTCCCGGAATTCACGCGGCTACGGGTTTCTTTCGAAGCGAGGCAGGGCGAGTCAGGGCGGGCCAGGGCGAGGCAGCAGGGTGAGGCAGGGTGAGACGACGCGGCGGCGGACGTGTCTTAATCCGAGTCGACGCTTCCCTCCGAGAGACGGGTTTTCACGAATCGATTGTGTCGCGACCGCTTTTTTGCCCCGACGATCGAACGTCCGCCGGTGAAGCGTCACTATCGCTAGCAACCGACGAAGAAAGGGAGCCACTGTCACGAACGACAGAGACGCCGGTTGTCAGTCAATGAAACGATCCCCCGAGAACCGAGCTATGCTCTAGCTAGAACCTTCTTCCTGTCGTACAGAACAAATACTCCTTCGCCTTCGAACTGTCGGCCGAAAGGTCAATAATCCCTGCGGACAGAATATTTCGATCGTCCTGTAGAAGTATGAATCCTTACAGTCTGCTATTCTGTAGTGGACTGTTAGATTCTTTTGTTCGTGGAATAGCTAGCCGTCACCAGGCGCGGCTCGCCAACTGTCAACTGGCCTACTGTGCCAACACGCGTCTAGGTCGCGCTCTGATTGGTCCGTGTATTTCGTTAATAACTCCTTAACAAGGCCGCAGATGCTATTTTTGCAATGGAAAATTATTGAGATTGTATTTTGAAATTCTAAATTTTCCATTGCGAGTTTCCCTGCCTGACGCAGGGTCAGGTCAGGCCATAAAAGCCATGTGTCCGCTGACCGCTTCGGCGATGCAGGATTCACGGCAAAGTTTTCCCTTCTTCCGCCTTTTTAGCGAGTAGTCGTGCAACAGTCCTCGACCGAGCAACGCCTTGTTCATTCGAATTGTGATCTCCGTGTCTTTACATTTTTACTTTATCAATAAACAGTTTTCTTTTACAGTCGATCGAGTTCAATCCTTATTCTGCTATTAAAGGATCCTCAACAAAAATGTCGCTTAAAATGATCTCAGGAACCTCCCATTCCCGGATGTCGAAGGAATTTTGAGACACCCTGTATAAATATATACACTGAAAATTCGTGATCTTATCAGCCGTGCGAGAATATCTGAATTTTGCTGAAAAACCGTCCGTTTAATTCTACGAAGAAAAATCATCTCCGAATTTCTGTGCCACTAGGTGTTACGAACCCACGTCTAACGTATTCTACGTGGCGCGCGAGTTATTTCTAAACCTGATTTTCTTGAGCATACTTTATTCCGCGGATTTACCATGTTGTTGGCACTCGTTTCGTACGAGGCGGATTTTATTTAAAATTTTCAATTTGCTTTCCCCACCCGTGAAGAAACACCCTCCCGGTCGTGTATCATCGTTCGCGGACCACCCTGTACGTTCTCAAAGGGGTCGTGTGCTCGGCAGTATCTCGTGCAAGAAAAGCCGAGGAACGCGATAAGCCAGGAACGACGATCTCGAGAATTTTGTATTCCCCTTAACAAGATCCCAGGAGCGAGCGATCTCGCTAGTTTACGAGGGCTGCCGAGGTACCACGAAAAACTTTCTTTTTTATAGGAGGGGTTGGTCACGTGTACGGTCTCGTATACGACTGAAGAGGGGCGGTATTAGCCCCTGCGGAATATTTCATAATGGCTCGTGAATCGGGACGTGCCGAACAACCCTCGCGGTGTAATATGGGGTAGGGCTACGCCGACCGATATATATCGACTGGCAGTAGCCAGATTTCCCTCTCGATTTTCTCGCTCGACCCTGACCCAACGACAGACGCACTCCCCTCCCTCACCTTCCCATCGGAGATGGGCAAATTCATTATCCAGATAACGAAGCTTCAATTAACGGCCGACGGATAAAATACTCGTCAAATACCTCTCCGGTGATGCTAGACGCATTTTTTTTTAAAAGTCCGGGTTAGGATTAACGGGGTAGACTCGTTTTTCCAGGATTTCAAGGGTGCGGGTTGCGCCTTCTCATTTTTCCATAATGCACAGATGGGGTTTCTCAGTACTCAAAAGCGCTTAATAAAAGATCAGTCTAGGCCGCTTTCGTCCTCGAGAGAACTATTTTTACGTTTACACCTTTACGATTCCCACCTTTGCAATCCTGGAAACGAGTCTATCCCTTTAAAACGATTCGCGATGTAGGAAAGATAAAAATATATTAATTTTACAATCAAGAGACGTTATCTATATAGTACATTATTTGTATCGATTTTAATTAATTTTGGACACCGATCAGTTCTCACGTGCGCTTTCAAAAATCTCTGTTTGCTAAAACAGATTTCGATGTGCGCGATGTCCCTAACTCACTGTCAGGCCAACCCTTAGCGTGAACAATATGCATCCTGTGATTTGCTCAGGTGTGGCGTATTTTCGAACGATCGTTCCCATATGTTTGCGATTTTTTTGTGCCGTGGAGGGTGCGTCACGGGGGGTGATTGTGTAACACACTTGCGCGTGGTCATCGAGGCATTGTCCTCCTGCCTGTCCCCTACTACTTGTCATTTCCACCGACATTTAAAAAAATGAATGTTAGCTTTAAATAACGGTGAGTTGAAAACGACCTATGCACGATGGTCAAATAAAAACTTGAATCGCCATATAAAGAACAGCATAATACAAATGAAATCTAACCATACATCTGTACTGAAAAATCACTAAAAACTGTTCCGGAAAGATATATTGTTCGTTCATGACCAGAAGTGCCATTGCTGTCGAATCATTTTTTAACAAATAACGGTCAAGCTACAATTATTTATAACCTTGCGATGTAGATCTTTTCAGTTGTTCCTCCCTCATCCATCCTGTCAATTTCACACGGTTTTCGCGACTTTTACTTTTTAATGTTAACTCATCAATTTGAATAAAGTAACATCGAAAAATAACTTTTCACTCGGAGCTATATACAGTGGGTGTACAAAGTATTCGTACACCTTTTAAAATAGAATAACTTTATTATAATTGTACCAAACGACCTGATTTTTTATAATCAATTAGGAGCATTGGTTTACGAAATGATATGCAAGAAAGATTTTCCAAAAATTACAATTTACAAGATTACATGCAAAAATAAGAAAGGCATTTTTTAAAACTTTTTTATTTGGGTCCTCAATGAAAATTTAAAATATATGTTTTGTAGATCTATGTTAGTTATACGCATACGAGCTTAGAAAGACGCATGATTCTGTGTATTTGAAGTAGAAACTGATCGAAAGTCGTGTAAAACTACGATTTTCACCATTTTTAACCGCTTGTAGCTCTTGTGTATGTCAATCGTCCTCGATGAAATTTTCAACATGTGTGTGACTACTGTAGATCTACAAAACATATATTTCAAATTTTCATTGAGGACACAAATAAAAAAGTTTTAAAAAATGCCTTGTTTTGCACGTACCCTTGTAAATTATAATTTTTGGAAAATCTAAATTCTAATAGATTATAAAAAATCAGGTCGTTTGGTACAATTATAAAAAAGTTATTCTATTTTAAATGGTGTACGAATACTTCGTACACTCACTGTACGCACATATATGTATATTCTGTAACACGAAAATAAAACATTTCTTCCGACTTAGAACAAGTCCATTCAATATTAATTTTTGTCTTTGTCCGAGTATAAAATACCTCGTACAATACTTAAATGTTTAGTAGTTGATTAGATACCAACATATTTAATCATCTAAACACTATATCGAATAACGGTACAGCAATTTGTTAGGTTAGCACAAAGAGTGTTGGGGGTTATAGTAATGTCGGTTCATAGTTTCCGATTTTCGGAGCAGATTTTTCCATGGCAGGTTCCAGGGAAACGGCGAGCAGACCATCCTGTACGGATTTCTAGAGGCTCCAGTTAACGAAGTTCCACGGCGAGTGCAAGGACAATCTCGTGGCGCGAAATAAAGTCCGGCCGCGCGGATTCAATTACGCCACCCGCTCTTTCGGCTGGACGGCGAAATGTCCGCCGCCGGGGGTGTGTACACCGATTGCGTCCCCCGTCGTGCCATTGTCCAAGGTTCTGGCCGTGCGGTTCTGCAGCCACGCCGTGCCATGGTGTGGCGTGGCGTGGCGTGTGTGCGTCGAGCAATCGAACCGACACGGTTTACGCGCGAACCGCGCCGCCCTGAATTTCGACACCCGGAACGGCCGTACGTCCGACACGTAAATCAATCAATGTTTCAACGATTATAGAAACTAAAGTGTCTATATACTGGTCCGATTTTACGGCGCTCACAAACGACATTCAATACAATTATGATCAAATTCAAGGAAATGATGACAGCCTTTACCGTGCCAGGTTCAATGAACGTTTCATTGCATTTATACAGGGTGAGGCAATAACCATGACCACTTTAAATATTGCCGTTATTTGTAATAATATGAAAAAATGTTGTATACAAAACTTACACGGTATAGAGGGAGGCATATTGCGATACAAACATTTTCTGCATTTCAAGGTCACCTTGATTTTTTTAAATCGAAAGTCCTACTTTCTGTATCATGAATCGATACATTACCGATTTATGAGTAAAAATGTATTGACCTTCGTATGCCCTAAATCTAATAGTTAACGAGATATTATCCAAAGAATAATGAAAATTATTTCGATGATATCTCGTTAACTGTTAGATTTAGGACGTACGGAGATCAATACATTTTTACTCATAAATCGGTAATCTATCGATTCATGATACAGAAAGTAGATCTTTCTATGTACAAAACTAAAGATGACCTTGAAATCTTCTCTATGCATCCACCCACGCAGAAAATGTTTGCATCGCAATATGCCTCCCTCTATACCGTGTAAGTTTTGTATACAACATTTTTTCATATTATTTGAAATAACGGCAATATTTAAAGTGGTCATAGTTATTGCCCCACCCTGCATATGTGCACACTTTCAGTTCTGATTTTGAAAGTAACTGTACTTCCTTCTTTTTTATGTACATTTCTTTCAAATCCTAGTCGCACAATTTTTCAATACATTTTTTAGTTTATTCTTCTTTCGTAAATCTACTTTCATCCTGAATTAGACAATAATTTCAACTGACTGGTAGAATATTGCAATTTAGATGAAGCTTTTATAACCATGAACTCTAAAGAGTTTTCGGACCTCGTACAGAAATGAGTATACAGTGGTTGTACAGGGTGTAACAAAATTTAGTGTCATGGTTTTAGCAGATGGTTGTACACCTTCCGATCGGTGGAGATTTGTTAAAAGAAATTGCCGCAAAATTCACCTTGACCTTGAAATTCAAGGTCAAATTTTTATATATTTTTTTGGTGAATAAAATGCGATACAAGCATAAAAAATTGACCTTCAGTCTGAAGGTCAAAGTCAATTTTGTGGCAATTTCTTTTAACGAATCTCCACCGATCGGAAGGTGTACAACGATCTGCCAAAACCATGACACTACATTTTGTTACAACCTGTACAAATTGCAATTTTCTGCCAGCCAGTTTAAATTCTAACAAAAATTAGTAAAGATTATTTAATTTAAAACTAATTCGTAAAGAAAGCTATGGGCATTGTAAGATATAAAAATCTTTGAATTTGGGGGTTTGCGATTCCTTTGAATCGCAGATTCTTACAATTTTTTCTATTTTCAATCAATTATATTTCATGACAACCTTGATCGATTTCGATGAAACTTTGTACACGTATACATATATGGGCACAGATAACAAATTTGAAAACCTACACCTTTTCTTCTTCCTACGCAATTACGACCAATAACAATTATAAAAAAAATTATTTACACATTAGCTAGTAAAGTAATCCTTCTAACGTCTCAAAGAAACTCGAGCTGTTGGGTGGAATTTTGAGAAAGTTATTCGATTTTAAAAGATGTACAAATACTTTGTGCGCCCACCGTAGGTAGCAGAAAAATTTCGATTTTCGATGAACGACTCCGCCGGAAGACGCAGGTAGAACGGAAACAAAAAATTCGCTCGGTTACGGACGAAATCAGAGGTATCCGTTCTTCGTAGATGTTCAGGACGAGGAAAACGAGGAGAAACGAGGAGGACGAAGGAAGCGGCTCCTCCTCCGGCGCGCTATCGTCTGACGTTTCCGCTTTAAGTGCGACCCAGACAGCGGCCTAGCCCAAAAAAGCACCCTCGAATCCTGCACCCTCGTGCCGCCATCAAGCTCTCGCCCCTCACCATGGGCGAGTGTCTGCTCCTGGAAGGTTGAATGCGACCACCGCGCCGAGTGTAGGAGAATGGGACCAAGAGACAGAGAAAGAGGATACGGTTGAAGGAGGAGGAAGACACCGCCTCGGGGGCAGTTTTATTTAAATCGGACTTGGAGAGAAAATGTCGCCTCCGGAGGGCTGGTGAAGCGTGGACCACCCTCGCTAACTTGAGTCGTATATTTTTGGGCTTGTAAAATTGTCCTGGTGGCAACGTTGCGTCGGGCTCCGACAACCACCTCACCGCCGCCCCTGAGAATGGCCTGTTCTCGCTGGAATACGCGGCTCTGCTTTCCGGAAAATTTTTTCCTCGAGGTTTCCAACCATTAACTCTCGACCCTAAGTTGTTTTTTATTAGTCGAGATAGTGGACCGAGTTCCTCGAGATTTCTGAAGCGTTTAACCTCGGCCGAAGGTGTTTTAACCCTTACGTAAACTCCATAAATCTAGTCGCAAGAATGTTAAAAATGTTACTGTTTCTTTAAAAGTGTGAGAATATAGCTAAATAATTTGGATGCCCGGCGCAATTTCGCGCCTCGGTCGAAATAAAATAAGAGTCAAATATGGCGAGAGTAAAATATAGCCGGGGAAATATTAAACCGCGGTCAGCGATGATTTAAAACGGGGCATATTGACGGTATAAATACGCAATATTTCCAGGACGACGCGACAGCGGGTGGAATCATTAAAAATCGGTTTACCCTTGCCGGGATCCCCTATTTCTCATCGGCAACCCCGATCAACCCCTTCGTAACAAGCTTTCGGCGAGCGATACCCGTCGGCCGCGCGAGCGAGAACCGCGTCGAATATATCGGCGAGAAATACAGGAATGGTTTCTGGGAAGGGGTCTCTAAAGATTTGAAATCAGGATGATCCCGGGGATCCCGGCGGTTTTTAGCGGGGCGTAGAGAAACCACCACCGAAGGTTGTGTTCGAGGATCGGGTGAAAGGGGAACCCGGCGATCCGGAAAAACGCTGATGCCTCGCGTAGCTCGGAATTCGGAATCGATTTCACGGCGGCAAGGAGAGGTAAGGGAACTCGGTTACAGAAGAGAAAAAGAGTGCGCCCAATGCTTTTGCGGCCGCACGGGGTCGTCTTTTCGAGAGGCAACGATCGCTTTAACGGACCCGAGCTTTCAAATGGCCGGGCTCTCCGAGCGAAAATCGGCAACGGCGAGGGCGCTTTTACCGTGGTCACGAGCTGGATATTCCGCAGTAAGTAGTCCGGAGAATTTTCTGTTCGTAACGCTCGACCCCCGGAGCTACTGAATTTTAGAGACCCCGCTATTCCCGTCGAGAAACGTATTGAACGGATGCGCCGGAGCTTTTCGGAAAGTTCAGCGGAACTGATTAAACCAGCCCATAATCGAATTATGGGGACACTGGTGCGATGTCTCGACTCTGATTCCACTGAAAATTGCCGGTTTTTTCCTTGACGCGATCATTTGGCAAGTTAAAACATTCAGGATTTCTAGTGAGAAATCGGGAACGATTTCGGTATGAGATCAAATATTCGATTAGACCTTTTTGTAAGTACTTCGATTAAAAAATTACCGATCTAGATTCTCTTTTATTTTAATATATATGTGTTCGATCAGATCGCGTTGCGCCGTCGTTGATGTGGGATGACGTCACTGAAGGTCGTAAATCTTCAACTCAATTATATGAGAACGCGACTAAATCGATTCCTTACCATCTATTGGACGGAAAGGATGTTTATTTAACGAACTTGCACCTTTTTAACATAAACTCTGAATTTATTTAACAACTATGGAATTTACAAAATAGTCAAAAGCGATGATCAAGGTATGAAGTCTAGAGATGAACTGAACTGCCGGTGAATACGATGAAAAAAACTGTGTTTCAAAAGGGCGTGATTTTAAAAAATGAGCCATGGCGGGGGAATCGGTCATCTCAGCTGATTGGTTGAAAAAATGACCGCTTCTCGCTGTGTTCACTCGCAGGGCTCATACCTGTAGGTGACCCACGCGGAAATCCCCATGGCCCAGGCAAGAGGCATAGCGAGCCGTAAATCTAAAAAGACGCTTGAGCCGAACAAGGCATGGTCAATAATACCAAAAAAAAAAGGTGACTCGAATCTGGTCGCCAGATGCGGACCTAGGATTTGCAAAAAGGCTAAATTAAAGACGAGTGATGGCCTTTCGGAGAGATTGCTGCTATACCTGGTTCGATGGTTTTTCCTTAAAAGGAAATGTGCAAGGCAGATGGGGTCGTTTTATGACCTTGACTACCTAGCTTACAAATTGAATCGATACTGAACTAAGAGTTCCAACTTTTTCCTTCTGCTTGCAACGAACAATATGTACATTTTAAAGAACAATTCGCCTTAACTCCGCCACGCTCGCAGTGTCTTGTGCGACTATCGCCAGACGACAGAGCGTCTGCATAAGAGGCTGATAGGGTTCCTAAGCTGGTTGGCAGCCTAGGCTGATCCTCGGCGTTGAATTCTCGCCTGGATGATTCACAGGGACGTGTCGCGATAGAGTCTCTCGTCTAGACGGTGTATATTTCCGGAAAAAGCAATAAAGGCGGCCGCAGGAGGTCTCGCGCGAGGCATTTACGTCGACCTGGGTATGTCCCGGTGACGTCACCGCGGATCGAGTCGTCGTTGTCGTAGTCTGGGTGACGTAACACCGGTGGCATCGAGCGACGACGGCGTCTGGCTTCTAAACGTCGACCCGGTGAACGGCCAGGTAAATCGCGGCCCCGACGATGACCTGGATTCTCGCGATCGCTATGTCGGGGAAAGCCGATGGGAGAGGAGCAAAGCGGAGAGACAAGGAGTTTCGACGATAGATCGGCCGCGAAACCGGCGACACGTAACCGCCTGCGCCGCGGGACGGCACGGCCGCGATCATCGGTAATCCGCTTTAGACAGCCTCAAGGCTACTTAGCAAAAGTCACGCACGCGGATAAGCCGCAGCGAGACACCGGCAACACCACCAACAGCCTCGTCCATCCAGGCTGCGAATAAGAGGATTCCTGCCCGGATTATTTACAATGCCCGCAGCTCGCGCCGGCGCCGATATTTTTCACCGCCTTCCACGATCTTCCTGATTCGTTTGGTGCTCTTCGATCTTCATTGGCTGCCCCGCCACCGTGTTCCAGAGAATCGCGCGATCGAACAACGATTGCCCGAACAGAGGTGTTGGGCAATGGTTGCGTAGTCGCTGTTAGCCTGAGAGGCGCTCCTTCGCGCTCTTCTGCTGGCGAGAATGTACGATGTCTGTGTACGTGGCCTTTTTATGAGAGTGCGTACAATGGATGGTTTTGAAAAAGGAATGTTGCACGCGGCATTCAATGTTACAAGTCGGCAGCGGATGTTTATGGAAAATACAAATTTTTTACCTGAATTCCAACCATCTGGAGTGAAATAGACATTTATTTTCTTCCTTAGTATGCTTGGTATATACGTTGAAAATACTGTTGTAGCAGTATTTGAAAATTCTTCTGATGTTTTCACCGTTTTAAATTACACCTGCTCATTTTTCTCATAAATTCGTCAAATCCGCTGTCTGGTTATAATAAACAAACAAATAGGTGATAAATCGAAGAAAATAGAATCGGTACAAGTTCCATTCGTGTACATATCTCGCAGACCAGATCCGTGCGTTGGAGGGTTAAATTTCTGGAGACAGGTTCGCGAATTAATTTCTGCGGCCAATACATACACTTTCCTCGTTGAGAACGTACAGAGCGTAATTTCCGAGCTGCGAGCCCGTTCTCATCTCTAAACGCCTTTGAACGACGACGGAAAGGACATTCAACCCCGCGCAGCGGAGCGCGTCAGTTTTTCCGCGTGGCCCGGCTTGGGAAGTCCTCGCGTGTCATATCCGAGTCTGCGAGCAGTGCCGCGTTTTTCTTCCGACGCTAAAGAATTCGAGGAACGAGAACGCGGGCACGATTATCCTCGGTTTTTCGTTCTTTCCGTGAGAGGGGAGGGGCAATCATTTTGTTTTCTGGTTCGACGCGGGTCGGGTCGAGTCGGGGCGGACCGTTTGCTTTTGGCAGCCGATGCACCGCACTTGGACGTCGCCCAAACGTAATAAATTTCAAATCAGGTCATTGCTTCTCTTTGCACTTAGCGTGATGCGGCGCGGCGCGACCCGACGCGACACGACGCGACACCACGCGACGAGCCCGCAGCGTGAAAGCGAACCCCTCTTTTCGTTCGCGCTCGCCACAACCAACAACGTGTTCAGATTTCACGCGAACCCTTCTCCCTCGATCGCTTCACTGTCCCTCTCTCTCTCTCTCTCCCTCTCTGTGTTTATCTTTCTATCTCGCTGTCGTTCTGTCTCCCTCTGTTGCACCCTGACCCCGCATATCCTGTGCACGCGCGTTCATCAGCCGCTTCGCAGGCGAGATGATCGTCCAAGTCACGATTGGCGGAACTGACGTGAGAAACGAAACGATGCGACTCGATTTCAGCTAGATTGACCATTACCACCGGTGCAATTGATTTGTTAGGGCACTGGACGCGTTCTACTACCCCCGCAGAACGTGTCCCGGCGAAATCGTCGACCGTCCACAAATTCTTCGCACACGAATTTACGCGAATTGCCGGACCGTCCCCGACTAATGAATACACTCTTTCTTCAGACTGGAATTCATTATTTCAGCTTTATGGACTCTCACTGCTAGCGATGTGACTGTCAACGTACAACCGGTTGACGCAGTTCTTCCTTGAAACTGGAAAATTCATTTCTGAACGTAATCATTCAATAACATTCGAAGACTAATTATTTATTCAGTCAATTGTTTCAGCTTCGTGGACTCTTCATGGCTGCTAACACGACTGTCGACGTACAACCGGTTGACGCAGTTCTTCTTTGAAACTGGAAAATCATTTCTGAACGTAAACATTCAATAACATTCGAAGACTAATTCTTTATTCACTCAATTATTTCAGCTTCGTTGGACCCTCATAGCTGCCAATGTGACTGTCAACGTACAACTGGTTGACGCAATTCTTCTTTGAAACTGGCAAACTAGTTTTTACGAATACAGATAGAGATTAAAACTTTCTTCTGATCCATGAGATACAGTGAGATTTAATACTGAATCTATCGAGTACCGAATTAATTACTGTATCGTAAAAGTGAGAAGATTGAATTTATATAGAAAACCTTGTACGGTTTTCAATATGACCGTGATAATCAAATTTATTCAGTCATTCCCGATGGAAGCGTATTCGCAATTTTAATAAACGTAAAATAAAAAAACCGGTTTTTTTTTACTGCGCTGAGTTGTTTTAAAGAGTAACTCTTCATTAAATTAATCGTTCTTGATTTATTTGAGTTTTATAGCCGTTGATTTTGCTGTCTAAAAACAGACATAACAGGAAAGTGCATACACGATATTGAGGAGAAATGATAATAAATCCTTCTGCCCCCTTATTATCTTTGCGTGGAATATTAGTACATATATCGAAGTGGTGGAGTTCGAGCCACTCATTTGTATTCGATGAATAGGGATCTTGTGTACATGATCATATCTACGGAAGACTAAACATGTTAACCTTACGTGACCGTAGATCACTAGTGGATGCGATTTTTCGTCGTGAAAGAATTTATAAGCGTGACACCAGTCCAGCTATCTCCCGCTAAGCAACTTTCGCGATTTTTATAGCAGCTTATCGCTGGATCATCCCATATTTGTGCGTCTCCTCGTGTGAATATAGATAATTCTAAAAAGACTTACATCTTTGCGAGTAGAGAAAATCGATGAAATTGTATACACTCACTTTTTTAATGATTCGATAATTATACAGAAAAGAGTACTCCTCGTCGATTTTGATGAAACTCGAATATGTTGTAGAATTAATCGTTCTAAGCAACTTTTTCCTGTACGTGTTACCGCCGCTCGGCCTTTGTTTTCGAGATATTTACAAATTATACCCTTTTCTGTATAATTACCAATAATTATTTCAATTTTGCCATTTCCTGTATTGAAAAAAGACTAGCCTCGGCTGAAAAATCTAAGAAACATGAGTTTTATTTCTTTTGTTCTTGTCACTCGAACTAATCGCAATTTTTTAAAACAATTCTTTCGGCCATTGTCTAGTAAACTAATCCTTCTAAAAGTGACAGCTTAAAACTGCATTGAATACCAGTTTATTTCGTACGATTCACGAATTTCTACAAATTCTGCGCACGCGTGAAGATTGTATTTTCTGATAACGATCGAACGAGAAATGCAGATCGGCACAATTTGTCTGGCAGAAAGTGGAGGATCGAAGAAAAACAGAGGCGTGGCAGCTCGATTAGAATGATAAATCGAAAGTTATTCGACAGGTACAACCGCAGCGTAAATATTTTCGCCGACCGAAGAAGGAAGTGCATGAAAATCGTTAAGTCCTCAGGATCGGCCACGTGTGTAGTCGCGCGCGATTTAGAGCTCTATGCGCGGCCGATTTCGTAATAAGGAAAACATTTGCCCGCCGTCTCGGAGATAAGTCCATCGTTCAGCGGAATAGTAATTCACTACGTTGGAAAAACGCAGTCGCGAAATGACAACGTACATACAACGTCATGAGGAGGAGGAGGAGGAAGGAGTGAAACAACCAAGTGCTGCGAAAACATTTCGAAATTCGCGGGAGGCGTGTGCAGACGAGTCCCCGAGTTTTCGCTGTATGGAAATCAGACTCGGACAAAAAATTTCAAGAAAGAATATCTAAAATGTACTATTTTAAATAGTATACTTTAATGCGGTTCAAATAAAATACTACTTTAAATAGAACGAAAAATATCGGCAAATATAATATTTTTACATTAACCAGATACATAAAATAAAATATTTCAATGTTGTATTTCAAATATGTATTTCAAATATTTCCTTACAATGAAAATAAGTTGGCCATTCGAACTATCGCAATTTGTCGACATATTTCAATTGCCATCCAAAAGGATTCTCAGTTTCAAATGTGACGCAACGAATAGACTGGAAATTATATCACGGTAAATACGTCAACTATTCGTTGACCCCTATATGTTGATAAACAGACAACAATGTCGTAATAACAAGTCAGAGAAGTACAAGTTACTATTTCCTATTTGAAATACTATTTTATACAGTCCTACAAAATAAGCCTCACTATTTTCTTCAAAAATACTATTTTTAAATTTTCTTTTCTTAGAAATAAAATTAGTTTATAGGCATACTTTTTAAAAATCAAATAAACTAGTTTCTATTTCAAATACTATTTTGACCAGCACTGATGGAAGTGATGGATGATCGTGCTCGTCGTCGCGATCGTTGATATGAAATATAATATTTATGACCCAAGCCCGTTGATGAGTCACGCTAATCTTCCGTAAATATGGACGAATGCAACGTGCTCGCGCCGCGGGTGCATGTCTCGCGATTTACTATCGAAACGCACGACATCGCTGCACATTGAAAAATAACATCGGCAGACAACATATCCGCGTGCCGTATAAACAGTTCGCGAAATGTTTTGACTGGAACTGCAAACGTAAAGTGTGTATGGCAGACGGGAAAAATTAGTTGAATGACACATTCGAGAGATAAGGTGAAGTGTCAGGTTGTGACGTAGCAGACTCGACTGCAGGTGTAATTTTATCTCCCGATTCTGAGAATTTAATAATTAGCTGTACAACTTGATTTCTACCATCGTTTCTTCTTGAACTTGATTGATTATTCGCAAACAATCCAAATAACGTTCTACCATCGAATAGAATTTCCATCATTTTTGTTGTTTCGTTCTTTAAATAATTTCTGATTATTCGATTTGACGAATAAAAGAGATTTGGAAGAAGAATTAATCCTTTGCCGTATTTTAACAAAGTCTAACAAATGTGAATGTTTGTAACGAATATATAAACATTAAAATAAATGTAGCCATACAAAAAATATAAATTTTCTTTTTCCTTCTACGACATATTTCGAGATAAAGACATTCTAATCGCTGCAACTGTAAAGAAAATGATACTGCAAGGGGTTATAATTCGTATACCTGATACTAGACTGTGGATTTATACATTCATGATAAAAATAACTAGATCGCGTGTAGAGCAATGGAAACATTAAAAAATGTTGATACAGTGATGAAAAAGATCGATGAAATAACAAGGTAAACAGTTACTTTTCGATGTTGTTTTATATTCAAATTGATGAGTTAACATTCACGTCGTAGATCTTTCGATAACGTGTTTCCCATTAAAAAAAAAATAAAACTCACGAAGTTTCGGATAAATTTGCCTGCAAACAACAGAACAGTATAACCTATTTCGGAAACTTCATTTTAGAAATGAGCTCGTAATCGCTGTACAATGGCGTTTCTAAGGAACAGGACAACGGTGGTAGAAACGGCACGAGTTATTCGCGACTGGGAATCGGGAAATCTGTCGCGAGGAATCCGGTGCGAAGAATCTGGGTGTAGCTGGCGTTAGGAAAATTCAAGGAATCCCGTTTCGCGAAGCCGTTCACGATAAAATATTTCCCGATAATATCTGCAGCTGGTAAGAAAAAGGGTTCGCTGGATCTTGCAGGCGGTGAAAAGGTAAACGTGGGGATCGTTGGTGCTGTAGTAGGAACCGGGACCAGATAGAATAGACCCGTTCGACGACGAGTATTTCGCGGATGGATGCGAGGGCCATTGAAGAGGACGAGGCGGAAAAACTCCGTAAGAAAATCTTATCGTTGAATGCGCCGGGACAAAGGAGGGTTTGGCGAGCGCGTCGCGGGGCAAGAAAGATGGAGCCGCGGTGATAAAGGAGGACGGGACAGATGGGTGCTCCAGGGTGCGTCCACGTGGAAAGACACGGCGTGGCGTGGCGTGGCAGAGTCACGAGCGAGCACAAGACACGCCGGGAAACGCGCACTCTGCTCGAGGAAACGCGGAATCTTGGTAAAAACGCGTTCACAAGACGACGACGCCACGTAGTCGCGACGACGAGGAAAGGTTTCCCCGAAGGTGAGACGACCGACGTTCTCTCTACGTGACTCTCCTTTCTCCCTGGTATCGCGTCTCCTCTTCTTCTGCTTCTTCTTCTTCGTTTCTTTGGAGAGGAGACTCGCGGCCCGTATTATTATTCTTAAAAACATCGTGATCGCCGAGAGAAAAAAGAGAATGACACGACGACTGCGAGGAGGAAAACTTCCTCGAGAAATCGTGATCAACGATCCGACAAGCGCCGGATGATGCGGGGAAAATCTCTTCTCGGCCCCGTCGCCGAACCGGAATCCTTAAGCAGTGGACTCCGCGGATGCTCTTCCGGAGTGGTTCCTTCGATTCGGAAATTCATTGCTCGAGACGATGCGCTCCACGAGGGAGAATGTTTACTTCGATGAAACAGTTGCTTGATAGATGAGACTTCTTGGGACGAGTGTGGCTTCATTGTTAGACGGACCAGCCACGCAAAGGAATTTCGGATCAGTTTTATGTGTTGACCGGTGTGCGAACCTGGTTTCTCGTGGAATCGTCCGAATCTAAATCGATGCTCGATGAAAGAACGAAGAGTTGGGATTTGTCGTTAGTAGACTGCGTAATTTAGAACAGTAGCATCGATATTATTATTTTTCAGTGATTGCACTTAAGTGGCGATTCAGAGAATCACCGCTAAAAGTCGCTGTACCACTATTCAAAATATTGTTTACATTATTAAATATGTTCAGATCTAACCAATTACTAAACGTGCAAGTGTTAAATGAAAAAAAAATGGAAAAGATCATATAGAATGGAATTATTCTAGGTCGGAAGAAATGTTTCATTTTAAACCTCATTCGACAGCATCTAAATTCACAACTCGTGCACAATTGATACCATGAACAAATATTTCTCTTCTCGTAGAAACACCTAAGGCAAGTCTAGAGCCTAATTTATAGTCAACTAATACCCGTTAATAACGCTGTAGGTATTTCCCTTTCCCGAAGAAACATTGCTCCATATAGACTGCTCTAATTTACATGTTTTGTTAGGATGTTCGTTGATGTATTCTTTATTTTGTTAGAATTTAACAGTATGCATTGAGTAATTCGAGGGATTACGGAAGCCATTTTCGATATTTGGCTATCCGAGTTTCGGTGCACGATGGGTAAACGAGGCTCCTGGAATGGATTGGCACAGATTTTTCGCGAATCGAACGAAAAGAAGGGCAGGTAGAGGAAAAACAATCGCAGTTGCCGTAACCGGAGACTCCCGCTATAGCGCTAGACATAATATTTACTCCTGCCCACCTGCCCCCTCGGTCGACCACCTCCGACTGGTGGCCATCTTGGATCGGGAAGGTCGGCTCGAAGGTCTGAAGTGCACATACACTCGCGCATATGCGGGGGATTATCGTTAATCACCGACGCGGGTCTAGAGGACCGCTATTGCAACTACTATACAACCGAAAGTTTAGAGGATTCATATGTGCCATTCGTCTTCTTAAAAAGAGAACAGGTTTACCCGATCGGAGAAATTCTAACAAATAACGACGGAACAGATTTATAATTCCAAAAATAACAAGGACTTCGCTGTTGCAACCGTGTTTGTACATGGTACAATGTCAGGGATTGTTTACCATCAGAAATATTTATTTTTTTATTGGTTATTTATTATGGACGCGCGTACTCGACTGACGTTTAAATTCAATTTTCTTCAAATCGAAGCCTCCCACGCAATTTCGTTATTCTTGATTGTAGTTGTATTTTCAGCCGTCGAATCGACCTGACCTAATTTCTACCATGAATTATGAAACACCCGGTATATTTGAAAAGAAATTCAGGAGAACTGTGAGGAATGTAGAAACTCTTCCAGGAATCCAAAATAAGGGTTCAGGCTGTTCAACTGCAATCGCATCGGAAAGCCGGCGCATCAGCGAATGCAATTAAACGAAGTGACAAACGTTAACAGAAGCCTCCACCGGTTGGGTTGAAGAAAATTTCGAAGGGACAAGAAGTTCCGTTGGAGGGGCTCCGCGGATCATGAATGGCAGGCGTTCTATGGTGCCTCGGAACTTCGTGGAAGTTGGCAGACTTCGGGTCCGGGGCGAAGTGAAGCTCATTGCTTATTCTCGCCGGGGCACCGGACAATCGTTGATTTATTTCGCCGGGTAAATCCCGGTCGGGTCGTCCCGGCCAGTAATTAAATTTGATTTACGAATAAATAATCGATGTACTCGCGCGAACGCGAGCTCGAGCGTGCGCGCGCGGCAGCTCGGTGATTAATGAGCAAAATTAATACGCGTTCTTAATTGACCCGATTTAATTTCACGTCGCGCGTTACGCCGTGGTCAGGCGAGACGGCCAGACATCCGGGCGTAAAGAGGCAGACGGGAAAAGGGAACAGAGACGGAGGACAGACGGTGAGGGACGAACTGGAGGGAAAAAGAGAGAAGGAGAGAGAGCGAGAGAGAGAGAGAGAGAGAGAGATTGAGCAGGAGAACTTGAAATGGCTTCCAATTACCCGACGCGTAACGATATCGCCGATAAAAAAGGCGTGTCGCGGCAAGTAATGACCGTCCGGCCGATTTTTCTGGGGACGCGACCGTCTGGCTCGCCGCGTTCCTTTTCGACGCGTCGTCGCGACGCCGCGCCGCGTCGATGCCCTTACCCCTAAAACCATTTAACTCGTAATCTATGCGTGCCCTTGCCGGACCCGCTGGACTGGTTTTACGCCCGTCACCGGCTACCCCGCAGGACTTAGCATGCCAACGAAACTTTCGACCCGAGATCCAGCCGTGGTACCGAAGCGCTGATAAAGCGGCGCTTCGTTTCTCTCTTAGAACTCGTGTATTTACTTGTACCACACAGTTCATAAGCTACTCGGTTTGTCCGTGGATTCTTTCCGCCTCGGTTCAAACCGCTTGCAACCGATACAGTATGTTCTATTCACTGCGGTCGGACACTATTAGGTCGTGTTACAATATTCGGTTTCAAATCATTTGCATTTTGATTGGTCAAATGGATTTTTTTTTCATCGGACATTCGGTAGTTGTTTCGCTTCAAAGTTTTGTACGATCGATTGTTTTTTCGGGGACACGCAAAACTTCGTAATATTCGATCGGAAATCGTTCGAACTTGCACGGAAAGCGCTGCAACGAACTAACCGCGTAACGCGAGGACTTGCTGTGGCAGTAGGACGTTTCTCTGCGAATATCTCGGGAACTTGTAATTTCTAATGGCACGGTGAAGCGAGTAGAATAACAAAAGCTTGGGGAGGAATTGCGAAGATCAATCCCCATTCGTATCGAAGTCCGAAACCATCGGCGACAGGTTTGGCGCGAACAAATTTTGCCAGCGTGGCACACAACTTCAAATTAAGCAGTCCGTACATTCGACTGTGAACTTGATAAGGATAAAAAATTGCGAGGCTGGAGCGAATCCTTCGGAGCACTTTGTCGCAGCAATATCTATCGTTCGGTGAGATAGGATGACTCGGTTGCCTTGGCGAGATCGCTATCGCTTTCGCGCAATGAAAGAAGCCCGCGTGCCAGTCGTCTCGCGAACAGCCGACAGGACTTTTCCTGTTGCAACGCGGCTGCTCTCGCGCAACCTTGCCCGAAGTCGAAGAGAAAGCAAAATTATATGTCTCGGGCCGGTCGTCGATATCGGCCGACAGCCGGCAATGGCAGAAACATATCCCGTCGAGGACTTTATCTTCCGGCTCGCGCGGCTTGTTCGCTTCCCAGATGGACGACGTTCCATCACGGCTACCAGGGAAGTTAAGGGTTCGCGCGTGTATCCGGGCCATCGATACCACCCCCGCAAACCATCCCACGACATCGCGGCAGCTCCGGTGGTACGTGGAAAATGGAATTTTCGAGTGTTCGTCTCGTACGTGACGCGAATTCACCCGATCACCCGCCACGATTCTCTAGTTTCCGGGCGTGCACGCGCGTCTCCGCTCCGCTCCGCGAGAGGATGCCCGACACGTGCAAGTGAAAGGTCGGATTTCGCAGGAGGCAAACGCTCCGGAGAAAAACCGCCGATACCGAGCCGGCTCCTCTTCCTATCCTATCCCATCCTATCCTTGTCCTCTTTCTTGGACATCCCCGCGAGCCTGACAACATGATCTTCGCTGTTCTCGTTGTCGTGGCTACGACACCTATTCTTCTGCCCACCTACGGATCTTTTTCGCCTCGCTTTAAACCACTTGCGACCCGCTCTTGTGTGTTTTATTCGCTGCGAATGGATAATGTGTTTTGTGTTCGAATCGCTTCCGATTCTATTACTAGACTGCGGATGTTTATACAACTTTCAATTTTTATGTAGACGAATTTGAAGAAAGTCGAATCAAATAAAATCATGTTTCTAATGGGAACAGCCTTTCTAGATACAAAACAAATAAAAATGTTACTGAATTCCATCAGATTTGATATTCCAGCATTTTTTGGAAAATTTACACTAAGCCGTAAATGCATAACGCAGTCTACTGATTACATTTTAGGAAGCTGTACTCCACTTTGTGGAACTCTTCGCGGATTGTATGTGGAAAATCGATTTGAACACTTTGCAGTGACCGTGTGCAGTGAGAAACCGATCTTCGTTTCAATGCTAGATCAAAGTTATGTGTTTGAACAAATTCAGCTTAAACTAGGACAACTAAGAATACCTGAAACGCTCTTAAAAATATCTATATTTTCCAGCGAGCTGTGTTCACAGCTTCTTTTGCGCGAGCAACGTTCGAACATGAAAATCAGCAATGTGTTAACACATTACCGACCGGTGATTATTGCATAATTTTGAGAAATCTATGGTACATGGCTGAACACTTTTTAATGGAACCTTGAGTAGCAACAGTAATTTTCATTGTGAACTAACAAGTCACCCTCAATAACGTCATGTAATAGTTCCATTTAAGATTCCAATGTAAAAGAAAATTTCTATGCTTTCTTTTGGTACAGCACAATTATTGAAAACCCTATTAATAGGCTTCCGGTAGGTAAAGTGTTAAGAATAGAGAAAAGCAAGTAAAAAGTAATTCCTTCTTTCAATAATTTCATTAAGTTGGAAATAATTCTAAATTCTTAATTTGTACCCATACACTTTTGTCTGGATCGAATTTCTTGGCACTGTAATTTCTTGTGGAGCTCGTGAAATTATGATTAGAAACTGGATAAAAAAAAATAGAAGCAGCATACGAGGATTAAAACGTGATGTTGAACACGTTCGCCCGTTAGGCAATAAAAGCAGAAGAAACTAATGAAACGATGGTGTTCGAGTCTACAGACGTTAAGACCGGAACAAAGTATTCGCGCGCGCGCGAGAACATTTTAATTCCAGCGTCTTCCGCGCTCCGGCTGGCTCCTTTCGATACAGCGGTGCACCGAGGCGAGCTAATAGGGTGAATCTACTATTGCTTGCCACTCGAGTGATCAATAAGATCCCCAGATAGTGACAAACCACTCTAATTCCCGTACACGTGAAAATCCGCCGACTAATTTCCATTTGCGCGACAGGCGGTCGGCGCGCGTGCAGAATCGTCCGCGAGTGCTGCGAGTGCTGGGAGAGAGAGGTTGCGGATCGATAAGCGTCTGCGAGGATCTCGCCGGGCGAACAATACGTCCCGTGTTCCGGAAGTCCGACGTCAGGGCCATAAGCGCGTCGTACCAGCGAGACAAATCGAATCAGAGGCATTCCGTGTCTCTATCCGTTCCGTCTTCCCGTTTCCCTCGGTTCCGTGTCTGCGGTGCTGATGTTATCGCGGTCTTGTCGCGTCCGCTGGAAATAAATCTTTTGTGGAAGCGACGCGAAGGATCGTCGTCGTCGAGGATGGAGATCGCGGGAAAAGGAAAAATCTCTCGTGGCGGCTGCGAGCTTAGTTCGAACAGAGAACAAAGGGCCGAGTAATCCTCCAAGAATTCGAAAAACTCGCAATTGCTTCTGAACTTCCACATTCGCCCGAAACTTCTAATACTTGGCTCCATTCGCGTTCGTTTCGAAATTCGATTGAATGATAAAAGAGAAAGAAAGCTTTCCGGGAGCTTGTCTAATCGAGAAATCGATATAATTTGCATTACTTGGAAGCATGAAGCTGCACGAGTATCTATTTTCATAAAGCTGCGACAGTTAAATGCTGCGAAATAATGCAAATTACGCCACGTAAACGTGAAAATAGGATTTTGAGGGCGATCGCGGACTAGTTTGATCTTTCATCTAGCGCTTTTGACTAACGAGAAGGCGTATCCTGCACACTTGCAATCTTAGAAACGAGTCTGCCCGCTTAACGGTGCGATTCCGTGGTTATTCGATACGGTGGCACACCTGTTCGCGATGGGAAAGCGATCGAAAGTGAGAAACTGTAGAAGAAGAAGAAGCGAACGGATGGAATGTGGGCGCAGGAGGCCTCGCGGTCTGGTTTTCCAGACGGAGGCCGAGGAGGAAAACACGTGGGCTAGATAGACGCAGCTGCGCTACCATCCCGGCCGAGATTAGATATCAGCAGCTTTTTCCAGACAGCCTTCGACGTTCCACGAATCGCGTAATAATCTCGTCCGAAGGTCGACGACGCTGCCCGCAACTACCTCCGTCGGATGGGAAATCGCGCTTCCGTTCCCCATCCTCTGTTCCCCCTATTCGTGTCTCCACTCCTACGATCCAATAACGAGAGCCACGAGAGATCGTGCACGCTATCGATGATCGCGATTCGCGACGGCTAAGGAACGCGGAAAACGCAGCCGACACCGCTCTCGCCACTAGATATTTACGATGCAACACCGTCTGTGATTGCAGTCTGCTTCCGATAAGGCTTCTCGTAATTGTTAACAACTCAAACAGCTCCATCTACTTGCTTCCTTCTCTACATATTGATTTAGAAGTTCCATCGTAGTTTCGAGCGACATTCTTAGTTTCTAATAGAGAACAATGCACCTTCGCCGAGTCTGATCTAATTCTACAAACTTGTAAAAGTGTCTACAGACGTGACGACAATACAACCTCGTAGACACGGCACGCGTATAGGAAAGCCAAGAATTCGATGAAGCAAAAGATAATTGGAACATGTGACGTCACAAGATCTTTCCTAAGTGCTATGCACGAGCATAGCTTGTACATCTTTCGAACCTGTGTGACGTCGCGTACTACTTTATCGTATTATTTGAATATAACGTGGTACATGGTATAACATATGAAATGCCATATACAGAATTGATATTTGGACACTGGAAGTTTATGCGAACAGAACTCTATTAAATCGGTCCAACTTGCACGAGTTGGTAAACACTAAACAAATAACCAGAGTTCAATCGTGTTTAAAGTCAACAGAGATTTATCGAAAGCTAACCGATCGTAGACGATTTCCTATGACGCTAACAGAATTCTACGAACCCGTAAAAATATCTCCACGTTACCATAACAGTAAAATTAACTGCATTAACACGATCGACGTTCACCCGTGCGCTATGGAGAATTTGTAATTGTTAATTTTCTTCTGGTTTGTTCGATACGAGTGAACCGGCCGTACCCGATGCTCGGTTGATAAATGCGTTTGAGTTCCTCGTTGAAAAGCAATGAAAGACTCACCGGTGTGCCAGGATGACGACGGTGATCTTGCAGCAGGAGACGTCGTTGATGCGACGCCGGCAGTTCCTCGCGGTGATGACGATGATGATGGTTCCGATGGTGATGCAAGATCGAGGCGGAGGCCGGCTCGTGCAGCAGCAACCGACGATGATGAAGATGATGCGATACCGTCGCCAGGACACCCACCAGTGCTCCGACTACCAGAACGAGCACCACTGACACTATGTAGCTGCTTGCGCTCACTGTCAACAAATCGAGATGTTTCGTTAGAAAGATCAGCGCTGGGAATCGGCTGCGAGAATCTAAGAATCTGTCGTCCTGTTGTGGAAGCGTAGAGTCACTTGTAACATTAACAGCTTCCGACAGCGGGAAAATATTATTCTCGGGTTCTATCGATTTCCGTTTCGCTTCGAGTTCGGACTAAACATTGGAATATTGATTTTCCCGCCGACATTGCCGCAAGTGTTTTTACAGTTTTCTGCGTTACAGTGTTATTTTATACAGGTTCTTCAGGAATTATCACAAGATTTCCATGTGCTCGAGCGAAATGAGCACTACAACGAATACTGTGCTGCATTCGAGAGCGAAACGCGGCACGCCGCGCCGTAATCTGTATGACAGTGATAAGTGATAGCGCTTTTTTGCGGAACATTCCTTCGTAAACCATTTCCTGGGGATCTAGACGTTCGGTCAAATATTGCTTCTGATAACTACGGCTCTAGGAAAGGGTACCGGTATACATTCGAAGACGACCTTCACTGGTACGGAGAATTTATGAAACGTCATTTCCAATAATTTATGGAAAAATAATTGCTGCACATCGTCAACCGTGTTTAGCCTCGCTAGGCGATTGCGAATGTGCGAGCAATTTTTCTGAAAGATATTGAATATTGTACGTAGACTGTGTGCGGATGTTTATGCATTTTTAGGGCCTCTGAAAATTTTGAGGAAAGTTAATGGACTTAACGTCCATTGCTCCAAGCATCGAACAATCAGATAGGCAGTGCATGCAAAGTATGTCTAGATTATACTTTCTCTTTCTAATCAAGAAACATTCCATTTCCCCTAGCTTTCTTCTCGTCGCGATTATCGCAAAATGAGAAACAAGTTTGCCAGACTGCGATTAGGTAAGAATGTGGCTGGCCGCACGAAAGAGTTTTGAGAAGGAACATCAAAATTTTTGAAGTTGCGAAGTCAAGCACGAAGCCTCCAACCAAAATCCGAAGGGACGAAATGCTGGAAGCATCATATACGCCTCTACCAGAAATTCTCAACGTTCGAAGAGCCGTGCGTGTTATACTTCGGCTGTTGTTTTTTGGACTTCGTTCTTAATTTTTATTGCTCGCCCTACATATTTTCTCCTTCTACCGATCGTTCTACATTTTTCTCTCCGTCTTTTTGCATTCCACGTAGCTCGCTTTTTGGTCGGGCGTTCTACATTTTTTGCTTTTTGCGGTGCTACCTACACACGTTTTTCGCTTTTTCACCGTTCATGCTACATTTTTCGCCTCAATCTCCACCGGTCAGCTTTTTTCGCTTCTGGCAACCGGCCTGTACATTGTAAGCATTTTACTGTTCATTCTACGGTGTACGCTTTTTTTTTCTCTCCACGCTCAGCGTTTCTCGTTTTTTTTCTGTCGGCATCGCTCTACATTTTTCGCTTTTTAATCCGCGCTCTATACTGTCCGTTTTCTGGCAGGTTCGAATTGCATTTTTCGCTTCTGGTCTCTCTGTCGAAAAATTTTCGCCGCGCGCGCGCGCGCGCTCGCATTCTCGCCGTTCTCGATTTTTCGCCGACCGACGCCGCTCCGCTAAGCTTTTCATTTTTCGCCCCCGAATTTCTCGCTTCTCGCCCGGCGAAAAAGGCGTCGCGACGAACGGACGTTCCCGCCTGTAAACGGTGGTTCCGGGACGCTTTTCACGCCGTCGCTCGCGCCGACGATGTACGAAAGTATCGACTAACTTCCCGCTTCCAGTCAATTTCGTACGTGATGCGTGAAAGAGACTCAAGGCACGAACTTCCAGCCCGAGTTTTCCTCCCCGCGCGCCGCGACGGGGGATCCGGAGAGACGCTCTCTCTCTCTCTCTCGCTCTCCGCGTCTCCACCTCATTCAGAAAGTGTACGAGACTGGAAAATTTCTTATAGTCACGCTCGGCGTCGTTCGCCTAACGTCTCGGAGAGCAGCCGCCCGCCTCGTCTTCGAAATTTTGCAAAATTGCGCGGCGCGACCCGAGTCCCGTGAAATCTTTCCTCCGGCACCGCGTCGCGCCGTTAGATTATCAACCTGTATATTATCCGGTCCCTTTTCTTTTTTTTCGGATGAAAGGAAATCCGCTCCCTTTGATGTCCTACCTTTGTGCAAATGATTCCTGCCGAAAATTGCATCGGAACGAAGAGTTCTCTGTAATTCGGATATTATTTACCTGTCTTTAGCCGGCGACAGGAAACGAGCGGTTCAATCAAGCCGCGGACGACCAACAGTGGCTTGGATCGAGAAATTCAGTGACAGTTCGCTTAAAATGAACTTTCACGTATCGGTATCTAATTAATAGACAGCGGGTGCTATGCGTTTATGATAACCATGGTGCTATGAATTTAATTTAATTTCAATCAATTTAAAAATATCATTGCACTGTTTTCAACCTGTCGAAGATGTTAAGAGAGAAAATCAATTTCTATGTCACTCCGGTTTGTTGCAATTCAGGTGGAAAATTATGATTTTACATAAAGATCCGCTGTCTACTAATCGATGAACATTGCTTCCTAGGAGAGGCGTAATTTGTATTCTTCGGCAGCGTGTAGCTGTCGCAGCTTTACGAAAATAGCTACATGCGGAGCGATATGCTTCGAATAATGCAAGTTACTTTTGAGGGCGATTGAGGTCTAGATTGATCTTTTATCTACCGCGTTTGATTGCTGAAAAACCTCATTGCATGCATCATCGAGAAATAAGAAGGTGCATCCCGCACCCTCGCAAACCTAGAAACGAATCTACCTCTTTAAACAGCGGATTCGATGAGAAAACGAATAAGTGCAATTAAATGCATTAAGAACATTTCCAACTTATTAGCGTCAGGATGCAGGACCTAAAAGTCGAATCTCGTGATCCCATAGAAAATAAAGGCACGTTGAAGACCGTCGTCGTCGGCGGCGTCGCGTAACCGTGTGCTCGAAGAGGTGAGCAAGGTAGTGTACACGCGGACGTGCTTGTATCTGTGTGTGCGGCCGCGAGCCCACGATTGGTGGGACAGGATGAGACACGACCATAAAACCTTATCAACGTTCATCATCGCCGGTTCAACGGTTTGAACCGCTCGTCACCCAGCGCTCGTTAAACGCCGTACGAGTCGCGACGACGGTACACCCTGTGGCCCTGTGGTCACGTCGAGACGCTAACAGCGACGCCGGCGAAAAAAAAACAGAGACAGGAAAGGGCGAAAAGAGGTCCATGACCCTCCGGTGCTGAAACTTCTGCGAAACGGTCGCGCACCGGCCGAACCCGACGCGACGCGACGACGACGTGGACAAAGGACTTTGTGTCCAGACGCTGGAAATTCGGTGGAACGGAGCTCGGTCTCTGTCGGCCTCGTTACCGTGGACTAGTTGCAGGTGAATGGACCGCTTCCCAGAATTGATCACCGTCCGTGGTAGCCGGGGATCAACGACAATAAACCATTAAGGAAGTAGATTCGCGTTTCCAGGATTGCATGGGTGTCAATGCGCCTTTTCATTTCTTGACAATGCTAAGATGGGGATTTTCGTTAACCAATGCGCTGGATAAAAGTTCAATCTAGGCCCCGATCGCCCTCGAAAGTCCTACTTTTACGTTTACGAGGCGTAATTTGCATTAATCGGAAGCACAAAGCTGCGCATGTAGCTATTTTCATGAAGCTGCGTCAGCTACATGCTGTCGAATAGTGCAAATTACGCCTCGAAAGCCCCATCTTTGCATTATCAAGAAATGAGAAAGCGCATCCCGCACCCTTGCAATCCTGGAAACGAGTCTACCCCCTTTAGATCGAACGTAACAGTTTCAACGAATAATAAAAGAGAAACTCGAGATAACGTTCTCCGCGCCGGCCAACGTACACTCGAACAGCCTTTGAAGCTTTTTCGAGGATTGTTCCTCGCTCACGCACCTTTTTCTCAATGTTGCATGCACCTCGAACACTCTCCGCGAGCGCTACCGCGCGTACAATGGTCAGCGATAATTATTGGAATCACGCGATCGATCGTCAAACTTGTACGCTCGATCCTCCTTTGCGGCGAATTTACATTCGCGCGACTGTACGTTGCCTGTGGAAGATCTTTCAGAATTTTGCGCAAACTTTTACGATAATCCCCGATGATGCGGTCTAGAAAATCATCTATCCATGTAGCGATACAATGCACCCTCTTCGAGCAGCATATCGAAGGCATTGTCTAAACGCTACGAAGCAGTACTTGG